>VXBU01010898.1:0-86754 GCA_013400315.1 Bombycilla garrulus
TGACCCGGGCAGTTCCCACCGCCCCCGGTCGCCTTCCCGGCCCCGCACCGCTGTCCAAATGCTGAAAGGACCCGAGACTGCCCGGTCCGGCCCGGCCCGGTGTGGCACGGCACAGCCCGGCTCGGCACAGCACAGGCCGGCCCGGGCAAACCCGGTATGGCATGGCCCGGCACGGTATGGCACGGCACGGCACGGTATGGCACGGCACGACCCGGTATGGCACGGCACAGCACAGTCCGGCATAGCACGACATAGCACGGCCCGCCGGCGGCCGTCGGGCAGAGCCGGGGCACAGGTTGCCCCCGGGCCCTGGGAAGGGGGCCCCTCCTCGAGCCGTACCGGGCCGGGCCGTGCCATGCCGTGACTTCCCCGACGGACAGGTCGAGCCCGGAGCCCGGGTCGCCCCGCCAGCCGCAGCGCGGCAGCGCCCGGTGGCCACGGCGAGCGGGAAGCGGGCGAGGGCACGCAGGTTCCGCCGGCGCGTCCCCTTTTCTCCCTCCGTCTCTGCCTTCCTCATCGTCCTTACAGAATCCCACACGCACTGCACCGCCCGCAGTCCCTGCCGTAAGGCTCGAAAAGCCCTCCCCAAAAATCCACAACGCCCCACACCCCGATTCCTCCTGGCACACCTTTGCTTCGCTTCCGACCTCTCCTCTTCCTTCCTGCATTTAACCTGGCTCCTAATTTTTATCTCCGATTCACTCCACCGACGCCCCGAGCGGCTCTGGGGAGTCTCTCGCCAGATGAGATACATAGGGATCCCCAGACAGGTTTTCTATGTAGGAAAAAAAACAACCGATCGAGCCCGAGAGATCTGCAACAGCCGAACACGCCGCCTCGCCTTTACATTCGTGTTTTTAAATTCCCCCGTTATTTTCCTTTTTTGCATCTGCGAGTTGCCATGAAAGGAAATACAACCCCAAATGCCACGGCCAGCAGAAACCGGAGCTCGTTGCCAAATTCCGTAGTATTTTATTTTAAAAGCAATTAACACCATTAAAAAATAATAAATTAAAAAGAAAAAAAGTGTGTCTTCTCCTCTTCCCGGGGAGTGTAAGAAATCCTTTTGCTCACCCAGAGTCGAAAACCTAATGGCATTGTCGTTAAACACGAAGAGGAGAATATTAAGAAATTGCAACACTCCCTCCCGAGCGCTCCCCCCCTCCCAGTTTATTTGCCCTAATAATTAATTCACAAGAGCTTAACTTCGGTGTAACCCCGGCGGTCTTTTCATTAAAAAATCCCCGCGTTTCCTATTGAATTAGCTCTGCTCCATTGTCGCTGAAATGAAGACGCCAAACCAACTTTTACCCTGAGCATTTTCTCACCAGCCCAAAGAAAGGTCTCTCTCCTTTTTCTTTTCTCTGATTTTTTTTTTTTTTTTTAATTCAAGCACCCAGGCAATGGACGTGTCCTGCAATTTAACTACTTTCAAATTCTTTGTTCGGGTCCCACCGGGGCTCTATTGTCACCCTATTGAGAGAGCTTATTGCCAAGTCAAGCCTGAGCGAATTGAGACACGCACGGGAGGAGCCCCGCGGGCTGGGAGCGGGATCCGTGGGCTGCTCGGCCCGGGGGGACCCCGACCCAGCCCCGAGGGAGCGGGCACGGAGCGGGGCAGGGGCTGCCGGCGGCTCCCGGGCCGGGATAACCCGCACAAATTCCACAGGAGCCGCAGCCGCCAAAGCAGCCCCGGCCCCGCAGAGCCCGCTGGTTGCGACGGGCACAGCCCCGGGATCGGGCACAGCCCCGGGATCGGGCTCAGCCCCGGGATCGGGCTCCTTTGAACCCTCCAAACATCCCCCGCAGCAGCGCCCTGGCTCAGGTACCACCGCTGCGGCCAGGAGAGGGACTTACCTCGGATGCCCGCGGTGCCGGCAGCTTCCCTCCTTCTCTGCTTCTCCCGTAATCCCGAAAAGGAGGGTCCTCCTCTCCTTTCATCCCACCCCCGACCCCTCCAGCTCGGAGCCGGCTCCCGCCTTTCTGCCGTCGCCCTCTTCAGCGCTCACTTTGGGAGCTCCGGGGCTCCATTCCCGGGCAGGGAAAGAGCGGAATGTCGGGGTGCTTTTCTTTTCTCTTTTCCTTCCCTCTCTCCCGGCTCCTCCTCAGCCTGGAAAAGGGGTTGCGAGCTGGAATAAGGGGGTACGAGCTTCACGGAAGGGTTATTTCAGGAGAAAAAAAAAAAAAAAAAGCTGAAAGAGCAGTGCTGGGCACGGATTCCCACGTAAGACCGTACGTCACCTATAAAAATTGCCCGTTTCTCCCGTTTCTTGCCTCCGGGGGGGCAGCTGAGACATCTCTACCTGTGGAGGGAGGGGGTGAAACCCCGGTAAAACAAGCACCCCGTTAAAAACGTCCTGCTCCAGCTGGGAGGGGAAAGCAGAATCGGGGATGCTGGAAGGCAGGGGCCGCCTCTCTGCATCATCACCCTCTGCCCCGTGGTGATGTTTGGCCGCCCCCTGCTCCCCCAAAACACCCATCCGGAGCCCTTCTCAGCCTCTCGATGCCGAGGAGAGAAGGAGGTTTGCGGGATTCCACGCCGATGGCACGGGGAGGGCCGCGGCGGGGACAGGGGGACACTGCGGCCACCACTGCCCCCTCTGCGCCGCCGTCCTCCTGTTGTGACCAACGGCATCCCCGCCGTGTCCCGGGGGAAGAGGAAGCCCTTGACCCCTGGCCCCAGGGGCAGCGGGGTTAAACAAAGTCCCACCGCCCCATTATCCGCAGACAGCGCCGAGCTCCCGGCGGGGAGCGGGGTCTCTCGAAGCTGGCGAGAAGTCGCAGCTCCCACCTCCTGTACTGGACAGCGACGGGGCGCACCTGGATGGGGGTGCTTCTCTGACGGACAGACATGAAACCAAAAAACCTAGGGGAAAAAAAAAAGACTATACACACCCCATTCCGACTTACACATTGCATCCAGATTATGCATTGCAGAAACGGCGGATTTTTGAGGTTACTTCGGGTTATTCACAGTGGCGATTTCTAAATTTTTTTTTTAATAGTGGTGCTGTTCCTTGCCGAACCTTCCTGCCCGAATTCGGGTGGGGCCCCTGCCCGGTCCTGCCCGCGGACAAGGCAGCGGAGCTCGTTGTCATCAACCCTCCCTTGAGCGCTGCTGCGAGAAACATTTAGAGGAGAATTGATTTTTTTTTTCTATTTACGCTTTGGAGAGACTAGAAATTTTTTTGATGGGGCGAGTTCGGATTTTTTAGAATTTAATTTTTTGCGAACACGATAAAAATAGGGAGATAAAAGACGCCAAATAAGAGAAATAGGCGTTAATACAATGCATCGGAGGGAAGAACAAGTGCACCGGGATCCTTTCCTAGAACCACCCCGGCCCGGGGGTTCCTAAGCCGTTCTCCCCTTCACTCCAGGGCAGCTCATGGCTCTTTCATCCCGGCCAGAGCACCCGCAGTCTTGGAGCATCTCTCCCCGCGGGCTCCGCACCCCGCGCCCCGCCAAGCTCCCGCAGAAAGAGCAGGAAACCTTAAGCCGCCGATGTGGAGGTGGCCGAGGACAGGCAACCCCTGCGGCTCCTGGCAGGCTCAGGCGAAGCGGGCGCCTCCCGCTGCGGGATGCAGCAGGCCGAAGCACAACCCCCACATGGGATCTCAGGCTGGGAGGCAGCAGGGACTTTGGGGGCACCGAGGGGCTGTGAAACGCATTCCAAGCCGCAGAACCCCGCCTGGCGCCCGTGTGTGCGTGTGTGCGCGCTCCCCACATCCCACAGCGCTCCCATGCTGGCTCTGCCTCTCCGGAGAGCGGAGGGCAGGGTTCCTCACCCTCCATCCCCCGGTCCTGCCCCGCAAGGGGAGGGTGATGAGGAGCTGTAGTACTGGCCAGGAGGCGCTCCCGGGGTTTGGAGCTCCGAGGGGCCGGGAGGGGCGAACGGGAGTCCCGGTGCCCNCTCGGTACGGCAGTGTCAGCGCGGGGCTGGGCTCTGCCAGGAGCCACCGTCCCGGTAAGAACAGCTCTTGCGGCGTCCAGGGAGCCTGCACGCCCCTGTCCGCACCGTGGCACCTCCTGTTTCCCTTCCTTGCCAACCCAGATCCCATTGCTGCACCCCGAACCCCCGGCACCCTGCATCCACCCGCCCTGCAGCTGGCATCTGCTGCACCTGTGACCTTCCCCTGCACCCTGCATCCCATTCCTGGTACCCCACACCCACACCTTGCACTTTACATCCTAGCACCCTAATTTCTAGCACCCTGCATCCCCTGCCCTGCACCCTACATCCCATTCCCCGCACCTGTGGCCTTTTCCCTGCACCTCACTTCCATACCCTGCACCCTACAGTCAATTCTTTGTACCCTACATTTTGTCCTGCACTCTACATCCCATCCCATTCCCTGCACCCTATATGCACTGCCTTCCATCCCTGCATCTGTGGCCTTTTTCCTGCTTGCAACCTGCATCCCATTCCTTGTACCCAACACCCATTCCCAGGACCCCACATCGCATTTCTTGCACCTGGGGCCTTTTCTCTGCACCCTACACCCATTCCTTGCATCCTACACCCATTTTTTGCACCCTGTACCCTCTTGCCTGCACCCTACAGTCCGTTATCCCACACCCCGTGCTCATGTTCGGCTCTCCATCCTCTGCTCCATCCCAAACCTATCCGTGAGGCTTGGGGCTCTCAGTCAGACTGACAAGGACCAACCCCGCCACCCTGAGCGTCCCAGCGCGCTCGTTCGCACGCAGCAGCTCCCCGCGCACCGCCTGTTTCCTCGGGCCCGTTAAACTCACGAGCAAAAGGAGCAGCGCGGGTGCGGTGAGCTCGGTGCCGGGGCTGCGAGAGCCCCGTAGTCGCGGCACGGGCTGGAGGAGCAAAACATGGAGCAGAGCACTCCGGGCGCGACCGCGGCAGGACTCGAACCTGCAATCTTCTGATCCGAAGTCAGACGCCTTATCCATTAGGCCACGCGGCCACCTCCTCTCCCGCCTTCCCGCGTGCCGTACTGAGGGAATCCCGGCGGGCCGTACCATGCGCGGCGCGGGGGCGGGACGGGACGGGACGTCACCCCGGCCGGAAGCTCCCCCGGGCGCCGCGGTTTGGATCTGCCCGGCGGTCCAGGCCCCGGCGGCGCCTGCGGGAACCAGGTGGGAACCGGGGGGAATTTGGGGGGGAAAACATCTGTATGGGTGAACATTTGTATGGGGGGCATGGCTGTATGGGGGCACAGCTGTATGGGGGTCATGGCTGTATGGGGGCACGGCTGTACAGAGGAATGCGTGACTGTACAGCACGGTGCTTGCATGGCTGGGGTGGCGGTCAGTGCTGAGTTCACCCCTCGCCTTTTCTCGCCGCGCAGCTCCAGCTGCCCGTGCCGGGGCACATCCCGGAGCCGAGGCGACGATGAGACGCGTGTCCTGGATGCGCTCGGTGAGGGGCTGCAGCCCCCAGCCCCGGCGATGCCCGTCCAGCTCCTCGGCCAGCCGCCCGCTGCCGCAGGAGCCGAGCCGGGAGCCGAGCAGGGAGCCAAGCCAGGAGCCGAGCCGGGAGCCGGCCGCGGGCCAGCGGCGCATGAATCCCCTCAACATCCAGATGCTGTCCAGGAACCTCCACGAGCAGATCTTCCGGGGGGTCCGGGTGCGCTACTCGGCGGAGGAGGTGCAGCGCAGCGTGCAGCACCTGCAGCGCCACGACCTGTGGGGCAAGGAGACCTCCACGCTGCCCGACGTGGAGCTGCGGCTGCCCCGCATGTTCGGCGACAACATCGACGAGCACTTTCGCCTCTTGGCGCAGAAGCAGAGCTTGCCCTACCTGGAGGCGGCCAACGAGCTGCTGCGCTGCGAGCTGCCCCCGCTGCCCGAGCAGTGGGCGTGGGAGCCGGGCTGGACCCGCTACGGCCCCGGCGGGCGAGCGGAGCCCGTGGACTTCCCCGAGGAGCGGGCGCTGGTGTTGGACGTGGAGGTGTGCGTGGCTGATGGCCACTGCCCAACACTGGCCGTGGCAGTGTCCCCACACGCCTGGTGAGATGCAGGGCCAGCAGTGACGCTGGGGTAACGGCAGGGCTGGGAGGGACACGGTTTTGAGAGGATGGGGATGGTCCTGAGCGGAGCCTTTTCCTGCAGTCCACTGCTGGCTTGCAAGGGAAGACACGACAAAGCCCCAGAGTATGGCTCTGGGATGTGGGGGGTGTGTCCTGCTTAGCAAGCACAGCACCCCGTGGGGTTGATCACCTCCCTCCCACGGGTGGGGTCCTGTCCAGCAGCCCGTGGTGCTGTGGGTGCTCTGTGACGGCTGCGGGTGCCGTGTGTCCCCCACAGGTACTCGTGGTGCAGCCGGCGGCTGCTGGAGCAGCGTTACTCCTGGTCCAGCCACCTCACTCTGGCTGACCTCATTCCCATGGAGAGCCCAGCAGGTGCCAGCTGTGCCAGCAAGCAGGACTGGACAGAGAGAGTGGTGGTGGGACACAATGTGGCTTTCGACCGGGCCTTCATCAAGGAGCAGTACCTCATCCAAGTAATGCACTGAGCCTTTGCCTTGTACTGCTAGCTGCAATTTCTTACCCAGATCATCATTTACATTGGCTGTTGAGGGTTATTTTGACAGATGCTGTTCTGTGCAGGTATCCCAGTTTTGTGCTCACTTTGTCCTGCAGAGCACATTGAGGCTGGATCCCTTTAGAGAAAGATATTCTTGCACCCTATAGGGCTGCTGGAGGCTGCAGGGTGGCAGCTGGGGATGTGGCAGGAGCCTTTGAGCAACTGACAGCCTGCACTGGGGGTGCTTTTGGCTCTCAAAAGGGGAGTGTGGGAGGCAAAGAACCTTTGCAAAAGCAGCTTGAGCAGAGGACTTGCAGCTCCTCCAGCATATCCCAGACCCTCTCTTTTCTCCCGCTGTGCTGTGTCCCAGGGCTCCAAGATGCGTTTCCTGGACACCATGAGCATGCACATGGCCATCTCGGGGCTGACGGGCTTCCAGCGCAGCCTCTGGATGGCTGCCAAGCACGGCAAGAGGAAGGGGCTGCAGCAGGTCAAGGAGCACATAAAGAAAACTCGCAGCAGGGCAGAGGGGCCGGCGGTGAGTGAGGGAGCTGGGCTGCTGGCAGGGCTCTGGGTGGCAGGGGACCGTGTGTGACGGGACTGTTTGCTGCTGTGCTGGCAGAGTGGGAGCTGTTGGAGCAGCTCCACAGAGTGAAGCTCTCCCAACGCCTTTCAGATAAGGTGGCCTTGGTTTAAGCTGGAGCAGCAGCATCCCTTATTCCCCCTGACCTTGGCTGCTGTGTGACCCCTGTGTTGTGCACAGATCACCTCGTGGGACTGGGTGCACGTCAGCAGCATCAACAACCTGGCTGATGTGCATGCGCTCTACGTCGGGGGCGAGCCGCTGGAGAAGGAGGCACGGGAGCTCTTTGTGAAGGGCACCATGGCTGACATCAGGAGTAACTTCCAGGTGCTGAAGGCCACCCCACCATCCTGACAGGCAGCAGGAGCTGGAGAGGGGAGCAGGGTGGTGGTAGCTGCTGGAGTAGTTTCCATTTTGCTGCCCTTTTGGCACCGCTGGGTTTGCATGGGGCTGTGACCTGCTCTGTGCACCTGCACCCCAGTGCCTTGCCCTGTGCTGGCAGAGGGGTGGCTGCTTTGCCTGCTCTCACCTGCTGCTGTCCCCAGGACCTGATGTCGTACTGTGCCCGTGATGTCCAGGCCACACATGAGGTGTTTCAAGAGCAGCTGCCACTGTTTATGGAGAGGTGAGAGCTGCCGGGTTCCCCCTGGTGTTGGCCAAGGGGCTGTGGGCTTGGTGGGCACTGGAGAGAGTCATGGTCCCCCTGGGCATGAGATGTAGCTCCTTTTGTCCTTAAAGTGTCCTGAACCTCTTTTCAGGAGGGCCTTCAGAGCCCTCCCACGCAGGTGAGCAGGAATGAACAGCAGCGCAGTGGCTGGGGAAGGTGAGCAGGCTTCCTGGGGCACTCTGCAGTGATACAGTTTTGGGGTTGTTGCACAGGGCAGGCAGAAGATACAGGAATTCTTAGGGTTTAAGGGAGGAGCATCGAGGGTTGTGTGTGCCTGGGAAACTCTAGATGAAGACACATTTGTAGTCAGGTGCTTCCAGGGCCAGTCCCCTTGGGCAGATATCTAATTCCTTGCTGCTTTGGGGTCCAGGTGCCCCCACCCTGTCACGTTTGCAGGGATGCTGGAGATGGGAGTGTCGTACCTGCCGGTCAATGGGAATTGGAAGAGGTACCTGAATGATGCTCAGGGTGTTTATGAGGAACTGCAGAAGGAGATGAAGAAGTCCCTGATGAACTTGGCCAACGATGCCTGCCAGCTGCTGCATGAGCACAGGTACCATGGGCTGGGGCTGTAGGGAGGAGCTCAGGCACCAGGTGGTCCATGGGGTCTGTGGGTGGGTGTGAGGGGCAGGAGCAAAGCTGTGGCGTGACAATGGTGTGTCATCAGGTACAAGGATGACCCTTGGCTCTGGGATCTCGAATGGGACACACAGGAGTTTAAGCAAAAGAAGAATCCAGGGAAGAAGAGGAAAGGTCAGAATGGGAACAGCCAAGTCTCCCCAGCAGCAATGGATGCAGAAGAGTCAGAACAGGAGTGGCAGGAGGGTGAGCACAGATGATCCCTGGGGATGCTCCAGGGCTGCCTTTCCTGGGGTGCCCGGACAGAGGGACAAGGTTTGTTGATGCTGCAGGGTTGCCTGAATTGTTGCTGGCCTATGTCCTGTGCTGCTGCATGTGCTGGAGGACTGGTTTGATGTCCCTGTCCCCAGAAGAGTGGCACAGAGGGCCCTTTGCAAGCCAGTTCTCCTTGCCCCACCAGACCCTGGTCCCCCCAGTGAGGAAGAGGAGCTGAAAGTCTCTGTGAGCCAGCTCTGCCTGGAGCGCCTGAAGGAGACGGTCACACTGCAACCCAAGAGACTCCAGCACCTGCCGGGCCACCCGGGGTGAGTTGGGGACCCTGTGTGTGCCCAGGGCTTTCCCTGCGCTTTCTGATCCGTCCCTGCTGCTCCCCAGCTGGTACCGCAAGCTGTGCCCACGCCTGGAGGAGGAGGGCTGGGTGCCTGGCCCCAGCCTCATCAGCCTGCAGATGAGGGTGACCCCGAAGCTGATGCGCCTGGCCTGGGATGGCTTCCCCCTCCATTACTCAGAGAAACATGGCTGGGGATACCTGGTGCCAGGACGGCAGGACAATTTGCCAGCAGCCCCTGTAGAGACTGATGGCCCCTCCTGCCCACACAGGTGAGAGGGATGTAGTGGGGTGCTGGGCTGGGAGCTGCCCCACGGGGGTATTTGGGAGCTCCCTGGCACCCTGGCACTCTGCCCAGTGCTGCCCCAGAGCCTTGGGCCCCGTTGTGGGTGCGTCAGCTCTGCCCTCTCCTCTGCCAGGGTGATTGAGAACCTGTACAGACAGCACTGCCTGGAGAAGGGCAAGGAGCAGCCCCCGGGGCTGGAGGCAGCTGTGGAGGATGAGCTGCTGCTGATGGACAGCAGCACAATGTGGCAGAAGGTGAAGGAAGGGATGGAGGGTTCCCTGGTGGGAGGAAGGTGTGGGGTCGTGCATTCTGTGTGCTGCAGTAACCAGCCCCGTGTGTAGCTCCAGGGGCTGCGAGTAAGAAATTCCCTTTAGTAAGGGTTCCTGGAGGATTGGTGTTTGATGTGGCTTCCCCACGGCCCCTCTGTGCTGCAGGTGGAGGAGCTGAGCCGGATTGAGGTGGATCCAGAGGAGAAAATGAGCAAAGCAGACCAGAACCTGGTAAGGGAGTTTCCTGTGGAATGGAGTGGTGGATTGGTCTCTCTTTCTTTGATTTCCCCCTCCTGCCATGCCTGAAAACGTTCCTAGCATTGCCTCACTTTGCTGGTTGCAGGAGGAGTCGGAAGAGCTGAAGTGGGCAGAGATGAGGAGCCAGCCCTCGTTCCACCATGGCAATGGTCCCTACAATGATGTTAACATCCCTGGGTGCTGGTTTTTCAAGCTGCCTCACAAGGCAGGTTGGGGCTCCTCCTGTCCCCACAGTGCTGCTGGGACCCACGTGGTCTCATCCCAAGGGATGGGGTGGGGGAAATCCATCTCTGTGGCTGGGACAGGAGGATGCACAGAGCTTTGCTGATATGGAGTGGTGGCTTGCTGAGCCCTTACATCTCTTTTGCTGCTAAAGGATGGGAATGATAACAACGTGGGAAGCCCTTTTGCCAAGGATTTCCTGCCCCAGATGGAGGATGGCACCCTGCGGGCTGCTGTGGGCCGCACTCACGGGACAAGAGCCCTCGAGATCAACAAAATGATCTCGTTCTGGAGGAACGCTCACAAGCGGATCAGGTGAGCAGCTGCTTTCCTGGTGACGCTGCTGTGGGTGGAGGCTGTGTTGACACAGGAGAGGTTGTGTGGATGCACGGGGGCTCAGCATCTCAGCTGCCACGTGTCCCCTCAGTTCCCAGATGGTGGTGTGGCTGAAGAAGGGGGAGCTGCCTCGTGTGGTGACCAGGTATGGTACCCACATCTGGACTGGTGTTGCCTTTACCCCGCGCCAGGAGGGCTCCTGCAGGGTGATGCTCATCCTTGCCTCTGTCCCAGGCATCCTGACTATAACGAGGAGGACAGTTACGGAGCCATCCTGCCGCAGGTGGTGACCGCAGGCACTGTCACCCGCCGGGCGGTGGAGCCCACCTGGCTGACGGCCAGCAATGCCCGGGTATGGCCACACTGGGATCCTTGTGGGAGTGCTTTGGGGCCCCCTCTGTTCTGGACTGATGGGAGCTGCTTGGGTTGGAATAGGAGTTGGATATGGGTGCTGGGACTTGGGGTAGCAGGGCCAGAGCTGGGATCTTCTTGCTGATGTGCTTTCATGGGGGAGAAGGGAAGGAGTTGGCAGAGGCTCTGGAGCTTCAGGATGTGGTGAAAGGGGAAGAAGACACATTGTATCAGTTTCTGTCTTTTCTCAAGCTCCCCTTCTTCTCTGCTGGAGTAACCAAGTGGGTGGTGCTCCACATGGGTTAAACCCTGTTTTGACACTGAGAGCAAAACTTAGGGGCACAGGGAGTGCTGTGCCAGCACTCTGTGGCCGTGGGGGGAAGACTGTTCCTGTGCCATGCAGGAGGAGAGGGATGTGCTCACCTGGACATCGTGTCCTGCAGGCTGACCGGGTGGGCAGCGAGCTGAAAGCCATGGTCCAGGTGCCGCCTGGCTACTCCCTGGTGGGAGCAGACGTGGATTCCCAGGAGCTCTGGATCGCCGCTGTGCTGGGCGAGGCGCAGTTCGCCGGCATGCACGGTGAGCGCGGGGCAGCGGCTTTGCTGGGCAGGGGGTGATCCCCCTGATCCTCATGGGGGTGATCCCCTTGATCCTCACCCCGATCCCCTTGGGCGTCCAACCTCTGCTGCCCTCCCACAGGCTGCACGGCCTTCGGCTGGATGACCCTGCAGGGCAAGAAGAGCAACGCCACGGACCTGCACAGCAGGACGGCCGCCACAGTGGGCATCAGCCGGGAGCACGCCAAGGTGTTCAACTACGGGCGCATCTACGGGGCGGGGCAGCCCTTCGCCGAGCGGCTGCTGATGCAGTTCAACCACCGGCTGTCGCAGCAGCAGGCGCGGGACAAGGCCCAGCAGATGTACGCCGTCACCAAGGGCATCCGCAGGTGGGTGCTGCGTGGGGACACAGCACGCTGGGCTGGTGACAGTGCCCCATGGCAGCTGGGCTGCTCGCTCTCCCCTCCAGGTTTCATCTCTCTGAGGAGGGGGAGTGGCTGGTGACCAAGCTGGACCTGGCTGTGGACAGGGCGGAGGATGGATCGGTGTCGGGTCAGGATGTCCAGCGGCTCCAGAGAGAAGCCATGAAAAAGTGAGATGGTCTGACCCTGCACAGCTCTGTGGCACCGGGATGGGAGGCAGAGAGGGCTGCAGCCTGGTGGGCAGTGGGGAGAGAAGGGAGATGGGGTTGGATACTCTTGGTCTGCCCTTCCTTTTTCTCCAGCACCAAGGAGGTTTGATTTGGGAGCTGTCAGCCTCACCCACTTTCCCAGTGAACAGTTAGCAGGGTTCTCCTGCCCCAAACTAGGAGGGAGTGTTTGAGTGTCTCAAATGGGGACCTTCAGCTCCCTTCCACTCTTCCAGCAAGCCTCCCCTCTGCCCCACAGGTCCCGGAACGGGAAGAAGTGGAATGTGGTGGAGCAAAGAGTGTGGGCTGGAGGCACCGAGTCCGAGATGTTCAACAAGCTGGAAAGCATTGCCTTATCCCCCTCCCCACAGACCCCGGTGCTGGGCTGTCACATCAGCAGGGCCCTGGAGCCTGCCATGGTCAAGGGTGAGGTAAGGATGCAGCTCTGGGCTGCTGAGATTTTGGCTTTGCTTATCTGTTCTGAAATGAATACCTGATATTCAGCCCCTCTTAGATTGCTAGAGACCCACTAGCTCTTGTAGCCATTCAGGAAACCCACTGTGCTTTTATCTCCATGCCATCAAGAAAACCCGACCACCCTGAGTTTAACAGATTTCTCCCAGAAGCATTCCTGTATGGGACCATGCCCTTGACTGCAGTGCCCTCTTACTGCCCTTCTCTTCCCTTTCACCAGTTCGTGACCAGCAGAGTGAACTGGGTGGTGCAGAGCTCAGCTGTTGACTACCTGCACCTCATGTTGGTTGCCATGAAGTGGCTGTTTGAGGAGTTTGACATCAACGGGCGCTTCTGCATCAGCATCCACGACGAGGTGCGGTACCTGGTGCAGCACCAGGACCGCTACCGGGCAGCCCTGGCCCTGCAGATCACCAACCTGCTCACAAGGTGAGCTCTGATGGCTCTGGTGCCTCCTGGGGAGGAGCAGCAGGGACTCTGGAGCAGGACAGGCAAGCCCAGGGGCTGGGGCTCTGTTGCCTACAGCAGGCTGGTACAGAGCAGTTTTCTTCTGCTCGGGGCAAGTTAGCAGCACTGGAGGCTGCAGTTCCTTCATGTGTGACTCAGGGACCTCAGCTTCCATTTCCAGGGATAATGCGCTGGCAAGAGGGGAATATCATCAGCTTTTGGCCCTGCAGGGATGGGGCAGTCACTGGCTCTGCTGGGATGAAAGTGCATCCCTTCCTGCTGCCATCAGGTCTGCAGCTGTCACATGGCAGCAGCCTTTGGGCTTGGTTGAGGAGCTGGGAGCCTGAAACTGTCCCATCCTTCATCCCCTGCTGCCTTCAGGGGACAGCAAGAGGCACGGCTGATCTCTGCTGTGTGCACCAGCACTGTTACCCCTCCCATAGTGTGGGGTGCTCCTGCTGCTTTCCTGCCCCATGCAAAACTAAGCTCATCCTAGAAAGCTCCTGACCTCCAAGGGCTCCTGCTGATCCAGCTCTGGCACAGCCAGCTTTGCCAAATCCCCCTCCCAGCATCATTTGGTGACACAGGAGCTGGCCAAGGTGAGCTGTTTCTCCTGAGTGGAGGCAGGAATGCCACTAACAGCCTTTCTGCAGCTGCAGCAGGGACAGGCACCCTGACATTCCTGCCTTTGTGCCAGCTCCTGTGAGCACAGGGCTTCCTGCTGGGAAAATCCTGCATCTGCTCTGCCGGCCAGGGAGGATTAGCCAGCAGTGAGGGGCTGGATTCTTCCCTTTTCCCGAGGAGGCTCCATTACTTCCAAGGAGGCACCATTGCTGTTCCTCCCATGCCCACTTTAGCAACACTTGACCCTCCTGCTATCCAGGACTTAAAAAGTACCTTGTCCCCCACCTGCTGAGTGATGTGGGTGCATAATACCCTGAGGTATTATGAGGGGTGGCTGGCCAGTGTGTGGTAAATGTGGCTGATTGGAACTGGGTGTGACAAGACCAAGGGTGATGTCCAGCACTACCCCACCTGCTGTCTTTTTCTCCAGGTGCATGTTTGCCTACAAGCTGGGCCTCCAGGATCTGCCACAGTCAGTGGCTTTCTTCAGTGCAGTGGATATTGATCAATGCTTGAGGAAAGAGGTGACCATGAACTGTGTGACGCCATCAAACCCCATGGGTATGGAGAAGTATGGCATCCCTCAAGGTGAGCGTGCAAGCTGCCCCTGAAATCTCCTCTGCACGAGCCTTCCCAGCTTAAGCAGAGCACTTGGCCTAAGTAGTCATTCCCTGAGGGCTCCTCCTTTCAGCTGAGGCACCTCATGAGCCCCTTGGTTCCTGACACATCATCTGAGCTACAGGGCCGTGCTGGAGCCTGCCCCTCTTTCCTCAGTCCTCAAGCAGTTTGTGCTGCTGCTTTCCAGTGATGAGCCAGGCCTGGCACTGTTCTCCCACACCTTGTTTGCTTTGTGTCCCTCCTGTGCACTTTTAACACAAACCAAATTTAATTTCTTCTTTGAAAGGAAGCACCTCAACAACCTTGTCTATCTTGCCCTGCAGGCCCAAACTCTTCCATCTTTCATTCCTTTTCCTCCTTCCCTGCTGTCCCTTAGCCAAGCACAGCTCTGTTCAGAGAACTGCTCTGGCATTGCTGGGTGTTTCCTCAGCAGTGCCAAGGCCTCAGCTCATCCCTGTCTGCACTCAGTGTAACCCTCCAATTGCTGCAAGCAAACATTCACCTCGTGGCTGGGAAAGCAGCTCCTCCTCACTGTGCAGCAGCTCTTTCCCAGATAAGGGGAGAACCTGCCCCCAGAGTTGTTCTCTCAGTCACTGCACACATCAGATGCTCCGCCCTGAAGTAACCTTTATTAGGACTCTTACAGGCAAAGGGTGCTTTCAGAAACAGAATTTCTGCTCTGTAGGCAAAAAGGGCACTTTTCACCAAGAACAAGGCAAATTAAACAAGTGCATCACAATCAGGGTCAGCAAAAATATAACAGCAAAACTGTGCAAAACCAGCCTGGGCGAGGAAGCTGTGGCCTCTTGCTGCTCACGAGATGGACACAGCAGCTCACACAACAGCTCATGTTCCCAGCTCCCTACTGGTGCTGGTTTCTGCATTCTCACCCCCACCCAAAACAGGACTTTGAATAAATTTAGGGCTTTCTGTGCTAAACGCTCTGAACTAAAGCAAATCCCAACCATTGCTCTCTTACTCTGCACAGTCTGAGTGTGCTGCAGGGAACTGACTGTCCCCTTGTCTTCCAGGGGAAGCACTGGATATATATCAGATAATTGAAATAACCAAAGGTTCGCTGGAGAAGCAATGACACCACCAGAGTGCCAGGACAATTGTCCAGACCGTGTGCCAAAGCCTCCCTGTTCTTTCAGAAGCAGATCTTCTGGCAGGGACTGACTCATCCCAGTTGCTCCCTTTCCATTTTGCTGTAAGAAGGGATGTTCCTGGGGAAGATTTTTGTAGCAGCACATTCAAATGGTAGAGGCACTTCTGATGGCAGCAACCAGCTGTAAAACCTGAGACAGGGGCCGGAGTTGCTCCCATGAACACAAAGGAAGAAGGCAGAAGTATTTGGCAAGAGAAGCAATAAACCATCACCTCCATATCTGCAGCCTCTGAGACCAAGGCGAGCCCAGCATGCGCTGTGAGGAGGCAGTGGCAGCAACCCCAGTTTAATTTTTCCTCCGTCTCTTCTTTTTGGGTTCCTGGTTCTCATCTGTCTGCTCCGCTGTGCTGCTCTGGAGAGGGGAGGGAGAGAGCAGCAGTAGAGTGTGATTGTTTTTTGTGTGAGTAGTCTAAGGAACATTTACCTAGAGTAAGAAGCCAGCTGTGCAGAACAGGATTTAGCTCCTTTTTTCTCACAACAAAATGCCCTGAATATGGAATTCCTGTCAGCCACTGAGACTTTCCCCATGGGCCACCCCCTCCCCAGTTCATGCTGGAACTTAGACCACGTGCTACCAGTGGCACAGAACAGAGACTATGTCCTGGGTTCTGGCTTGTTGAAACACTCAGGAAAATATGGACAAAAGCACCAATAAAAACCTGGACAATCAGCAGAATAGTTTCTTTTTCTTAGCCAGCACGTTGCACTGCCTTCACCAGCACTGTGTAGTAGAGATGGGTCTGAGGAGAATCATGCCTTGCAGAATTTGCCCTGCAAGGTCTTTTATCTACAAAAACTTGCACACAAAACCACTTTGAATTGTGCTGCAAAGGTCTGATTCTGGCCAACATTTTCACTTCCCCAAGACCAGGGACACAGGGCTGGTGCATGACAATAAAGGCTGCTCCAGGCAGAGGGCTGGGCTGCAGGGGGTGTTCTGAGAGAAACTCTTCACTCTTTCTCGTCAGCTCCGTGTTAAAGGGAGAGCTAACTCGGGGAAGACAAGCTGTTCTAACCTTGCACGTTCCCACACAACTCACAAATACAGCTGCCTTCTAAAGAGGAGGAAAGCTATCAGTAAAAGCAGCCGAGTGAGTCCTGACCTGGTCGTTGTGTGGTTCGTTCTCAGCATCCTCCGAGCTGTGCTCCTGCAGGGCGCTGTCCAGCATGGACGTGTTGATGCGGAAATCCCGGGAGGTGCTCAGCTTCATGTACTGCATCAGGTTCACCTGCAGCAGCCAGGGGGAAAACAGGCAGGGAAAACAGCCATGAGCATCTGAAGTTTAGTTTTCTGCCCTGCTTAGTCCTTTGCACAACACTGGGACAGAGTCCATCACAGTAATAATGCAGGATTGAAGCACAAAGTGGGTGAAGAAGCACCTGCCCCCTTTTATATTTTCCTAAAAGCCAAGTGGTTGCCAGCTACTCTCCTTCTCATGTAGGATCTTGTTGTGATACATTTCACGACACAGACTGGGGGAGAGTGAGGAAAGCTGGCACAAGCTGTGCATGCTCCTGCTCCACCAGGAACCACAGGTCACAGGCAGGACTGATGCTGGCATGGGCTGGTATCAATGTGGCAACAATTCAGCCAGGAGCATGGGCAAGGGCTGAAAGGTCCTTACACCTTCCTAATTTTACTAGTAAAGCATTAATAGAAACTTTAACAACAGCCCTCCACCATGCCACTGATCCCACTGTTCCACCAGGTTCAGGTCACAGAAGATCTCTGCTTTACATTACCTTTGACTTTTTGGAGAGATGGATAAGGAACTTCTCATATTGCTCAATTGCAAAAATCAGGTTTGGGATTGGCTTGGTCTCCCGAAGCACCTTGGCCTGAAATGTGAGAGGAGTGAGATGGGTCAGATTTGGAAGGGCACAGTGGTACTGTAGCATGACACAAAGACCACAACATTCCCAGTTTAGAAGATTCTTCAGTAGTCTTGCTCTGTACCAGTCCTGCCCCACCCAGCAAGCCTTGCCAGCTTTGTCACTAGTTTTAAATTGACTCCCAGGGTGGTTCTGCAGTGAGGCTCTCCTGTGCATTGCTTTGTGCTCTGCCTGCAGTCCACAGCCCTGATATCCCTGTCAGCAGCTCCTCTGCTCCAGCTCTCCCAACGCATCACAAACATGAGGCATCCAAGCAAGGAGCACCCTGACGTTTCACCACATTGTTGTCCTGCTTATTTACCACCACTGGCGTTCGTTCCCCATGGTGACAGAGTGGCAAAGGACACACAGCATTTCAGCCCATTTCCATACACTTAGGGAAGAGCTAGGAAGATCATACTTGTGGCTTTTTTAAACCCTTAACATCACAGGAATGTCTGGGACAGCTGACGAGATGGAGGAAATGCTGTCTGGGAGCACAAAAAAAGGACATCAAGGACCAGGAACCTGCCAGCCTGCTCACTTGCTCCCAAACAAATAATCCAGTCATCTTCAACTGTTTTACTTCAGTGGAATCTATTCCTTCCTTCATCTTTAAATGTACTGATAAAATTAAGAAACACTTAAAGAGGATGCAATATTGGTTCCAATAAATTAGCTGATATCTGTAATTTCATAGCTTACCCCAAATGGTAAAAATATCAGACAAGGCAGATTATCCAGATTGACCTTTGTTTCATGTCCATGAAATTTTAAGCTGCATTTAGTGAAGATGGCTTTTTTGTTGTGGGGTTTTTCTGTTGTATTTTGTTTGTGCTTTTTTAGACTTTTCTCTGAATTCCAGTAGAGTAAATTTGATTTTTATTTAAAGGCCCAAATGACAAATTGTCTTGTAATTTGTAAGAAGGCACCAGGTACCACAAACCTCGAGGTATATGATCCTGCAACTACAGCCCATGTTCTAATGGAGTCAGTCAGTCTTACCATTACTGTGGAGACTGCAGCAGCTTCATCCTCTTTCTTCTTCCTTTTCTTCTCTTCTAAAAAGCTTAAGCTCTCACTGTGGATGTTCTGAAGGAGGATGCCAAAAGATGTGTCATTAGAGGGTAAGCAGGAAAGAAAGGCCAGCCAAGACAGCCCAGAGAAGTCCTTGCTCTAGCCAGCTAAAAGCATTACCAGCTAGAGATAACAGAAAGGTAGCAATATAAGGGTAGAATTAGTTGTAATCTCAAAAAAAAAAAAAAAAAAGAAAAAACCTAATTTCCTAATTTATACATTCAGAAATGTGCATGTATGAGAAGTCCCCAGCAGTGATAGCTCTGCACACCACGATACCTTCCCCAATATGTTGTACGATTCCTGTGGTCCTCACACAAGTACCCAGCTCCTCTCCAGGCAGATAAATCCCAGCTCCAGCACTGCGGTCTTTGGCACCTACATTACTTCACACTGTGATGACTGCAGTGTTGTTGACCTTTATTTGCCATTGTGGTTAACAGCAGTATTAATCTCATCCAAAAAACCCCACATGAACAGAGGGGAAGAAAGCTAAAACCCAGCTCCTTTCCTGCTCAAGCAGAAATCAGCATGCTCAGTCCCAATGGTGCCGAAATACACTGTATTTGACAAAGTAAAGCTTGAACTGTAAGAAACTCGGGTCGTGTCAAGAAGATTAATAGTCCCCAAGAGTGCCCATGGACTGAAGCTGATACACCACTCAGCATCAGATAGACTGGCTGTGATTCTGCCAGTTAATTCAGGCCTCACCTGCACGTAAGTAATGAATGAGTAACACTGTGGGGTCAGATGGGAACCTGAGAGCTTCACCTGTAAAGGAGCAGAGAGAGAGAGGCTGGTGTTACCCCTAGCTCAAGGCAGTGAGCTACTTCCCCAGAAATTTGCTCACACTCACCAGCTTTTCCAGTCTTCCTGGAATGGTATTTGAGCTGCTGCGGCAAGCGTGGATATACTAAAAGGAAAACACAAGATTCTTCTAGGTGTGCTGTTCCCATCCTGTATCCAGGCAGAGCTCAAAGCAGCTCATACAATGGCACAGTGGGGAGGGCAGGATTTGCACAACTCTCCTCCCCCATGGCTTGTTATATCCCAAATGCCATGTCTGCATTCCAGAGCTGTGAGAGGAGAGCTCTGAGGCAATCACCTTGTCTCAAAGGAGCTCCACAGGCCAGTGTTTCATGGCCCAGTTCCCCCAGGTCCTGCTTCATGGAATGGCAATGAGTGGCAAGGGCAGGGCTGGGGAGCACTGTGAGAACACTGTGAGTGCCCTTCAGTGTGCACACAGTTGTGCAGAGGAACCCACAGCACATACCAGAAACAGCAACTCCAAGCCATGCAAAGCCAAATTCAGCTGGAGAGAAGCTTTCCTTTTACCTCCACTGGTACAACTATCACTGCTCAGAAAGGTCACGAAATTGAGGGCATGAAAGCCAACAGAACAAGGGCTCAACTCCGTCAAGAGATCAACAGCCCAATCTCGAGCGTAGCTGCTGCCAGGGGTCACTGTGAGCTTGCTGCAGCAGATGGGGAGAAGGTTTTTAGCTCAGAGGCAGCCCACTGTCAGCAGAGCACACTCACGTGTTTGATGAGGGAGGTGAGAATTGCATATGTCTTGCTGAGGCTTCTCAGCAGTGTGTCCACACAGCTCCCTGATGGGAGTGCAGTCTGCACCAGCTCATGGTAGACTGTCAGAAGAGTTCCCAGCTGCAGAATTACACCTTTCTCTAGAGCCTGAGTTTGGTTTGATGCCTGAGAGAAGTCTTCTAGAATAAAGAGATTAATATGTGGTGAATATATATATAATGAATCCAGTTGTGCGGGTGCGAGGCACAAAAGACCATCTTTGTGTCTGATGCATAAAGCCCCAGTGGGGCAAGAGAAAATATTCACTGGAGAGATTTTGTGACAACACCTTTATCTTAATTTGTTCATGTGGAAGCAGCTCAAGGGAGAGTTTAACTCAACCTCAGATGATGCTGTCTCGAAATCCTCAAATACCTTTTTGCTCTCTGTCTGTATCTGTTTTTGACAAAGTAACAGTGAGAACAAGATCACTTTCATTACCTGATGTGTCTGACCCCAGACTGGTGAGTTTCTTGATAAGCCAATCAACCTCTTCAAGGACCTTATCCACCTGACCCAGAACCAGAAGCTGAGACAGAAAGCAATAACAAAACAGGTTTTTGGAGGAGTTTGGCACAACAAGAACCTGCAAGCTGCTCCAAGCACAGTAGCCCTGGACACTGCAGGTGTCATACCACACTGTTCTGACTCACACAGATAGTGGGGGCTGCAGTCTTGGCATTCACTAGGGCGAAATGGCACCGACCCTCCACTTCTATGTCCTGGGCAGAGGAGAGAAAACAAATTCTGGTGAGTGAAACTTTAACTGCTGTCACATAGTCTGCACCAGAGATGCACTCAGTTCTGACAGCACTATGTGATGAAGTGCTCAGCTGCTCCAGCACCATACCTGATCTATATCTCCCAGGCAGGCGTGGATGTCTTGTGCAAGTTCTCGCAGGAGACCGACAGGGCTCTTGTAGAGAACGTGGACACTGAAGAGCAGAGACAGCAAACCCTTGCAGCAAGAAATATCCTCTGTGGGAAAGAGAAAGTGACACAGTGCCAGGTGCAGAGCTTGCCCAGCTACTTAGGAACATCAGACATGTAGTGAGGGAAAATATCAGATTCAGTACGGATTTAGCAGTAGGTGAAAATCCTATCAAAATACCCCAGCTACAAAAGAAGGGTTTAAAACATCAGGCATCCCATATAATAGTGCAAGAGGAACTTTGGCCCACTGGAGCTGTTGGGTCATAGAAAAACGGTGACCAAAAGCACTGAGGAAGAGTACTGGCAAACCCTGGCATGAATACTGTCTTTCCAGAGTATAAATCCTGACCTGAGTCTAAACAACAAGGGAGAAAAGCCAAGTATGTGAGTGGCTTCCTTTCCTTCAGAAATGCTAATAGACTTAGAGATGAAGTTCCCCCTCTAATACTCGTGCTTATAATCACAATGTTGTGTCATTCTGCCACAGAATGGGACCTGAATGTATCTTGATGAAGAGGTAAAACCAGGACAGAGCATGTAAGGGTCTAATATCAGACCTGACACATCACATCTAATCATGCTCCTCTCAAAGCTTACTTACCAAGAGCATTTTCTTTGCAAACTTTGACTGTCCAAGTCAGGAACTGAAGGAACTATTTAAGAAGACAAAAGATATCATGACTTTGAAACAGAATTCAAACCACAAAACTACTACTACTACTAAAAATTCAAGACAATGAATCACAGCAGAGGAAGATGAGTAGAGGACCTTATTGTGCTCTGTGAAGTTCCATTAAGGACACTTAGCCTACTAAGAAGTCAAAAGCTGAGACCCAGCACAGGGTAATGGCTATACATCCCCTTGGACAGAGTAAGAGCTCCATTTAATTTAAGGTAAATGATGACTCCAGACTTCTGGCACAGTTAGTGCAGTTCCTAGCTTGTAAAATTGGGGCACTTTAGAAAATGACTCCTTGCATGGAAGGAATTAGGCACTCAGCCAGTTTGGACACAAGTCTGCTGGCCTTTTTTGCATCTACTCCCATGTGGAGGCCACACCACCACTAAGCTATGTTAGAAGTCCCTGCTCAGGAAAACTCATCATTCAGGTGCACAGAGACAGGATCAGACTGTGCAGGAGTGGGATGGCAAGACAACTTCCACCTAAGTGTCCTTGCAAGTGTGTGACAGGAGAGCCCTTCACAGTGTAACAGAACTGTCCCTGTGACCTGGTGTGGTCTGTGGGAGGAGCAGGACACACAGGTCAGAGCCCACAGATGCCAACCCCATCTGATAATGTCCTTCCCACACTCATGGCTAGGACACCTAGCCACCAGGTGAAGGCTGAGGAGCACCTGCTGCGAGGCTGGATCCAGGAGCTTGCACAATGTGGAGAGAACGGTGATGAGAGACTGCGTTTCCTTGGCGTTGAAGTCATCTTCAGCACTGCTGAGCTGGTTCAGCAGGGACCTCTGGTTAGGGGAAGGAAAACAGTCCCTGAGTGTGGATATGTGTTGCATAAGCAAATAACTAGAAGCTGCAAGCAGATAAAGGGATCAGCAGCAAGGAGAATGACACAGTACAAAAAGAGGACTCTTCTCAAGAACAAGTGCTGATTTTTGATAGGAGTGCTTACATACAGGCCTGCATATGGTCAGTGTGACTTTTAGAATACTTAGGTAAGTTTATGGTGCACTGAAGAACCTAGAGTTCTGTAAATACACACGCACCTCCACCTAGCTCTGCAGGGCACCCTGAAGAAGCTTTCCTTATTTCTGAACTGCTAGTGAATCAGTGCCACAGTTGCTATCACATACTCAACCCTGTGGTCAGGCAATAGAGAGCTAGCAGTGTTTCCTGCCAGAATCCCAAATGCTTTGGAACACTTGCAGCACACAGTGGTACTCACCTGAAACTGTCGGATCTGGAAGGCAGCTTTCTCTGTGACATTAATATCCGTTTCTTCTGCGTCACCATCAGTAATATCTGGCAGAGACAGAGAGGTGCAGAAAAAAAGCTAAATGCCAAGAGCAGAATACAGGACTTATTTCCAAAAGTGGGAAAGACTGTTCACAGCTAGAGGAGGAATAGAGACTGCAGAACCACAGTGAGCCGAAAAACATGTTAAAGGCAAACTTCAAAGAGATGAATGCTCTATCAGACCCCAGCTATCCTCAGCTGACAGACTGAGAGCTCTATAAAGGCAGGTAAAATAGATCTCTAGAACTTGTCTCTGGTGTGAAAATCTTTGCTACTGAGCCCACCTTGTTACTGAGAGACAAGAATCAGACCCATCTCTCCCTAGTTGTGGATAAAGGGTGCTGGGTCCCTACCTGCCCCCACATGGGCTGCAACCTGGAGGGTGGAAACCAGAGCAGAACTGTACCATGTGCCTACCCAGGGCTTGCAGGAACTGCGGGATCCTGGCAGAGTACAGCTGCTGCACCGTGTTGAAGATCCGCAGCAAACCTTCCAAGCACAGAAGTGAAATGCTTTTGCCCTTCTTCTTCCCTGATTCTTCAACAGTGGTGGGAATTGAAGTGTACCTCCAAAGTAGAACCCTGTGGGATGGGAGATCAGATTAAATCCTGTAAAGCTGGCGGCACAGGAACTAGATTCTACTCTTAGGATCACATTTTTAATATAACTAAACTGGAAGGTCTTTTACCTATAGAAAAAGGGTGGGGGAAGAGATCTTTTTTTAAGAAGATTTTATTTCAATGTCAGCAAAACAGCTACTGCATTTTTCCTGCACAGCTGAATAATTTAAGTCTTTCCAGGTGCCAAGGGACCTTCCAATCCCATTTCAAGTCCATCTTTATACACTCATTTCTTCCACCCAGCTTTCCCTCCTTCTCAGACTACCCTGACCACTGGTGTCAAATCTGCCAGTGACAAAAAGAGCTTTTCTCGTGGCAGTTTGGATCTGTGAAATGTCAGAATTCACTACAGGGCTCTCTATAAATAAAATCAGAAAGGTAAAGGCAGGCAAAGCAAAGTAAAAAGCTGTGAGGAAAGCAAAACTGTTTGGCCCAAAGGAGACTTTTCTACTTGTAGGCAAACAATTTTTTCCTGTTTCCCTAACCCCACTTCTTCCCCTTTTTGTTCCCTCTCCTTTCTTCTCATTAGTTCTGTTGCCTGCACAGATGATCTTATTCTGTTCCAATGTCCAATCACGCAAAACATGTAGCTCACATGTAGTCCTAATGACTGCAACAAAAATAGCCTCTATTATTTGGGGTGAGACACAAAACCGGCATTATGCATGGCAGGGGTAATTTGCATTTTGTGCTCTCTGCTGACTGGGCTCTGAAAAGACCCCATGCAGACATGACCTAGATTCCAAAAGACATTTATATGGTTCACATTCTTGGATTTCCAAAGGATTAGATGCGTGAATGTCCTCAAGCATCTTGCAGAACTCCTAAACAAATGCTTTCTAAAGCTTGTGTCCCTCATACTTGTTTTGTTCTGTAGCTCGAAGTGAATTTTTAACTTTGCTGCATTCCAGAGGCCTCAAGAATCCAGCCTATAATCATCTTACCTTCTCTGTGACGAGTGATGAACAAGAAGTCAGAAAGAGGCTGAAAACATTTGATGGCATTTGGTTCTTCCAGGCCGAGTTATTGAAAGTTGTATCACTCACTATGGCACAGAAACTGTAGTGCCTCCACTTGATTTCTCAGGAGCACAGAAAAGCACTGACCTCGACCCAGCAACAACAACAGTTTGAAACAGTTATGGACTTCATTCTTCTTTCAAAACGCTACCTGAGAATCAAAAATCCCCCAAACGCATTGCTGATATCTCCACATGCCCCAGTGACTCACTGTGTGATTTTGCAGAGGTTCTGGAACATCTTCTCTGGGATTTGTCCGTCTGGTCCGTCCGTGTGTCCCGTCTCCTCCAGCTGCTGCACCTTCTGCAGAGCGACACTGACGGCGTAGCGCAGGAACTCAGTGCTGGAGCGCAGCACAGCCAGGCTCTCCTCGTGGCTTTGGGCATTGTCCCTGCAGGACCAGGAGAGCTGTCAGAGAATGCACACAGGGAGCTCAGGGATGAGATCCAAAACTTAACATGTATTTGCAAATTAAATCTCTGGCTGAACTGAGGGTGGAAAAGATCCTTTGTTTTGGAAGCTTGTAGTGAACACTTGGAGGATAAGAGTTGCACCAGCCTTTCCAAGCACACTAACACATGGTTTGAATTGATGTCTGGCTCTGCTCCACAGAGGACTGGACACCTTCTCACCTGAACAGAGCTGTGAGCAGAGTAGATACAAAACCCATGGACAGGAAGCTCCGTGCAGTTTTGTTGCTCAAGGCAGATTTGTTCTTTCCAGCTTTCTCCCTCAGGATTTCAGAGAGTTTGTTGTAACATGTGAACAGGCCTAGGACATCTTCAAACTTATTCTTACTGCAATAAAATAATAGAAAGCATTAATGGAGAAAATGCATTCTTGGAGTTTCCCATTTGATGCTTCAGCTGCCAAATTACATGACACTACCTAAATGATGAAACCTATTACATCTCCCTGCCTCCCTAACAGTGTGTACCTCACCAATCCTCCTCAACCTGCTCTTCTACAAAATGTCAGATCCCATCTCCTACAACACACGACATTCCTTGGGCAGGAAAACACTGCCCAAGGCTCTGTGAGTGTCTATGCCACGAGGCACTCACGCTCAGATCACTGATTCTGTGTTAGCATTACCATCCTGTGCCTGCAATGAGGCTGTACTCCAAAGAGCAGGGCAAACAATAGCACAGCTAGTGCTAGAGGGTAAGATTTACTGTTTTACCTGAAATTCCCGGTGTTGAAGTTGTACTCAATCAGAACCTCACAAATTCCCATCACCTGGATGGCATAGATGTTATTTTTCACACCGACACCAGAAGACAGTGAAAAATCTGCTGATTTATCCTGAGAGGTAAAGGAAGCAAGTGAAAAATCTTTTCAAAACCTGACAAGAACTTGGCGTCTTCTCCCACTGAGTCAAACTGAAAAATCTGATTTACCAGTTCAAAGTCTTCCAACTCGCTCTTGATCATTCGTCGTGTGACAGATTCTAAGATCTCTTCAAAGTTTTGTTCAAATCCCACACCCTCCTCCTCCTCCTCCTCATCATCATCCTCAGCTCTGTGGCACCGGCGCACGGCGCTCTTGTACCAGGCGAGACAGTGCTGGATGCAGCAGAGCAGGTGGGCCTGGAGGAAGCAGCCACAGTCACACCCAGCCTCTGAGCTGGAGGGCACTGCAGAAAGGGACAGGGGCCAGGCTGTTATGGTGGGATGTACAGAGCTGCAGCTGCCTCTGTAAGTGCCTTGAGGCTTGAGGATATGCCTCATTCCCAAACTGAGGGGATCAGTAATCTCACACACAGCTACCGAGTTCCAGCTCCAGAGAGTGTTCTCTGCCTGAGCTTTTCCAGATGGGATGTAAAGACTTAACTCCCACTGCTCCCTCCACTCAGCCACCTCATGTACTGAAGATGGAAAGGGAATTTCCAAAGGGGCTCTCACTCTAGCTGAAGCGTCTGCTCCCTTCCTGGGTGTGCTACTGCACACAAGCTTCCTTAGGGGAAAACAAAATTATTAATTTGAATTTGTTCCCTTGGAAATTCAACAAGTCATTGAGGTCTCATCTCCAACAATTTCAAAGGAGCAAAACCAAAGGACAAATTCTACACACACACACACACACACACACACACACTGTGCAACTATTTTAAAGGAGGGGGAAAAAACCTGCAGGGTGAACTCAATAGAGAATAACAGAAGAACACTATTCCTAGAGCATTTTTCATACAGGTCCCTACAACCACTATGCTTGGGGAGCTCTAATAAATAGCCTGAGGCAGGGGTGAGATGCCCAGCTCTGTTGCTATTAAAAGAATTGCTCCAGGCTAGAAGAGGCTTAAGAAGCACAAGGTATTCAGCTCATGTAGGAGGACAACTAAAATACTAGTAACAGATGAGCTTGCAGCTGTGGCCAAACAATATAGCTCTTACCAGTGGTTCTTGCAGAAAGATTTGATCTCCTTGAGCCATAATACATCCCTCCAGTTTGAGTGGAGGCAGGAGGTCTGGCTGGGGCAAGTAATATTGCTTTATCTGTCACAGAAAACAAGAAATAAAAATAACCAGTTACTTGGTAACTGAGCCTCTTAGGATGTTTGAAAACAAAGTACAATAATCTTTGTACCCCATTCTAGAGAACAAAACCTGGCACTGAGATAAGGGGCCTGTACAGGTACACGAGCCACGTCATCTACTCTACTGGTGATTAAAATCCCTTCTTGAGTTGCTCTTGTATCTCAGCCAGGAAACATCAGTGCCTTAAAGCAAGATTAGCTGACCACTTGCTGTTGTGTTGCCTCAACAAGTGCAACATCACTTGCACCCCACCTGCAGTTTTACCCTTCCTTTAAACAGTGAGAATCAATAGCTGCTGCTGCTATACAAAGTTATAGATACTTAATGATGCTATAAAATTTTACACCTTTACACCAACTTACTATTAAGTGCCCTCTGTTACCCAAAAGCTGTCTTGGCTCTGTTCATGTTCCTTCCTCAGACCCTATACTGTCATGGGAAAGCTGGAATTAGTCAGCATGAACTCTTTGGATGATTAAAGGGAAGAAAATTACTTGTCTCAAAGAAAGCACAGCCTGTCCAATGGATTGAGGAAATGTGATTGTCTTGTTGCCATGAGCAACACTGCTGGGGGATGAGTTAATCCTCCCAGATCCTACATGGACTTGGGTATTCTCCCGATGGGAGGACAGCAACAGTAATTACTGTGTCAGCACATATCCTTGGGGAACTATGGGAGGGTAACTGCTGTGTACTGCTGAGGAACAGGGAGAGCACAAAGAACTTCTCTGGGCTCACACTTCCCACAGCAGCTAAGAACTGAAGAGTTGCAAAGAGCTCCAAGAGATCCTTCCACTTCCACCCTATGGCAGAAAATGAGCCCGTCTCCAGACGTTTACCTAGTCTGCTCTCTCAGTGTAGCAGGGGTTTGAACACCTCTTTATGGAGCTGTCACAGCACTCAAACATGTTCCAGTGTGAGGGAGAACGATTTCCCCAATATTGAACCTGAACTGTTTGCCATACTGGTTGAAGTGCAGAATTCATAAGACTCCCTGCAGCCCCACCACAGAGCAGGACTTTACCTGGGACAACAGCGTTTCCATTATCGAGCTGGCCAGCTGGGAGTTCCTGCGAAGGACATCATAAAAACCCTGGAGACAGGAAGGAAGGACAGGTTGGCTGACACAGCAGAGAAAATGAACCACAGGCATAAAAAGTTGGCGTCATAAGACAGCAACGGCACTTTGGCACTGCAAGGAACCATGAGGAAGTAACAATGTGTTCAGTGTAAAACTCCATACCTGGCAAAGCAAAGGCATCACAGAAAGAAGGTATGAATCAGAAAAGTATGAATTTCCTCACAGGGGCCCTCTCACAAGCTGTATCTCCCTAGCAGCGGTGGCATCAAGCCCAGAGTGACTTTCACCGCTATTTAACACTAGCACAAGATCCAACTTCAAACTGTGAAACCCTGCTTCAAAGGCAAAACAAGCCAGTGGGGAAACTGTAGGAGGCAACAAATCCTGCAGACTGAAAAAACTCAGGGATGGATAAAGCAAGCACAAGTTTTCTAGCAACAGTGATGAGTACACCCAGAACTTGCAGCTCATCAAAGGTCAATCCAACCCAAGACAAGAAGGAAAAGAAACCTCTGACCTGTACAGTTTTTTTTTTCTCAAGGTGATATCCCATGGTTATAACACAACCTAAGATATGCACCCAGAAACAGCCCTTTATAACAGGCCTATCACAACAGACCTAAGAATAGCCAAGCTTTTACAGACACCTGAAAAGGAAGAGGAGAAAAGACAGGTCCCTGATGCAGTCTTTAAGGAAGTTTCTCCATATTCTCCAGACAGGGTTTTCTTTGGAGCCCATCATTAACTCTCAACAGCTCCACATCTACCCAATGCCTGTTACACCACTCCTCCTCACAGGGCATCAAACATCCTTCCCATTCTCTAGGCCCTACACAGCAAAAGACTTCGACATATTTTTGTTCTTAAACAACGCATGAGCTGAAGATACAGCAACGTGTCTTTGGGTTTATAATGGTAAAAAAAAATAAAAAATGCAGCAGAAGGAGTGAAAACATGTTACACATGTCCATGAAGAACCAAACTGAGCTGAAAGGCTGTTTTTCACAATAACATAGTTGTTATTTACCTGAGGCTAGAGAAGAATCAGACCACAGAAGAGCTTGTGGCTGTTTAAGAGACGGAAGAAACTGTGTTTACCTCATATAACATGAGTCGAACGTCTGCTTGCTGGCTCAAACACCGCCTCAGGCTGCCCAGGATTTCTAGGCAGAAGGCCTCATTAGCTGCAGAATTATAGCAGGCATGAACATCTGCCTGGACCTGAGAAGGAACATTAGTCACGTTATACTGGTTACAATATCACAGCACAGGAGCAAGGTGGTAAGGGTCTGGCCCCTGCACATCACTGGGATAGCCCCTGTGCTGCCAGGCTCCTCATCATTGCCATGGAGCAGTGGGAATGCTCCCCAGAACACTGGTGCTGGAAGAGAGAACGACTCTGAGAAACAAAATCTCTAGGCCAGCTTCTCTTTGCATGTTGCACTTCCTAAAGCTTTCCTTACAGGAAGAAATCCTTACTGGATTTCCAGGACTAATCCTTACTAAAGCTGTATTTCCATTCTGGGGGAACGCTTCCCTTTTGAGCTGTTTTAAACAGTGCAGATTAGACACCAGACTGTCTCACATGTCCACAGAGGGACTGCAGAACAGCTTACCTGAGTGGCACCAATGGCCTGGCTGCACTGGGAAGAGGACAAGCTGCCCAGAATCTTAAAATTTCTTAACAGGAGCAAAAAGCCAGCGACTGCAGCTTTACGAGCATCGAGCTGCCTGGGAATTGGGACAGGAAAGAGGGTTATGTAAGGAAACATTGAAGCAAGAAGCTCAGAAGCACATAAAATATCAACTCAGCACTGAAAAAAAGGCCACAAATACAGAGTGACTGGGCCCTGTACAACTGTATTTCCCAAAAGGGCAGTACAGTCCCAAATAGTCAAGAGCTGGGCAGTTTGCTGGAAACTCCTCCGCTCTGCACTCTCACAATATTCAGTCTCCTTTCTGTCCTTACAAAGCTTGCTCTCAGGGAGAGCCCAGGCCAAGACCCAAATATTAAAGATCCCTTGAAAGCTGGGAGAGTGTCACAGAGTTGGAAAATTCCTAGTAAAAACCTTGTGTTTTGCTTTGCTCACAGAAACACCAAGTCTTTCCCAAGACCAAGTCCCTTGCTTTGAAATATAATCCTAAATTTTTAATTCTATATTGATAACCAGGCAATCACTGACCAACAAAATCCAGTCTACAATCACAGCAGGATGGTTTGCTCAAAGCGTGACCAAGACAACACCTTGTAAGGGATCAGTGGGAACGTGGCAGCTCAGCATTCTGATCAGCCCCTCCCTGGATGTATTCAGCTGTGCTAGGCACATGTTGGAATTGGTTTTAATTTTGACTATGTATTTGGAGTTCTCAACAGCTTTCTGAAGTCGCAAAGCCCATTCATTCAGAAGGGGGTTGGGATTTGTGTCTCAGTTCAGTGGACTTGCGACTGTACCACAACTCCAGGCTAAAAGGACAGGAGATGTCACTATCTGGTAATGGGAAGAACACTGTAAGAAGATACTTAGCCAAAATAAAAAATACTTCTGCTCCAAAACCATATATGAGTTGCAGAAATTTTTTCAAAGAATCCCCTCCCCAGCTTACCTGGAAAAGATAGCTTTTTGGAGAACAAGTATCAGGGAGTCCCTCACTGACATGCTGACTTTGAGCAGAGGCTGGAAAGGAAAATAACCTTTGGAGAGAAAAGCACTAAGGCATGCCAAGCCCTTGGGGCATATGAGCTCATCTTCCTCAGGCCCATCTGGCCCTGCATTTCCAGTACTGTCATCAGTACAGTAGGAACACCAAAACATTTTAAAATAGACAAGAAAACCCATTGAGTTGTGGCAGTGAGACACCTTAGCAGGTTAGTGAGGACACGGTGCAAGGGTTTAGGAAAATAACTGCTATCCCCAGGTTGGATAAAGCAGGTAAAAAAGTTAAAACACCAGGGTAATATCTCAGCTCAGGCAAAGAATACTGACACAGAGCTTGGAAGGAGAAAAATCAACGTGACAGCTACAGCTGTTCAGCTAAACACTGTAGACTTGGTTTTCTACAGGGGGCAGCATCTGGGCATCTTCCAGATGAAAGGTCAGCACAGAGCAGTTTTGGTCCCATGCCAGACCACACCATATGCCTTTTGCTAGAGGGCACATGCAAATCCACGCTTGAAGAACAGTTCTGTGCTACACCGAACAACCCACAGCAGAGAATGAAGGCTTATTTCATGAGGGGGTTTATCACATCATGCATATAACTGTGGCCCAGAGCTGTCACTGGAACTAAACCAGCAGGGAGATCCAGGAGAAATGCAAAGCTTTACCTGTACTGCACGGAGGAGCCCTTGCACTGTGTCAATGGGCAGAAAGGACAAATTGTCAAAGGTCTCTGTGACTTTGGAGGACGAAGTCTGAAGCACGAGAGGAGCAGACACAACAATATTGGACAGCAAGTCTGAAAAATAAAAGGACAAAGAGAACAGCTGATGCCAAGGGGCCAGGAAAACCTGAGCAGAAGATGTCTGTAGAGCTAACAACTACAGACTAATCAAAGACCTTCCATGACACAGGGCGGTCATGATAAAATGAGCATCGACAAACTGAGACTACTGCAGACACCAAGTGTTTAAAATGCTCCCAGCCCAGCTGAAGGGCCTCCCCCACCAGAGGGCACTGAGATGCAAGGGAAGAGGCTGCAGCACTGACATCCCAGCAGCCCCAGTGGCTCCCAAGCCCAAGGACAAGAAGGCAAGGCTGGGAATGTGGAATAGGCGACTGACTGATGGTTCAGACTTGCTGTACGTCAGCTGTTCCATGGCAACTGCCTGCAGACATACTTTTCACCTGTGATGAATACAAGGCAATTGGACGGAGCTGATACCTCAGTGAGAGAAGGAAAAACTGAGTTTCTTGGCTTCAGGTCACTTCAGCAGAAGCTTCAGAAACCAAATCACACCCTGGGCTGCATTAAAAGCAGCTTGGGCAGAAGGTTGAGGGAGGGAATTCTCCCCCTCTACTCCACTGTGAGAGGCCCCCTTGGAGTACCGTGTCCAGCTCTGGGGTCCTCAGCACAAGCAGGACAGAGGCATGTTGGAGCAGTGCCAGAGGGGCATGGAAATGCTCAGAGGGCTGGAGCACCTCTGCTATTGAGATGGGCTGAAAGAATGGTGGTTGGTCAGCGTGAAGAAGCAAAGACTTTGGGGAGACCTTGTTGTAGCCTTTTGGTACTCAAAAGGGGTCTATAAGAGGGGGACAGACTTTTTTTCAGTAGCTGTTGTGATAAGAATAAAGCTTACTGTTTTAAACTAAAAGGTAGATTCAGAGTGGATATAAAGAAGAAATTTTTCACAGTGAGGGTGGTGAAACATTGGCACAGGTGGCCCAGAGAGGTGTGGATGCCCCATCCCTGGCAACATTCAGGGTCAGGTTGGACAAGGCTCTGAGCAACATGGTCTAGTGGAAGATCTCCATGTTCATTACAAGGCAGTGGACTAGATGACCTTCAAAGGTCCCATCCAACCCACACCCAATTCTGTGATTTTATAATGTGTTTTGAGGAGCTGTGTTGTGACTGTCCACAGAGCAGAGCACATTTCTCCCTCTTTCCTGTTACCTATGAAGTGGCTGACAGGAGACGCTGCTTTTGTGAGGACTCTGTTCAGGACCTGCTCAAGAATATCACTTCTGATGGGCTCATGAACCTGCATGAGGAAGAACAATAAATAAAAATCAAAACCTTTAAGATATTCCTTAAATGCATTGTACAGTACAAAGTAAATCCAGATCTGACAGGTAAGCAAGGATGGTCACTAGAAGTCTCCTTTCAGTTAAATCCACACAGATTGATTCAGATTTCATCCCAGGACAATCAGAACCATCACATCAAGGTACACACAGTACACTCAGAACATAATGGCTCCCATCACCTATGGGATGAAAATTTACCAATTTGGTGAAGATGAATGGGTTTCAATCCCACCTTGTTAGATTTTATTTGTACCTCTGAATTTCTCTACCTTCTCTACCTCTGTAGATTCTTGGAAACTGTAATAGGGATTGCACAAGTATCATGACAGCTGGAACAGATTAGAATTAGATCTTCATGAGGATGGCCTCTTCTAGCTGGAAAGGGGCAAATAGGAGACAAACTCTAGTAGTGTTTGTAAAACACCCACAATGGATATAGCAGGCAAGGTTTTGACACCATTTACCAGGAGAAAATAAGAACAGAATTGTTCTCCTCTCACCAAAAAAAAAAAAACCACCAAACAAAAAAAAACCTATATTACCTTAAATGTTTCTAGCAGAATACTTGCTCCCAGTTTGCAAGCCTGCTGGGCTGGCATTTTTGAAAGGCCATAACTGTTATCAGCAGCTTTTCCTCCAAATGGCTTTTTTGGTTCATAGGACTCCATTAGGCTGAAGCCAAGATCCACCAGGCCCTGGGTAACATGGTCCCAACCAAAGGCACTGAGGAAAACATTAAATAGATGAGGAAACAAACAACTTAGTCATAGAAAAGTTTAGGTTAGAGCAGAGGTGAAAACTTCTGCAGTCATTCAAGGGTCCGAAGCAGCAGTGAGAGACACTTGATGACAGCAGGGAAGATGACAGCCTTCACAATCCTGTGACTGTCCTTGGGCTGAGGGACAGGTGCTCAGCACACCTCTGCAGCCCTGGGTCTCCATCAGAATTCCTTTCCAGCCCAAAGGTTTCCTCACCATCAGGAATGAGTGCCCTCAGGTCTGACCTGAGCATAACAGCAGGCTACAGCTGGGATGCACAAGTATCCTAGTGATGTCAAAATCTTCAAGTTGGAGAAAAAGAGCAGAGGAATGCCTCCCATCAAACCAAAGGACAACTGGCAGCAGACCAGAGCTATGCACAGGATGTTTAAAGGACTAACCAGTGAACCAGATTAAACAGTGAACCTATTCCTCCTCCCTTGATCAGAACACAAACTACAGCCAGCAGCATGACTCACACTGCAGATTAGGCCCTGATCAGTTTAGTCCTTTGTACCACCAGCCCCTGAGATTTGAGGTAGAAGGAGCAGATTTATACAGCTGCACGTTGTTGTTGTTGTTGTTTTTTTTTAATTCGCTAATATAAAACTGGGATAAACCTTTGGATTTTGACACTGATCCCTGCCGGCACATGGTCAGAAGTATTTAGCATCCCAGAATGTTTGAACAAAGCTGAAACTCTCCCCACTCCTAAAGCCCATTGAACGTTCTGCAGCATGTGGCAGTAACTCACCTATTTTTCACCACTTCCAGAATGACAGCAGTTATGTCATACTGTTGAGGAAACAAATCCTGCAGAAACTTGGAGGCCTGGAGGAACTGCAGGTCCTTGCAGCTTCTTGTGATTGATGTTTTCAAGAAATCAAATATCTGGAACATAAAATCATTAAGTGTGAGGAAATGATCTTTGAAATGGGACCTGTATAGTCTTGGGTATGTTCCAGTAAGAGCACAAGCCAGACACAAGTTCCACTACAGCCTGCCAAAAACCTTAACTCACTTCTTTGTCAGGACAAATACACCAGCCTCATTAAGTGCCTCAAGGAGGGTGACCTGCTGCCAGATGCTCTTCATGTGGCCACCACAGAGCCAAAACATTACAAAAATAAGACTGCTTTTCTTCTCACCCTACAATACCAACCCACAGGAACCACTACTCTGGAAAATTGTGATATTGCTCTGGGGTCTTTTACAGCATACCAATGATCTAACTGCCTACCCACGAGTATCCTGAAACCATTTTAAGCCTAATTCTGATGGGAGTCTGACCTAACTATGCTTCCTTTCTTTTACAGCGAGTGCAGAGTGCATCCCCATGGAAGCTCTCTGCAAGTTGATCAAGCACATACCTGCTCCTGCAGTCTGTGTTTTACAGCAACTGACAGCAGCAGAGCCACACTGAAGGGACACAGGGCTCTGCCAGGGTCCTTCTGTTGCTCAGCCTAGGAAACAGCAAAGAGCAGTGAGAAAACTTGTTATCTTCAACTGAAACATCCTGGAAATTCAGGAAGCCATCAGGCACATGTGTCTCCAAACATATCACAGCACTTGCTAAAGAGAACATGACTGCAATCATAAAAATTATGAAATCCCTTGTCCAGATAATAAACAAAATTTTTTAAACCCTGCTTCAGTATCTTCAGGAACAGTGGCTGCTCCATCCTTGCCATACCTTCAGATGTCTAATTAGCTCCTCGCCCAGGTCCTGGTCCAGGTTGATGACAGAAACAATGTGGAGAATAACGGTGCCCTCCACGTGGCGCAGCTGGTCCAGGGGCACTGTGGCCACCTCAAGGTCCACTGACCTGTAAGTTTTACCAGAAAATAACAAACCACCCAAAGCCAGAAATCATTCCTTATGGATCAAGAAGGATGTTCTTGTACAAGGTTTAACTGTTCAAATTCAAGAAGCTCTGGGCAGAACCAGTGTGACTGCAAATATCCAGGCAGTAAAGAAAGAGGGTGACAGAGCAAGAACTTACTGTGGAAACCTCTGTTCTACCTTCTGTCTCTTATCCAGCTGATTGAAAAAACTGATAACTCCTTCCAAAACAGTCTTCTTACTGCCCTGCAAATCAGGACAGTACAATAAGCCGTTGAAGGGCCTGCAGTATCCCAGAGAACAACACTCAAATCCCACACCTATCACAAATCTCAGGGTATTCTTCATTTCCCTCCATAAATTGCTAAGACAGGTGAGCAGGCCTGTATGGCTCAATTCCAGTTTTCCATATTTCTTTTGACTGCACTTATTTCTTTTGACTGCATTATTGAATAGCTGGAAGAAACTCAAGCTCTCAGGTGTTCTGATTGTCTTTTTTTTTTAAGTTGTTATTAATTAGAAAGGATCCTTTATGTTTTAATCAATTGGGAAGGCTTTCAAACTCCTAACCTTAAATCTGACAATACATTTTGTCCAGCGGACTCAAATGAACCTCTATAACACACATATAATTTGTCTTTGGATCGTTTTGGCATTGACTTGGTCACAAATTCAGCAAGGAAAAGAGCCAGATCACCCTGTCAAAGGGCAGAGATGTCCCTGGCAGTATCTGCTCTGGGGAAGAGCACAGGAGGTGACACATTCCCAGCAGAAGCCAGATACAGCCCAGCAGATAATTACAGTGCATGAGCTATTATTGTAGCATACGGACCACAGAAAGTGAGCAAAACCCCACTGAAAAAAACCCCAATCCTCTCTGCTGTCTGCTAGGTCTGTGCTCATCCTTTATTTCCCCCAGATTTGCTTCTTTTTCCACAAGGAAGACCAAGATCCCATCTTTCTCTGAGCAGTCAGCTTCTTCAGTCTAGAGGGAGTTAGAAGAAACAAAACCTACTGATGTTCGGTTGTGTCCCTACAGTGTGATTTGGGAACAATCAGAATCCCTGCCAAAATCCAGACTATAGATCACTCTGGACATTTTTTTCTGATGGAATAAACCCGGGGGAAATCCAGCTCCGGTGAGCTTTTTACCTTTGCAGAAAGCAGCAGCAGCTGATAGACCAGAGGGGGAATTTCCTGAAGGTCTAATTTGGAGAACATCCTAAGGACCTTTTCCACCACAAACTGCAGCTCCTCTCCTGATAGTGGAATATCCCTGTTGAATCAAAGATAATCATAAATTGTTTATTTGCCAAAGCTCACTCACACATGGAATAAAAACCATGATGCTATTTTGCATCCAAATGGATGTGCTGTGGATGTTTATTGAACAATCATCCATGGTGTTTTGCCTGGTATGGTCAGACCTCCTATTTGTACTTGCCCCAAAGTGCTTGTGAAATAGGACACAGACAGGACCACAGCACAAGTCAATGTTGAAGAGAAAAAGAATTACCTGAACATGTTAGCAAGATGTATTACACACTGAGGATCCCACCTGGTAAAACAAAGACATGTTGGAAGATTGAAAGCAAGCCCGATTATCATTCAGTTCTTCCCTCCTACACAATTATTCAATGTCTCCATTTCCCTGTTACATTCTAATACTAAAATTAGAAGCCAGGTTTCCACCAGAAATCATCAACACCAATCTAATTACCCACATTTCCATAGTTCTGAACTGCCTCTGCCCCTTTAATAACAAATGCCAGAAAAGGAATAAAAACAAGCACTTCCTGAGACCAGCTCATGCCACAGTCTCACAAGATCTGGGAACAGGGTGCTCCCTTGCCTTCCCAGCTAGAGAAGACATTGTTGCCACAGAGGGCACAGATTCAAGGATGACAGGACACACAGCTCATGGTGGAGTCTTCTTTCAAGCACACTGTGAAACACAATATTTTACCACATAACCAAGACCTGCCAGACATACGTACTTGCTGGAGCAGAGGGTATTTATCAGCTGTTTCTTAAACTCTTCCCCATTCAGTTCACCTGAAAAAGCAAAAGTCTTAGGAGTTGATTCCAGAGGAAGGGAGGACAAGCTGCAGAGAAGGAGCTGATAAAGGTTACCTTTCCCATAAGCCAGGTTCTCCTTTGAACTGGCCAGAGCCGTGAGAACAGTGGAAAACAGCTCCAAGGATTTCCCATTGGTCAGGCTGCCCCCTTTAATAACATCCACAAACAGGTTGGCAAGCTCTGCTAACGCGTGGCCTGGCAGCTGGCGGGCCTGGGACAACAGACAACAGGAGAGAGCCTGAGGCAGTACACAGAATGCCACATATACATCCAAACTGTCACCAAAACCCAGCAGAAGACAGAATTTTTTATAGGGAAATGCTCCCTTTAAAGGAAAATTCAGCCCTAGGATCTCTGTTTTGTATTTTTCTTTACAGAACAGAGCAATAAATCAAGATCATGTGATTATAGGTTTAGAGTTTTGAGTCTAAGACTAAATACCTAAAGATAATCAAATTCGCACACAGAGCCAATTCCAGTATCAGCTAATTTAGCCTAGGGAAGATCCACAGAAAGGATACAACTAATTTTTCTCAGTGGCTTAGTGAAGTAGCTCAATTTACATATTAAACTATACTCAGCAGAGCTCAGGAAAGCCAGCCCAAAGGAGCTTTACCTCCAGCATCAGCAGTCCTATGATTTCAGACACCTTGGCCAAATGCAGGTCCCCTGACTCCACTAGTGGGACGCAGTGCTTGTAAACCTGGAGTCTCCTGAGAACACCACTTCTCTGGGAACAGGGGGAGCCTTACAGCAAGCAAACAGAGGGACAAAAGAAAGGGGAGAAAAGTTATGCAAGTAACAACATATTGCTAAACTACAGGAAATCAGCAGGGATAAACTGTCAAATGGCTGCAACTTCCTATTTTACCTCTCTGACAAAATAAATAAAAAAAAAACCCAGAGAAACGAGATACTTGGATAAAGTAGTCGGCTACCCTGTTATCACATCCTGTGGCTCATTCAACTTGCTGCCGGACATCAGGAAGTGTAAAAATTTTGAGAAGAGCAGCTTGGCAATTAGCTCTCATTTGGCCAGCTCAGTCCTACTGCAAGGTACTGAAGGGCTCTCATAAGTACATCGCCCTTAGCACGGGCTCATCACAACTCTAGTCCAGCCTGCTATCTCCCTGCACGTATTTATGGATGTCGTGTTTCCCTGTGACAGCCCTGACGTGCGGGTTTCTTACCAGAAGTGACGCTTCCCCGTGCTGCTGAGCAGGGGCTGCACCCACCGGGGCTGGGCCCGCTGCCCGAGCGCAGCTCACACTTCACCCACCTTTGAAGATCCCTCTCAGCAACGCCGCCGTCTCCCTCCCCTTCAGGGCCTGCCTGGTCACCATGTCGCCCAGCTGCAAGAGAAGGGGACGCTGTGAGCCGCCGCCCGCTCGCCCGCGGAGCAGCCCCGGCGGTGCAGCCCCGCTCCCCGCCCGGCCCCGCGCACCTCGCCCTCCGCCAGGCTCTGCAGGGCCTCCTGCAGCCGCTCGAGGCCCTCCTCGGCCGCCAGCGACAGGATGCGCTGGGCCATGGCGCCGCGGGGCCGCAGCTCCGAGCCCCGAAATTCCCGCCCGGAAGCGCGCGCGCGTCACCCGGGGAACCGCTCCCGCCCCGGCCGCGCTTCCCGCCCCGCCGCCCGACTGACGCGGGTTCGAGTCCCGCAGGAGCTCAAAGCTCGGGGACGGTGTCACTGGATCACGGAATCACGGAAGCACAGAATCACAGAGTGGGTCGGGCTGGAAGGGACCGCGGTAGGTCACCTGGCCCAGCTTCCCTGCTTAGGCAGGGTCGTCCTAGAGCACATGGCACACGATTTCAGCCCGATGGTTCTGGAACATCTCCAGTGAGGGAAACTCCGCAGCCTCTCTGGGCAGCCTGTGCTGGTGCACAGTGACAAAGTTAATGGAATGGGGTGCAGGCACACGTGGGGTGCAGGCACGTGGGGCGGACAGCCGGGGGTACTGGGGCATTTGGCACAAAGTGCCCATTCAGGGCCACCCCGCATCAGCAGCGACTGCCACCCACGTGGGGTTCAGGTACATTCGAGTAAACCCTTTAATTCCCGGGGACACGAGGGGCGGCCTTTTGCGTACCAGGAGGTGTAGCCCGCCCTTAAGCAGCGGGATTTGCTGAAGGATGCGGTGCCAGCACAGCGTGGGAGCTTTCGCAAGCCCCGTGCTCATGTGGAGCGGGAGCTGATGCTGCTGGGCAAGGGGAGTGGGTTTGGCGTGGGGGATAACCAGACCTGGGAGAGAGATGCACTTAGGGTTCTGTCACAGTACTTCAGGTGGGTCCCCCTTAAGACCCGTTTATCCAGGACAAAACACTCACTTTGTGATGCCAGGGATTGTACATGTGTCTGCAAAACTATTTCACCTGTGATGACAATGCTGTCCAGGATGCCCAGGATGGCCAGGGATAACAGGTTCCCTCTGGCACCCCAAGAGAGCATTGTTGGGTCTATTTGGAAAACCCCATGCTGATGATATACCCCTGCTATGCGCTGTCTTGCAATGAGCTACACACAGAGGTCCAACGAGCTGTAGGAGGGAGCTGAGCCTTGCACCAGGACTGGTGTGGGAAGGGGACGGGAGGGTTGGGGGTCTCCTCTGAAGAGCAGTGTGCAGTGCCTCTGGCCACAGCGGCATTGCTCGGGGTTTTGGCACAAGTCCGAATCTACCCTCAGCAGCACCCCCACCTTTCATCTGGAGTCTCATGCCTTCCTTCCTCCTCCTTCCCTCACAACGGGGTCTCAGGTCCACTCGCAGGACAGCCCTGTGTGGAAACCAAATCCGTAAATCCCAGAGGCATTACAAAACATGCCTTGTGTAAGCCCCTTCAGCCCTGCTCTGGATCTTAGCCCTGCCCTGCCACCTCCCCAAAATCCCCATCATGGTAAGAGCCTGGCCAAGCTCCTCTTCTGGGCTTGAGCAAGCTCCATCCTCACCACATCTTCACCCAGCTCCCACAACCCTTGACCCAAAGAATCAAGGCTGCAAGGGCTCTCCTGCCCTGTGTAGCTTCAGCATGCTGGGGCATCCCAGAAAACCCATTTTGCCATTCTGCTGCACCCACATGTGGACTCACCTTTGTTTCTCCCACATCCTGGGCCTCCCCTTCCTTATGGGTCTGTGACATCTCCCCAGGAGTGGAATGGGTTCCAGTTCCCAGAGCTCTAAGAAGTTAATCATCGCTTAAAGGCATTGTAGAAATTTTGCCTGTGTGTTTTGTTTAGTTTTTTTTTTAGTTTTTTTTGTTTTGTTTTTTTTTGTGTTTTTTTTTTTTTTTTTTTTTTTTTAGCTGAAAGGGGCCTTGTATGGATGCTGGTTTGGGAGGCCTCATAGGGGAGGAATTGGAGAGCCCCAGGAGCATCCTCTGCCACAGACCCATCCCTGCTGCCAGACCCTGCCCACATGGCCAAATTCACAGCAGGATCTTGCCAGAGTTTTTGGGGCAGAAGCTGGGGAAAAGACCTGTTCTGCTCACCCCGGGGAGCAGGCCGGGATGGCAGGCTGCCCACCACCTGCCTCTGCCCCTGCCCCGTGCTAATGAGCGAGTTACACAACAAGGAGCTTTTATACTTTGTTAATCGGGTCCGGCATCCAGCCCGCCTCTCCACGCACGCTCCGGCTGGCGGCAGAGCCCCAGCTCCCTCCTTCCCTCTCCTCAGCTGCCTTTTGTAATGTTTTAATGGGGTTTCTTTCCTGAGCTGGGCTGACTTAATTACAAAGCTGCAGTGAGTTGATGCCTTGTGACGGTCTAATCCCAACCCGGTGACTCTACAAAGCCCGGCTTCCTTGCTGCTCCACTCCGGCCTCGCCATCCCTGCATCCATCTCAGCTCTGAGCGCTGACCTTCTGAGGACACTTCAGCTTTCCCTCTTCCTGGTGAGTATCCAGGACATTTTTCAGCTGAAAGAACTGCATTGAAGACCATCATCCAGCCCTCACTCAACCTGGCACCTCGAGAGCTTTGAATTGGTTTTAGTGCCTGGAACAAGGGGATGCCTATCCCTTTCCCAGGAGGTGGAGGGAAAGAGGATGCCCTTGGGAACTGGTTGAGCTGGAGCCAAGCATCCCTCACACAGCCTGGGCTTGGAACTGGTCCTACAGCCAGGCAGGGGTAGATGCTGGAGGCAGGATGAAGGCAGCCCTCCTCCTCACGGATGGGAACAAGGTGTTTCACCAGAAAAGGTGTCTCATCTCAAATGCTGGGAAGTTTATAGTCCAGCCTTGCAGTTGGTGGAGCAGTGAGACTTGAGAGCTTGGGAAATACTTTGGGGATAAGTATTTATTTTGGTAATATTATTTATTTTGGTAGTAGAAATAAAAGGATGAGCTGGCTGCCTGGCCAAAGTTTGATGTGTGCCTCTGTGCATATGAAGGTGGTGTGAGACAGAGCAATACTGGGTGAGCGCAGGCTGAGATGCCCCCAGCCCAGAGAGGAAAGGCAGAATGAGAAAAACATATGAAGGTATCAGATGATGAATACGCAGATTTTTTAAACTGCTTTTGCAAACATCCCTGGTGTTTCTCCAGGCTGCTGAGCCTCCTCAGGCAGGCAGATATGCAGGCAGTTGGTGATGGAGCTGAGGAGGGTTGGGGTTGTTCTCTGAACACCCACTTCTGCCCCCATCTGTGCAAGATGGGTGGGGAATGGGACATAAGGGGGGCTGTGGAGACCATATGGATCCATGTTGATTCCTCCTTCCCTCTGCCAGCGTCCTGCTGCCGACAGAAAACAGAGGACAACATGTCTGCAGTTGTGAGTACTGTCCCCACATTGCCCATCCTCTGAGATCTGACCCTCCTTGGGTGCTGGGACAGGGTGCACAGGGTGCACCTTGGTCCAAGCAGCACACAGTCCGTCCCTATCCCACTGCACCCCCTCGGGTGGGTGTGTGTGGAGCCTCTCCCCTTCCCGCAGCTCCCAAGGAGATTGCAGTGGGGCAGGGAGCTGGGGGGCTGTCTGGGGAGCCCCCACATCCTCTCCTCTCCCCAGACGGGCACGTTCCGGATCGTGTCGGAGGAGGAGCAGGCCCTGCGCGCCAAGCTGGAGCGCCTCACCACCAAGGACCACGGCCCCGTCTTTGGGAGGTGCGAGAAGATCCCCCCACACACCCTGCAGAAGGTGAGGCAGCTGTGGGGAACAGGGGGCAGGTGCAGCCCGAGGCTCCTCTCCTCAGGGGCCAGAGGAGACCCTCGGCTGTCTCTTGCACCGGGGGGGATGCACTTACCAAAATATCTCCAAGCTGGAGACTTGAGTGAGACCCTGCCCTCCCTGTGCTGGGATGCTGCAAGGAGTTTTACTGTCCTCCCCCAGTTTTTGGGTGCCTCCACCAACTGTGGGGGGTTTTAGAATATGTGCGTGGCATTACTCTGTCCCCTCTCTGCCGTCCCCAGGCAAAGGATGAGCTGAACGAGACGGAGGAGAAGAGGGAGGTGGCAGTGAAGGCGCTGCGGGAGCTGGTGCAGGAGCGGGCGGGTGGCGAGGACGTTTGCCAGAAGGTGGCCGAGAAGGTGCAGGAGAAGGACGACTCCTTCTTGCTCCGCTTCATCCGTGCTCGCAAGTTCGATGTCCACAGAGCCTATGACCTGCTGAAAGGTGGGGAGGGGGGTCCTGGGCTGTGACGCTGGGTGAGGATGAGGGTACACATCCCCCAGCAGCTCCCAGTCCTGCGCTGGTGCCTCCTAGCCGAGACTGGGCTGTGCCGGCAGAGCAGGACCCTGACATGGGAAGGGAATGAAGAGAGAGGATGAATAGAAAAAGTCAGGATTTGAAGAGAGGGGATAAACAGGAAAAGTAGGGTTGAGTGGCTTGGAAAGAGTTAGGATGGGGAAGGAAATAAATGAGGGTGACACCAGGCATCCTGCAGCACCAGGACAGTCCCATTCCTTGCAAATTTACCCAAACAAATTGGAAAAAAACCCTCACATTCGGTGATGGTTTTGTTCTTGCAGCAAACCCCACTGGCTTGGGCTGTATCCCCTTGAAACCCCCATGCCCTACACATGCCCTACACTCTGTAACCCTGTGAGGAGCCAGTTCTGCACCCTCCGATGCTTCTGTGCACGGTGCCTCGGGGGCTCTGCACCGCTGGGGCACCTCTAGGTCTCGGGACAGGTTGGGGTGTTATGGCATCCTCTCCTCACACTGAGAGTGACCATAGGGATGGAGGCAGAGCAGAAGGGCAGCCCAGAGGGTGGCTGCTGACTGGAACCTGTCTGGCTCCAGCTCTGCTCTTCTTTGTGTCAGCTTAGGGGATAATGAGTTGTAATTATCAGTGCTGGCTCTCAGACAAGCTGTTTTGTTTGCCTGCATTTTCCCAGGGTGAAATTCCTTGTTTTGTGCCTGCAGGGTGCCAAGAGAGAGTAGATGGGGGTTTTCACCCAAACAGAGAGGAAGGGAGAAGGGAAATGAGGGGGGAAATTATCTCCTTGTTGAGGTGCTGGAGAGAAAGCAGGTGTGGGAAGCTCCTGGCAAGGGGAGGGGAGAACACCAAGCATGCTGGGGCTGGCCTGCTGCTGAGCTTCTTTTTCCCCCTTTGCTGGAGGAGACCTGACCCGTGTGGGCCACAGGCAGAGCTTTCCACTGCTCTCAGGCTCAGCACTGACATCTCACCATCCCCAGCCCATCCTGTCTCTGGCACCTCCCCCAGCTTCCCGAGGCTGGCGGGCGGGCAGTTTTCCCAATTTTTACCTCTCCAGGCTACGTGAACTTCCGGCAGCAGTACCCCGAGCTCTTCGACAACCTGAGCCCCGAGGCCGTGCGCAGCACCATCGAGGCTGGCTACCCCGGCATCCTGGCCAGCAGGGACAAGTACGGGCGGGTGGTGATGCTCTTCAACATTGAGAACTGGGATTACGAGGAGATCACCTTTGATGAGGTGAGCCCAGCTCAGAGGCTGCTCCCACAGCAGGGTGGTCCTGTCTTTGGGCTGTCCTGCTTGGCACGTCTGAGCACAGCAGCCTCACGCACACACGTGTGCATCCGTTCAGCTGAGCAGGTGGAAGCAAAGCTGTAGCCCTTTGACTTTATCCTTTGAGGGAGCTTGGGATGGTCCCATCCACTGCACCCCATCCCCAAAGGATGCATGCAAGATGTATGCCAAATTCAGGGTGTGCATCCCCCAGCCCATGTAACATGGGCTGAAGAAAGGCACCACACCATTAAATCAAAGGCGGAGAAGGAAACAGACTTAGGGCATGGAAAGGGCTTCTTGGCAAAGAGGTCTCCAGGCAAGTAACTCACAGCTTCTCCCACTTACATTTTCTGCTCAGCTCTGAATCTGGTCTCAGTGTATCACTGATCCAGACCTGATATTCACAGCTTGAAAAGACAATGTGGTGACCCCCTCCCTGCTCTGAAATCTGGGGGCTGGCTGTGACAAGCAGGATGGAGTCCAACAGACCCTGGATAACACTCCATGGGATTGATTCTTCCTGGGTACCCTCTAGGGTCTCTGGGAGGTGAAACCTCATACAAGATCCTGCTGTCTCTCATCTCCATTAGATCCTTCGTGCCTATTGTATTATCTTGGAAAAGCTGCTGGAGAATGAAGAGACCCAGATCAATGGGTTCTGCATCATTGAGAACTTCAAGGGCTTCACCATGCAGCAGGCATCAGGCATCAAACCCTCCGAGCTCAAGAAGATGGTGGACATGCTGCAGGTGAGGTGGCAAAATCTGCACCCAGCAGTGGCAGAGGGGACCCTGGGGAAGCAGGGAGCTCAGAGGAGGGAGGTGCCAGGGCTAGTAGGGTTTGGGATTGCCACCATGCTGCAACAATGAGAAAGCACATGGAGAGGCTGTTCCCCATCAGCCACTCCCTGCCTTGCCAGCTAATTGGCTTAATCCTGCAAAATTTTTCCCACCCCATCTCCCTGCCTTCTCAAATGCCTGACCAGGAACAGTACTACCACTCCTTGCAGCATCCTGGGGCACGGCCTGGAGGCCTTCCCTCATGAGCCTCTCAGCCCAAGCTTGTCCAGGCTGGATGGGACTCACAGGCACTCCAGGATTTCTGCCCTCAGACCAAATGCCAAAGATGCTCAGCCCCTCCCAGGGAAGGTCCTTCTCATGGAGTGGGAGCAGTGAGCTAGCTGGGAGGTTCTTCACTCCCTAGTGCTCCTGAGGCCGGGATGGTTGATCCTCTGGGTCAGAACAGAAAGGGGTCATCAAATAGAGAATGGGACATGGAGCAAGGAGAGCTGTGGCAGTGCTGGTGTATCCATTGCTGCCTGCTCAGATCTGGGTAGACAGAACCGTCTGTAACCAACTGTGTCTGGGATCCTAGGACTCCTTCCCAGCGCGGTTCAAGGCCGTCCACTTCATCCACCAGCCTTGGTACTTCACCACCACCTACAACGTGGTCAAACCATTCCTGAAGAGCAAACTGCTGGAGAGGGTGAGTGTGGGAAAGGGCCCTGCAGGCAAAGGCTGAAACGGAGCAGCTGGGGGGAGCTGCCCTGGTCCTGTGCTGAGGGTCACTCCCATCTCCCTGCAGGTCTTTGTGCACGGTGAGGAGCTGGAATCCTTCTACCAGGAGATCGATGCTGACATCTTGCCAGCGGACTTTGGTGGCAACCTGCCCAAGTACGACGGCAAAGCCACCGCAGAGAAGCTCTTTGGGCCCCGCATCGAGTCTGAGGACACGGCTCTCTAGAGCAGGAGCCTGCTGCCCTCCCCTGTACCACAGCACCAGAGGTGCCCTGTGACCCCAGGCACCTCTCTCCCGTAGCATTGGTTGAGTGCTGCTCGTGCTGAGGCGTCACTCCACGCCTGTCCCTCCTGTCCCCACCCCAGGCAGCGGGCTGTCCCTCCCAGGCACAGCATCCTTCTCTCTGGAGCCGTGGAGAAAGGAGGCCACCAGCCCTCTCCCACAGCATTTCCTGGAGCTGCAGGGGAGGACAGGAGAGCGTCTGCTCTGGGAAGGGAGGGCTACAGTGAGGGAGAAATAAAGCGTTTAACAGCAGAGCTCTGCAGTCCCTCTTGGTGAGGAACAGGGGCACAGCTTTTTGGGTGCTGGCTGCATTGCTGGCTCTAAGGAGACCAGGAGTGCCAGCGTTTGGCAGGAGACCTTCCCCCATCCCCTCATCATTGACTACACTTTGGCACCAGGACCAAGGAGCTGTTTATCTCCATGCTCCTTGCATTCCAGATCAAGTCCCTTTCTTGCCTGAGAAAGGACTCCCAGTACTTCGCTATCCGCTCTAACCAGGGAAGAGAAAACAGATGCAAACAAAATCCCAACCAGGGTCCCAGGTGGAGCTGTCTCTGCCTAATTCCTGCTTGGGCAGGGAGAACAGAAGCTGCAGTAGCCAGCGAGACTAGGAGATAGATTTCAATCACAAGACAACTGAAAGACAAGCAGAATACACCCTCCTAAATCCTTCAAAAGCCTCAGCACAGTTGTTTCTCCTAGCAGTGCACTGTGGAAGGAGCTCAGTCAGGGAAGCCCCACCAAAAGTCACTGTGGAGGGCAAAGGGTGGTGCCTGTGCAGCAAACAAGCTGCACTTGACACCAGTTACACCTTGCTCAGGGGAGGAGGGAGACAGAAGTAGCTGTCCCAGGCAAGGGAGTCTGTTCTGGTTCATGAACCAGGCATCTCCTCCAAAAAGCCAACTGAACACCCATTCCCAGACCATCTCCCTTGGCCAGCAGCAGGGCTCAGAGAGAAACAAGTTCTGGTCTCTGCCCAGGTTACCTTCTCCCAGAGCCTGGTCCCACAGAGTCCTGTCCCCCCTTCCAGCTCCACATGGGTCCTTTTCACCAGCCAGGGCAGCCCCCCAGCTGAATCTGGCTGAGGTGGAGGGTGCTGACAAGAGTCACATTCATCAGGGCACTGGCTCAGGCTCAAAGCAAACAGGACATCAGCTCTGAAGCCACAGGGAGGATGAGGCCTGTCTGGGGTCAGATCTGTTTGCTCCAGCCTCAGCTGCTTGCTGAGGCCCTGCATGTTGAGTCCCAAAGCCTGAGGCTGTGCCAACATTGTGCAAAAGTCCAGAGACAGAGCAAAAGGCACCTCTCCACCTCCTCTGGCTTCTTTGTGTGCCTGGAGCCATCCCAAGGAAACCTCGTGTGATGACCCTGCAAGCACCAAGCCAGTGCAAACACAACAGCACAGCTTGCCTGGGAGGCACAGAAACGGCAGCTTGTTGGAACAGAACAAGGGGGAAAAAAGCCCATCCACACAGACAGGAACAGCACATGCTGCCTCTGGGACTTGGACTGGGATAGTCACAGTCACGGGAGGTGCCGGTGGCTGCTCACCACTCTTGGGACAAATTGGCAGCCAGGAGCTTGCGTTGATGGGGAGACAGAACAGCACAGTAGAGATGGGAGCTTCCAGGGCAGGAAGGAGTTTTGAAGTGGATTTAACAGCTAATTCACAGTGACCATTAAATTACAGATAATTTTTTCCCAGTATCTCCCACAGAGCAAGCAGTGCAGCTACCCTAGCAAGTCACCAGGCCCTGTTACCCTCCAGAGCTCTCTCCCTTGGGCTGTAGATAATAAACCACACAGTGGTGAGTTGTTAAGTGAGCAGTGCTTCTGGCAGGGCTTTTGTATGCACTAGGCTCAAAGATGTCAGGGTCCTGGCCAGAGATGCTGGTTTGTGTTTCTTCTGCCAGCAGCTGAAAGATTAGGAAATGCACTTGCTCTCACATAGGGAAAAATAACAGATGTTCTATTCCACTGGCAAAAATAACTCTTTTTCAGTAGTTTCATGGCAGGTGTGGTTTTTTGAGCCACTGCTAGATACATTATTCACCAGAGTGGCATCAAAGACCTCGCCTTGGCCAGAAGACAAAAAGCAGCCAGGAAAGGCTTGAGCAGCATGAGTGTTTGTATCACCTTCCCCCCCAGCCAGCTCCCCCAAGCCGGGCCTCAGGGGAGACCGAGAGCCTCTGCCAACATACGGAACTCCACACACAGTCACTAGATGTAGCACTGACTTTAATAAGTCCTTTATTTTTAAATAAAGAAACCCCACTGAATCAAAGATAACAAAATTACATTTTGTTTTGCAATGACTTTCATTTTACACCACACAAGAATAAAAATTAAAGAAAAAAATCAAAGACAGTTTAATATATATTTATATATAATTTTAAAGGTAAACATCAGCAGATATAGAAAAATTGCATTGCTAGTTGCAAATCATCTCCCCTGCAGCTCTCAGCTCCAGAGAATCTGACTCAGAACATGGCAGCAGGGAGGGTGTCTCAGTATACATGCTTCTCCAGGGCAGCAGTTACAGATAGTTACAGAATATAATTTTGCCAAATTAAAAATATTTTCATAGTCAACTGCTCTCCAAGAACAGTGGAAGTCTCTCTGCCTGTTCTAACACAGCTGCATGAGAAAAACAAGGGCACAGGTCTCCTCTTCCCAAGCTCTTTACACACCTTTTTGGCTAGGAACTTTCTGAGAAAGAGGTTACACTTTCTCAAGAAGACTGGCTAGAGTTCTGTCACTGGGAATTACAGTCAAGTTCTCATGTAACACAATGAGCAAACATGCCCCTTTGGCAAGCTTTCGACTGGGCAAAGCAGTAGGATTTGATTATATCAAATACAGATGGGGTTTATTTGGCTTTTTTTTATAATTTTAAAGACTCTCCAGTTGGCAGGGACCATGAGAAGGATCAACATCCCAGCAGAACTATAGTGGAGATCCTAGAAGAAAATTCTGTATCTCCTCTCTGATCATGCAAGACCTTTTATTACAATGGAGGCTTGTCAGCCAGACCAAAGCAAAGGGGCTTTGTGCCACCTTGTACAGATGCTCAGGATAACTCCAGAAACCCTTCCAGCACAGCATGGAAAGCTGGCAACTGATGGCACTTGTGCCTAAGCTCCCCTAAGAGCTGAGGAAGTCCAGGCCAGTGTCACTCCTACTCCCAGGGAGGGTACAGTAGCAGGGCACCCTCCCTGGGGCTGGTGCTGCTCTGAGGCATTCTAAGCTTGGAGAAAAACCAAAGTCCTCACACCAAGAAGGGCTGTTTGCTTTTCACCTAGAAGCCATGAAAGACACTGCTTTGAGTCACTGTGGCTCCAGCACCTTTCCAGATGAACCAACCCACATAAGGGACACGGACACATGGAGCTTGACTCAAGCCAGAAACAAGATGTTCTTTACAACAAATGACTTAGACGGGCAGCACAAGGGCTCAGGCCTTCTCTGGTCTCACAAAAAAAAAAAAAAAGTGAAGAATTTCAGTAAGCTCCAGACAAGCATTTCCAGAAAAACTTGGAAGCAATCCAGGTGACTAAACTGGCAATTAAGTCCTGAAGATGGAACTCTCTGCTCCTTTCTTTGAGATGTAGCCACTTGAGCAATCTACCTCCAGCTATGCTGCTGGAGTGTTAATAGACAAAAACTTTGGGATTGCAGAATAAGTCACACATCAAGCAAAGCAAACCCTGCTTCTATGACTCAATTCCTACTGCAAGAGGAGCAGAGAGCTGAAAGCGATCCACTGCTTATATACATTGTTATTTTAAGCGTTGAAATTGACTGTAGCCAGCTGTAGGCTGCCCACAAGAATCCTGTAAGTCAGCACTCAGTTGTACAGTGTGTCCCAGTAATTGTGTCTGAAAAGTCATTTACCAAGAAGCAAAGCCCCAAAAGCTCTGACAGAGCTGTTACTGAAGTCTCTAGATATGCTGATGTCAAGGGAGGAAGAGGAAAAGGGCAAGGCACCACGTGTCAAAGGGCTGTGGCCTAGGAATTTGTGACAGACCCAGAACAGATGACACACAGGTAGCTTGGCTGAATTCAGTACTGGTGTTAATAGTTCCCAACATTTTTACTTAATGCCCTGTCTTTGTAACCCATAAACAGGAACTGCAGAAAAACACTCAGGAAAAGAATTGCAGGAAAGTTCAAGTGTTTGCCTTTACAACAGTGCAACTACAACACTGCCAGACCCACCTGAAAACACCTTGATTTAGAAGCTAACAAGGGGACAATTAAAAACACTGTCTGAGCTCTTGTAGTGGAAGCTGAACTTCCTTGTGTTCAGTCAGAGCAAGCCTGAACTGCTTATTTACCATCTTAAGATATCTCCAGAAAAAATGACAAAGGTGATGGTTGGACCAGCCTAACCATCAAAGAGAAATAGTTCTGCAACTTGCTGTCTGATTGAGAGGGTCCTCAGGGTTCATGTTCAAGTACTAGTTACATTCACTGATGGGGAAGGTGTGTTTACCATCAGACTACCTGTGGAAGAGCTCTCCTAATGATTTTTCTAATCCCAGTGGAACTAAGCAGAGCACATGCCAGATTCACCTGTTGTAATCTTGAACTGCTCTATCAGACCCCACTGCAATGATCTACAAGTGCACACTTCAGCAGCCTCATGTGTTTTGACAAGAGATGAAAGACTTCACCTCTGTGACTGAAAAATTAAAACTGCATTTAAGGCTGGGTTCATTGGGCAAATAAAGACCACCGGCCCACATAACAAAACTAGTATTGCCTTATTTTGGGGAATAAGAGTATTTCAGATTAGGACTGGACAAAGTCCCATGTGCCACTAGGTATCAATTATCCATCATTGTCAGAAGTAATATTTAACACAAAATTTAAAGGTCTTAAGATAACATGATTAATTTTCTCCTCTCCTAGTTCCCCAAGACCTCCAAGTGATTGCTGCAAGTCTTGCTTTGAAAGAAGCATCAAATCTGTTGAGATGGAGAAAATAGGTTCTTTTTTTTTACACTGCTTCCACCTACAGGCTTAAAAAGCTGAACCTCAAACTCCAGAAACCTTGCACAAAAAAGCCACAATAAAGTTCTCCTTCCCCAAAGAAGCCAGACTCAGTCAAGTCACAAGTGATTTGAACAGCTTTAGATTCAAGTGCAAAAACAGGCAAAGGAGCAAGACAGAGACCCACAGCACTTCTGCAGTTGAGAGTTTCAGAAAGTCCACAGCATTGGAACTTCTGTAGTATGAAGGCTTGGGTTGTGGGGCAGGAAGGAGTACTCCCCAGAAAGGCTCACCAAGTTAAAAGGAAAATCTCTACTTTATTAGACAAAGCTACAGCTCCTGCTGCTTTGAGAACTGCCCAGTTGCTCACCTCATTTTAGGAGGCTTAGACACCTAAATTTATACTGTATTTGATGTGTACATGTGTTGTTTACACTCCCCTTCTGCTGAAGCGAGAAGATATTTAAGTCATACCCAATGAATATTACATGAACACTACTTAAGCAAAAAAACTGAAATGTCTTTTATGACATACTTTAGTGATGCAGTATGAATAAGAGCATAACAACACAGAGACAAGATATCCATCAGCTAAGAATATCCTTGCTAACTGATGCCCTAAAATAGTTCTTAAGGAACAGCCACAAGCACAGCCAAATCTTGCTGTAGCTTTACTTAGTTTCACCTTCTCTTTGAAGAAAAAAAGAAGCCCAGATTTACTAACTAGGAGAATGTGCAGATACCCACAGTTTATCTGGATCACAGGCCAAGGTGTTTGGCCTAAGGCAAAGGAAAGGAATTTCCTGATATGACAATGCATCTTTGCTACAACAGTTAATTATTGCTTTATTAACATGAAACCCCACCTACTTAATGTACTGAAGTTCAGGGACAGGGCAGTCAGAAGGCTTGTTCCCCTGGTTTGTTACCAGACTGAAGTCTTGCAGCTTGTTTCACCCTTAAGCTATAAATTAAAGTGCCTGGAACACAGACCAAGGCTGAAGCTATAAAGTGCCAATGAGGGAAGTGTGACAGGAAAAGAATTTCACTGACACTGTAATAAAGAAATCCTAAGGATGGATTAATCACACTACAATATTGACAGAACAAATAGTAAGAAAAAAAAAAAGAAGATTTTTACCATTAGTTTCAGTCTCCAGATTGTCATGGAACAACTTTCCTTTAATAACTATCTTGGCACAGACCATAACTGCCACTTGAGGGAAAAGCACAGGTGAGTAGCCAGCTTTCCTGCAAACAGCTTTCACACTTCACTTTGCACATTAAAACTAGAAGAGGATGTCTGGTTGTGGAAAAGAAATTCTAGTGAGAAAGAGCCCAGTGTCTTACTGGAGCCAGTCATCCTACAGCATTACACAGATCTGGAAGTAGGCAGCCATGCAAAGATGTCATTTCAGTTGCACAGGGCTGGAGACTTCCAGTTCCACATCAACTGTAAGGCAAGTCACATGTCTCAAACCCACCTGATGCTCTGAAAGCCAGTGGGAAGGATTTTGGTATTATTTACCTTGACATAAGAGGAGTAAATCTAAATAGATAGACCCTACACCCCCCACCAACTAATCCCTAAGAGTGTACAATAGCTCTCCATGAAATAATCTTTCATACAAATTGGGCTCACAGAAAACATCCTGCAGATTCTTCATCATGGGTTTCCACTTGGATGCCAGAGCCAGCTTTAAGAAGACCCAGGTCAAATAAAGAATCCAGTACTGAAAAGATAACAGTATTTATAAAGAGGCAAAGATGACAAAAAGGTGACTGATCAGGTCCTGAAGTGAGAACATGTTTACACAGAAACATTAAGTGGCATTGCCAGGCTGCAGCTTTTCTCTACTTGGAGACCCAGCATAAAGCCAGCTGAGAGCTCAAGCATGGAAAAGTTGAATATTTTTAAAGTGATTCACTTGTGCAAGTGCATTCCTAGGTACTAAAAGGTTTCCCTTGAGATGGTGCAAAGCTGACACTACACTTGCAGTCAAGCATCTGTTTTTCCAAGCCATACTGTAGTGGCTTACAGACTGAACCACTCACTGGCTTGTCGCTTGGTACAGGGATTATCCAGCACCCAGACAGAACAGAGCCACACTTATCCCATCATCTACACCTAAACAAATGCTGCAGATCAGGTTTTTGACCAGCAGCTAAAGAGATTTTGACGTGTGAAATTTCTGCTATATTAAAGCAAGCAGTCTTTAGCTCAGTAGCCCTGTAACAAGCTACATTCAGCAACCCAATTCTTCAAGCAGAGCAGTAAATTACAAATCCATGTGACTGGATATCCAAAGAGGCTTTGCCCAGATGCTAACCTCTGGTTTAACTCCATTTTGGAAAAAAAACCACATGGTGATCAAACCCCAGCCATTGGATATCAAGGAGAATGGAAACCTGAAGCAGCAGGTGAGGGAACAAGATGTTCCCAGGGGGGAGATAAACTGAAGTGATCCAGAGTCTTTGGGCTGGTTACTCCTGGCCAGACACAGCCTGCTCAGCATCGGAGCAGTGAGGCTTTGTCTTCTCCCACTGGCAGATAGCATTGGCATACTGTACCACGAGCTTATCCATCCAGGTAAGGGGCTCTGGGAACAGCACAGACCCCTCAAAAAATCCCAGGTGGCCTCCATGGAGGGGCAGCACATGCATGACATTCTCTCTTTTCTCTGTAAAAGAAAAAAAGAGGCACAAAGTTCCAGAAGGTTAACATCTTCAAGCTCAGAATGAAAGCATCTTGATTTGCCAGGGCAAAGGCTGCCCAAGGGATGCTGCTGGCTGGGCCCTAACAGCAGCACCTGTATTGCTGTAAGAATGATCATTGTTTAACAAACGAGCACCTTTAACTCGCATCCACTGGAAACAGGACTGTTTGCATCATGTCAAGCTGCACTAAGCTCTGACAGTGCATCAGCCATCTTGTTGCAGGGACAGTGAAAAACTGTGCTTGCTTCTGTCTGAAAGCAGCTGGGGACACGTTCTCTGCTCACAGCCTCTGACCAGAAGAAGAATGAACCCTGCTTCCCTCCCTCTGCACCCACTCTTTGTGTGATGAAGCAGCAGCAGCTCCCTCTTCTGAGCTTCTATGGATAATTTACCTTTTTCCTTGTTTGAAGACAGAAGACAGCTCAACTCCTCTCAAGGGAGAGATCCCAGTTCAGTGCCAAGTGACACAGCCATGCACACACTGTCCCCATTTCATCAGCAAAGGGGGGTGTTTATCTGTGCTCCATCCAGACTGTCACCACCACCCATCTTCCTACAAAATCCCAGTGAGCAATTGAGATGTGAGGAAACCTTTTTTCATCCAAGAATGTGCTATCAACACAAGCAACAGGTGCCTGAAAGGACTGAAGTTCCTCCTGCTCAGGGTTAGCCTTGGTAGTTAGTTCTAGCAGTTGGTGACTTAAAGAGGCTTAGCACACCTCCCACAGCATTACAGATGTAAGGAGGCAAGCTGCTTTGAAAGCAGGAATTGGGATGTGATAAGCAAGCTGTAGGTACACAAATACACACAGCTTGAGGACACTGCTTCAGCATACCTGAAAGAGCTCTTGGAATTGATAGAAGACTCTCATGGACAAGAGGGTCATCAGCAGCATTAACCAACAGAAGAGGAACATAGATCTGCATCAGGAAACATGACATGAAAGGAAAAAAATCAAAACAGAAAAGGGTTGATATTTGAATGCCAGTCTACCAACTGGAAAAATATCTTAGCATAATTCAATTAAGATCTCTTATTTCAGAGTTAAATTTTTTTCCTCTAACCCAATTGTAAGAAAGAGGCAGAGAGCAAACAGACTGAGTACCCATCCTCAGAACTGAAATAACTACACTCTTTTTTTGTTCTGCATTGCTTTGCACATCAGGCAGCTACAGCCAGCTCTATTATGGACACCTTCGTTAAAGTCCAGGAAACTTCCCTGGAACATCTCCATTCTCTGGATCAGTAGAAAAAGGAGGAACTGATCTCAGTTCCACTTTGCAAAACTTTGCTCCATCATCTGCCTGCCAGTGTCCTGAGACTCTTCCACAACATTCAGGAAGCCTTTCTTCCTTGAAGGTGCAGGCTCCGTGCAGGCACCCATTTCCCACTTGATTCTCATACACTCAGAGCAGTTCAGCTGAATGTGGCTTCATCTCCATGTCCTGGGTATTACCACCTGCCAGAGTTATAAGCACTTAAGAGCCCAGATAATTTAGCTCCAGTGTTAGAGGTAGCAAGAGCTGAAATCCCACTCCAATATACAGTACCTGATGATTTCTGAAAATCCCAGCTAAGACATTTGCAGGTATCAACAAAAGAAACCACAGAGCATTTTCCCTCTAGTGCAACACCAACCTGCTGCAAGAGCTTACCCTGTGCAAGTACTGCAGGCAACTTTCCTCTTTGTAGTACTCCTTCAGTGAGCTGTAGCCATGGAATTTCCTGAAACAGAGCAGATTGTCATTAATATTACCTGTTACAGCCATGTCACTATTACTTTTAAGTGAGGACACATACACAGAAACAGGAATAATGCCTCAACTTCCATTGAAAATTTTTTTAACACCCAGTCTCTTTGCAAAACCCTTTGGCAGCACATGCCTTGATGGTTTTTGTGCTTTCTCAAATATTCTGAGAGCATGGACAAGTCAAACACGCAAACTGAAGACCTGAAGCCTTCAGGGTGTTTCTTTTAAAATACCCCACATCACTTAATTGTACACGTAGCTAAAAGGAAGTTAGGATCTTGTTCATCTTACCCTAAAAGTCTTTTCAAATACAAACCCAGCACAGCTTGTAAATCTCAATCTTACTGGAGAAGGTCCCTAGAATTCACTGTGGTTCCACTTTGCCAAATCCCTTCACACCATCCCAAACCAAGAATTCAATAAGCCTATAGCGAAGTGCCTCATTTTTTATATAAGGGACAACATAGCTGTTGCTCCAAACTAGAAAGGCCTCAGGGATGGGGGACAAGCAGGGAGATTTCCCAAGGAATGGGGTTTTTTTATAAGCAGTCAACCATACTCCTGGTTTGCCAAAAGTGTCATAACTCTTTAGCTAACACTTTACAGTTTTATTTCAGAAAGGGGTCAATGCCTGATACAGAACATGCCATGGTATGAACACTGCCACTTAAAGTGCTGTGCTGTTGTCAAGGACACAGGCAGTAATAGGCTACTGCTTATTAAAGCAGGGCACTTAATTAAGTGCTAGTATGACAAATAAGAAATGTTGCATTATCTCAGCCAGCCCTACTGTGTACTGGGAAAGCAGCAGTGTTTTACGGGGAGAAGATTTTTCAAACAGAGCTAAGGAAATTCATGAGCTGTTCTGAGCATTCTTTCCACATTCCCCATTTTGTTGGCTTGGCAGCAAAGCTGGCCTCTTCCTACCTTAGTGAAGGCTGCAGGTTCAGGTGTTACCAATAAATAAATGCCTCCTGGATGATTTTAAGGAATTTTACTGTTAACAGTACATTGTTTTTTGTTTTTGTTTTTTTTTCCCTCTAAGTTTTCTCTAACAGGGAGGCAAGTAAGAATTTGAAGTTGTGTTCACTGTATTTCAGCAGACTCCTACAAACACAGGAAGGGGCATGTAAGAGCAACACTGGGAAGAGAAGGGACTTCTGAAGTACCAAGTTCTAAAGGGAAGCAGAAAATTGCCCTTCATACCTCATAACATTATCATCAATCTGCATGAGTGATGTTGCTGTATAGAGCTTGCCCAGATCAGCATCTGACAGGCTTTGTGGCTTCTTCATGTTATCTCCAAAAAGAACTTGCCTGGAAGAGTGACATCAAGAATTACATCCAAATAACACAAGGGCAGCAAAACCATGACCTGTTCAAGGACAACTGAGTTTACCAAATCTGACAAGATAAGATTAGAAGTGGGCTACATAAACATGAGGCTCTCTTGGGAGCAAGAACAGCTTATTTGTCCACTTACCTTTGCAACAAGACATAACAAACCCTAGCAGCCTCCTTGTAGGAAAAAGTGTTTTCCTTATCTACTGAAAAACTGCATGAGGGGGCCTCTTAAAAGAAACTTCCCAGAACAGAAAGCACTAAGGGTGTTTGGACTAGAGGCTACATGTTAGAGGGAGGGTTCTTTGGCTTCAGACCAGCCCTGTGGGTGGTTTGGGTGAGAGCTCCAGCAATGCTGGGCACAGCATCTCCTGCACCATCTGGTTCTAAAGCCCCCCCAGCACAGACTTGAGGCTACCTCACACACAGAAATTACTCAGGGTATTACCTTAGCAGAAAGCTATTTACTATGGACACTTGTCATAATTGGTTATTGCCCTCAAGGGAGGATGTGTTTCTTTACCAGAACTAACTTCTTCGCTAACAAACAGAACAAAAGCCACTTGGAAAGGGATTTTTATTCCCTTTGAGAGGCAGCTGCAGGGCAGAGCAGGAGGGAGGCTAGGTTTGGTTTGGGCAAGGTAGAGCACAAGTGATTATGGAAAAGTTTACTCAGTACACTTCCCTACAAACCAGCACTGGCTTCTTCTGGGTTAAGAATTTAAGTACCTTTTAATGGGAGCTTACCTAACTTCATAGGTCAAATTTATTCAAGTTGTCTAAATATTTGTAAACTTGGAATGAATTATGTGGATCATCATCTGGCTACCCTCCTTGTACAAGTGCTCCATACTGCACAGGACTGTAAACAAAGAGCCTGAAGTCTGAAGTGACACACACTCCTGAAGTAAAATAAGTCTTCAAGATATTCCCCTCAGTCAGGCAACTTCCACACACAGGTGAGGTACTTTATTGCCTAGAAAGTACCACCCAGAGAACTTTAGATGGGGAAAACATCAACATCCAGCATATCACCTATTTAGCACACAAACTTCTTTGTTATGCAAGAGCCACGGATCAGCAACAGCAGCACAAGGATCCTACAGTACACTTGCACTCCAGGAACAGCAATGTTAAGGTTTTGCTGACTACATGTTCTTTCTAGAGGAACAGCTAGAAGCCAAAGCTACAGGTCTGACTATTTGCATATCTGATAAGCAGCAACTCCATAGAGCAGATCTTGAAGATTAGTCCTACCTCAGGTAGGTGGCAGAACAAGAGGCTCCTTCAATAGGGAATTCTTTGGCTAGAAGTGAAACAGATGCAGAATACTCCACTTTGAAGTCTAATTGCAGTGTTTTCCTGTGCATGTCTTGTTTATTCATTAAGCAAGTTTCCACAGAACACAAAAAGACAACAATGTCTTTCTTCTAACAAGATGACCAGAGCTTACTTGATTATTTCTCAATGAGATTGACACAGGCTCACTTTCTCTGTCAGTTCATCTAAAGATCCACCTAGGAACTTGTGCTAAACCTTTCAGGAGTCCTGTTTTAAAGGACCAGGCAGACAAATCCAATATAACAATTGACCCAATCAATACTGTCAGTGTGAGTGAGGAGCTGCAGTACCTGTGAGAAAGAATGATCTTCTTCATGTTGTCTGCCATGAGGAAGTTATAAAATCTTCTACAATGGTCCCACTGCATGAAGGTTTCCTGTGCCCTAGAAAAAACACAGCACAGAACAAACAAAGCTGTTAATGGAGCTCTTGAAAGATCAGATTAATACACTGTTAACATCTTATGGCAGCCTGGGGGCTGTGTAAACAAACCTCCAGGCCTTCCCTGACACAGCTTAACCTTTTCCAGGAAATGACTTCAACTTTGATGAAGTTTGTTAGTATCAGAAAACTAATCTGCAGTCTCATCTTGCACAACATAATTAGCAGTTTTGATCAGAGCATTTAAGAGTTATCAATCAAGATCCTTAACACTGACAAGAGGATTTTAGTATCCCTTTGCAAAAGTTGAATGTAATTTACATAATAGGACTTTCAAGGAAAGGGCTAAAACCTGTTGCTCAACAGTGTTGTCTATTGTGTAATACAGCTCTGCAGAGGAAATAATTTGTGCAGATGTTTCCAATATGTACAGATACTATTATTGTTTCATTTCATTGGCAGGAACTGTAGGAATAAATACTAGTTGCAGCTGCAAGTGGCATCTGAGTTGGAGTCTTTACCTATTCTCAAAGCAGAAGAGCACTTCACAGCTTATCTGTTGTTGAAACAAAATTTAAGCCATCCAGAGTTGTGTGAGCTCTGCCAGATACCAGCACTCCTTTGCTATGCAGGGTCATGGGCAGGTTAGAGCTTTATTCCTAGCAGGTTTTGCTGTTACTGGGGGAACACACTATGATTTACTGAGAGACTGAAGAATGCTGGGAGCAGTTTCAGCTACTGAAGCTCTCCTACCACTTAAACATTAACATACCATGAGAACTACTGTAGATTTAGCATGACCTTCCAAGCTATAGCCTGCAAGCCCCCTACCAGGCAGGGGCAAGCTGTTTGCTTGTAATTAGCCATGCTGGAGAGTATGGATTAAAAAAAAAAAAGAAAAAATCCATTAACTTTTTATCTAGCCGGGCTATACCTACCACATTTATGCCAGGACAGGGGAATGAAAGAAAATAAGAAAATGCACATTTCTTTCTTCACAAAATATTTTCCAAGCAAACCTATTAAGTTTGAAGTTAAAGCTGCTACATTTTCCTGCAGCTCCTGTGGTGTACAGCAGTACTCCTAATACAAAGAGTTGCAAGCTTTAAAAAAAACAAAACAAAACAAAAAACCCAGGCAGCTCCCAGTATTTTGAGGACTGTGCAGGTTTCAGAGCCAAGGTCTCTCCCCACAGCCTGTAGCCATGGTGAAGAGGCATTCCACAAGATCAAGAAGCAGAATCAAGCCTATGCAGGCAGAGATTAAGGAATAAGGAGACCTGTCCCTGTTTAGCCTCAGGGAACACATTCCCTAGACTCTGTGTTAATTCACTGAACTAAGAGTCTCATTCTTCTGGCAGATCCTAGTATTGCTGCTGCTTTGGAAGGGCTTTCCTATTTGAGATCCTTGGTCCACCTTGCTCACTAAAACTTTCCTTCACTTACAAAAGTTAGTTGAGGAATACATGCCAGACAAGCCAATATAAAAAAAATGGAATTGTAAACTAACTTGTCATGTCACCAGGGTAATCCACTTCCATGAACCCAGCTATTTTAATGTACCAGACCAAGCCCAGGAAGGCAGTGGCTTCACCATTCTACATGGAGGTGCTTTGTACCTCCTCCCTCCCACTCCTGTAACCAGGGCACAAGGCCCTCCCCTCCTCCCGTCTTTTGCTCAGTAAATGTTGCTTTTCCCTAGTTCTTCAGCTAATTAGCACTCAGAGCAGATGTAGATATTAGGAAGGGAGACACAAGACCTGAAAAGCCTTCCTGCTGGATGTCCAGTAATCTAGAGCAGCTGTTTTGTGGCAGGAGGTTTGCTAGGATATGTTTACCCAGCAGGTGGAGGCAAGAGCTCAACAATCTACACAACCCACACGATGGGGTGCATTAAACTCAGGGGAAAAAAAAACCCATCGAGTTGTTTTTCCATATAAATATCCAAGTGGAGAATTGTTAATCAGGTTGTCCTTGCCATGCAAGCATAACAGCATTACTCACAACAGCATTTTGGAGATCAGGAATACAATATTGCATAATTGTAGAAGATGAATCAAGTGGCCCTCAGCCAGATATTATCCCTGCAAACCCTGTCTGATGGTTGCAATTAAGGAGCTGGCTTCAAAAGGATGCTCTGTGCTCTATGCCAGAACCCAGGACAGCTAAGAACATTTTACTTGAAACAAAACAGAACAGCTGTTCCTGCAGCATCTGTTCAGATTTTAAGGGTGTGAACTAGCAGCAGATTATACACTTTTTCAGCAGTAGTCACATCTGACCTCAAAAAGGATTAGATAGCTGGAATATTACATGCATATCAAGCTTTAACTCACATCTTACTGCTTCCAGAAAATCTTTTTGCTTTTACCTGCAAGAGCCTGATTCATAAAAGGTGTCTTCAGATTGCTGAATAATAACAGATTGGTCTCTACACAGGCAGAGCATCATCAGCACCAAGACTTCCAGCTACCCTGACCAGGCTGTGAGGCTGAATTCCACAGCAAGCCCCTCACAGACCGGCACAGTTTCACCATTCATATCAGCCCAAAGGAGCTGGACTCAAATACCTGAGTCTCAACAGTCCCTTTTGCCTTGTAAGTAGTCCTGAAGCTCAAAACTGCAGGTGAATTACTGCAGAGTCAGCTACACCTTAGTAATTGTCTGTATGTACAGACAGTAAAACCTGAAAACAGCAGCTTAGCCAGTTGCAGTGTTTTATCTTCATTAGCTGTGCTTACATGGAAAGGTTAAAGTACATCAGTTGAGTCCAGTATTCACTGCTGTGCCTGGACCCTCCATCAGCACATGCAAGTGAAGCCATCACAGCTCCTGAAGTGCCACAGCCCTGGCTTCCAGGAGGGGAGACAGGAGTATTTTCAGACTTCAGAGCTGTAATGCTTTTCCTCCCCTCCTTCCCCACTCCTAAAGCAGAGCTCATCTCACAGCAAGCATCTGTCCACCCTTGATCAGCCCACAGCACTGTTCCAGTGACGCACACTAAGGAGAGTGCAAACTGACAGAGACTGTGCTGTGTCTTTCCAGTCTCCCCAGGTAAGAGCTGCCAGATGAAACTGCACACTGAAACCAAACAAGCTATTATGAACCACGGGATATTTTCTCAGAGTGATGAGACAGTGTAAACTATTGCTTGCAAAGCCGGCAGCAGCTCAGCAGCTGGTCACGCTGCCCAGCCTGCCTGGTTAATTACACCAGGGCACAGGGAATGGCTCCTCTTAGGACACTGTAGCCATGAGACAGCATCACATGCACAGTCCAGAAGCTGCCAGCATGTACCTGGCCAGGTATACAAAACCTGTTTGCACTGCTGACAAAGTTAACTTGTGCTTGCAAATCAACAAAGCTGCAGGTGCTCCTTCAGGAGAGCACCATCCTACACACTCAGTCTGTCAGACCAGTTGAGTGCAAGACAAACATACATCTTCAAGATCTGCTCCCTCCTAGAAGAGAGCAGCACGGGGAAGGCTCCAGACCCACCTCAGTGCACTGTACCCCTGGCACACGCTGACACAGCACAGCACTCGCTCCTGGTTGGCCTGGCTCTCTCCCAGGTATTTGCACACTATGTTTCCACCCAGGCTGAAGCCCACAACAACCAGCTGGGTCTGAGGGTAGGTCTTCTTGATGTAATTCACCATGGCACCAAATTCCCAGGTGCATCCTAAAAAGAAAAGCAAAGTTAAAAAACATCTTCTAATATATTTAAATACTCACTTGAGGCTTCAGTTGCATGCTTTGAATACAGCTTCTTACCCTTTCTGACTTTTCAATAGCCTTAAGGTTTTAACAGCTCTGATTCACATGTGTTCATACATCTGTGAGTCCTGTGGAGCTTAGCTCATGCTTAGTTCTGACAGGGTGTCAAAGCAAGATGAAATTTAGTTGCTTAAAAATCACGATTACAGTTAACACAACAATCAAAACTCTCCCTTTCTAAAACAGCTTTAAAAAGCAGAGTCCAGCAACTCTGGGTTTGACCTTACTATGCAAGAGCAGCATACATTGTTACTTTCCTGAGGCAGTTTGCCACTTCTGAAGTGGGGTATTTGGATTGCAGTTTGCTCCTTTGATTTTAGCAACACGGCCATAGATCGCTAAACCCACACTGCTGTGGGGAGGGAAAGGAGTGGCTTGTCAGCTTGTCACCTGACCAAGCAGGTGAGCTCTGAAATCAGGGAGAAAGGTTTAGCAGAGATATTCAACCCTTTGTAACCAGTGAACAGGTTAAAAGATACTGCAGCTCTCTGAAAGACACTACACATGGGTATCCCCACACCAAGAGAACAGTGAAGTGTCTCTACACAGATCTGTTCCACTGTCAGCAAACACCCACTTGCATCCCACAGCTTGCAGGCACTGAGGGATCCAGTTTCTGGCAGTGCTGGCATCCTCCAATCGTTTGACAGACTTGAAGGCCTCCACACATACAATCTGAGTATCTACAGCTATTTCTCCTGCTTATGAGTATGGGAAAAGGAGATAAGGAGAAGCAGCTGCAGTAGTGATGGCATTAGTACACGGGTATCAACTGTTTATGCAGCTTGTTAACCTTCCCTCTGGATTTAACCACAGAAGGCGTCACATGAACAACAGAAATAGAACTCCAGATGTTTCTTCCTGTCCAGAGTCAGAAACTCAGCTTTATTCTGTGGAACTTGTCCAGAGAGATAAACCTTAGGATTCCAGCATTCCTCTCCATACTAACCTAACACTGCTCCACTGTGCCCCACCTCAGCTGCACCATCCTCAGTAGACACAGGACACCAAATTTACCTAGCTCTGGAGTAAACTCTGAGCACCAGGGTTTGTTTGCTTCAGTGGAACAGCAAGCTCCTGGCTGAGTGTTTCAGCAGGGTTTGGGAACTTTCTTGGGAACACTCTTAATGAGCAATCTTCAAGACAACAGATTCTGCACTGCTCTGGTTTCCTCTGGAAGAAGCCAGCGGTCAAAATACTTTATAGTGTTTGACCTTTGTAATTTCAGGGCAGCTCAGAAATCCAAAACTAGAAAAGCAACAGGTCAAGCTTGATATAGAGGCTGGGATTCAGCGAATCCCAAATTTAGGCTACTTGCTGCTCAACAAGCAGGCTTGGAATACAGCAAAGCTGAAAGGGCACTGAGTTATTTGGGTAGGAGGCAGAGTGAAGTCAACTAGACTTGCTGGCACTTTACAAGCAACTCTGCCAAGTGATTTACTGTCTTACTCAAAGGAAGTGCTAGGCATTCTTTGCCCTTTCCAAGGCTATAAAAGACTCAGAAAGGTATGTCTCAAGAGATGCACTACAGAATAACATCCTAAGGCCCAAAGCAAAGCTCCAGGAAAGCAAACTCCTAACTTTTATCAAAATAGCAAATGCTTTACCAAGGACAAATTTAGTTTTCAAGATATGGTAGTCTTGCAGCCATTAACAGCCTAGGGACTCACTACAAATGAGGGTATTTGGTATTCATGAAGTGTTTCCCAAAGAGGAGTATATTTAATAATCCTAAAACAAGCAACAAAGTATTACAGCCTATTTGCCTGCCAGACTTGGCATCTCGAAGCACAGTATTTCTGTTTTGACAATTTAACTATTCAAGGTAACTATGCTGTTAATCCAAAATCTAAGCAGTAGCTTAGTTAACTTTAAAAAATAAACACCAACACAGAATCTGCTAAACACACAATTGACAGGGTACCTATAGATACTTACAGTAAAGAGGGAGATGAGGGCTCAAGAGAGCTCAGGAACAAGCAGATTAGGTCACAGGCAAAGAGCCCCATTCTACAAAGATCACATTACTCACCAAAAGGGCAATTAAGACTAGCTGGAGTCACCCTTCACTCAATTTCAAATCCTTTCAATTCCTTTTAATTTCTAGGTTAAGAAGGACTTCCTCATACTCAAGGTGAGAGCCATAATCATGGCAGTTAAGCACTACCACTTCTGTAGCTTTACTGTCATACTCCTGGAACTGTTGCTGTGGTTGACTTATGTTACATCCAGGAGCAAATCCTCATGTGTCCCTCCCTAAGATATAAATGTACTTCCTGCATAGGCTGGTACAAACTCCTCTCAGGTTGCATTTTACAAAGCCTCAGAAGTGGCATTTATCCTTCAGAGACAGGTTTGTTTCATATTCCATGAAACTGGCAAATTCAGTATGTCTAAAATCATTTGAACAGCTCTGGGTAGGTACAAAAGGGTTTTTTCCCCAAAAAAAGTTTTCTTACAAAAAACTGCCTCCTTGATGAGAATATATGTGTAAGAGCCGGCAGAAGAGACAAAAGTGAATTTAGTATTAGTCTTCTCTCTTCCTCCTATCTAAATTCAGCTTAGTTCCTAAGTAACAGTTGGGGTACAGCAGTTCTGTTATCCTGAAGGAGGCTGATCAACCCCCAGAAATTCCAGGAGCTTGAAAACAAGCTGCCCAGGTACCACAAAATACCTACCATATGTGAACATCCGTGGTGAAGTGAGTTCAATGTTTGGCAGGGCTCCCAAGTGATTCAGGACAGCACATCTGTAGCCATTTTTCTGGGCATAGTCAACAAAGGTGCGGATGTACTGCTTCTCACTGTGGTTAGCAATCCCCGGGCAGATCACCATCGTGACATCCTCTGTGCTCAGAAAGACAGGGAAGTTAAGTAAATGTCATTTCATGCAAATTAACAGATTCAGAAGGTTTCCATTTCACATCCGTGGGAAACCACCTACCACAAGCAAGCTTGAATTCCTACTAGTCTGCCAAAAATCCTGTGTGGGACAGGAGAGCAGCAGCACTGGTGCTACAGATGTGAAAAAGTAATTCATGCTATGGGAGATGAACAGTTTTTAACTTCAAGGAAAGCTGTGCAAACAGCTCTCCAGGCAGTGCCTAGAGACCAAGAGTACATTCTTCTGTCTGAAGGACATTTTTGATGCTACACATGCTCTGCCCTCTGACAGCCTGTTGTGACTGCGACATGCATGGAAGCTGTGAAGCCCAGCACTCCAAGTAGACTGGCTGTGATATTTCCTCCTCATTTCCCTTCTAGAGCTTGGTATAATACAGATCTTCCAAATAAAGCTGTGCTAAGCACAGACATTCTGATCAGCTGACATTAACCATCATCTACTTTGTGGCTAATCTAATGATAGTTGATCTGCTGACACTGTTCACTAGTTTAACAAGATATCATTTCATCAACCAAGAAAGTAATTGCTGTAATTCAAGTAACCACAGTAAATTACATTCAGGATTATCATATGCACTTCAAATTAACTGTAACTCTCATGTGCAAAGCTCCAACATTACCAGCTCTAGCCACTGAATTTTTATCTCATCAGAAAAGTGCTGCTCAGATTCTCTTCAGCAATAAAGATAACAGTAACTGTTCTGGTGGCAGCATTGTACCATGAAGATCTCAACAATGACAGCTTAAAAAAAGAAATCTGCCTTTTCTGAGGGCCAAATGGGAGCTGTGGGCTCTATCTTCATCTGTCCCCCAGAGCACAGAATCAAGGCTAGCAGCTAGATGCAGCCAGCAGCTGTTGGACTGACCTCCAGTGCAGTGCTCAGAGCGTGGCTCGAAGAGATCAAAGGTGGCTGTCGCTCCATCTGGCATCGTGAGGTACTTGCGAAGTCCATATGGGTTTGGCGATCTCACTCTCCCCATTTTTCCATAAAGAGCTGTCTGGATATGTCCGCTCTTTCCCCAGATGAGGGGTGGAATGTACCTGAAAGGCAGTAATTTAATTGCTTACTCCTGCTGTGTTAACGAGCCCGTGAGAATACATAAGCACTCCCATAACAAATCTCTCACGAGCTCCCAAATGCAGTAACAAATATGGAATTATTTTTGCTCTGACTGAATTGGCAGCAGTGATCTTTGCAGCCTTACACAAGGGGAGAGACCAAAACACTCTCAAAGCTGAAAAATCAGCACTGATAGCAGCACCAGAAGCCAAAACCCAGACATTCCCTATATTGAGATGTCAGAGGAACAAACACTTCTCACTAAATACAGAGAGGCCCTGTGCCTCAGTGAGATTGGGACTGCATGTTGCCAACCAACCAAAGTGACCTCCAGAACTGTACAGTGCTGTAAATCTGTTTTAATTGAAACACTGAAGCCTCCTGGGCTGAGCCACATGAACTTGTGTAAGCACTTGACTGTACAAGCCCGTGGCAGAAACAACAGGATTCATACCAAGTTCCTGAAAATTGAAAGCCCCAAGACGTGCTAGTTGGGACCATTTTACATAGAACTGCTTTACTAAGTTAAGCAAAGAGCACAGTACAGGTTGATTTTGCCTTTCAGAATTAGGCAAGAGTTGAGACAATGTTAAGAGAACCAGTGAGAACTGACCAGACTCCACTGAATAACAAATCCCTTTCAGTAAGGGGGGGGGGTTTGGCATGTGAATCTACCAATTACTTATTCTTATCAAGGGTATGTTAAAGCTATGTGACAAAGCAGATTGTGTCTCTTCCTGGCTTACAGGCCCTCAAAAAAAGTATGTGAGAAACATGGCTATGAGCTGGAAAGCATTAAAGGCTTAGTTATCAGATTTTTTTTAGCACAAGCAGAGCTGCAAGTGGTTTAACAGGAAACATACTGTGCTCTAGCACCACCACCATGTGGGCAAGTCACCTGGTCACTCAGCAAAAAAGACTGAGCCAATGCCTTGAAAAAGAGAGTTACATCAGCTCTGAACAGGAAAGCAAGAATGATTTATTGTTGAGGAGAACAGCAGTCCCAAGGGACACACTTCCAATTAAAGAACCGCGTTCTCTGGTGCACAGATCAGGGAATCCAGAAGAAGCTTGAGAGCTTACTTCACCTTGGATCCTGAGAGATTAGCAACTCCCTCCCTATTGTGTTTAGGGCTTCCTGCAATTATTCTTTTTGACTTTTAGACAGCATATGAATCAGAGATCATGTTCTTCCCTGGTCACAAAAACCTAGGCAGCTCAGGACTCAAATTTACTACTTAAGCCCATAATCCACTAGAATGTGACAGAAACCCTACCTTTGTGCTCTGACACTACCTACACAAACAGCTGGACCTTTCCCCGTGCCAGCTCTTATGTGCCATATCTGCAACCCCCTCTTCCCCCACACACTCTTAAAAAGACTTCCTATAAAATAAAAACTATTTAGGGTTGTTTAGCAAGATAAGAGCAGTATGCCCCCTTTCTCCCCATTCTTCTCCCTCATTTAAAAAGGTGACTTCCTACAGTCAAAGCAACACAACAGTTTGCTGTAGTTTCAATCACTTTTGCAAGTGCACTTCCCAAAGAGATCTAAACCACATTTCTGGAGAAACAGATATCACTTCAATAAAGGCTGCAAAAGCTGCCAGCTGATGCTCACAATTAGTCCAGTACATTCTGGATTTGATCACTCAGCTGTAAAGCTTTTCAAAGGATGCAGGCAAGGCTTGGAGTAGCACCCCTCTTCTGTCAGTCCAGCATCCCTGCACTGGGTCTTGCCAGGCACAATGCACAACTGTGCCGATTCCCAGCAGTGACAGAGGCTGGAGGAGCTCATCCTCTGCAACAGTTGCTAGAGGTGGAAAGCAGTCAGTGGGTCCATTCTCACAATTCAAGGTAGGCATCTATAGGGTAGCCAAACTAAAGCAGGCTGCACAAGAACTACACATGGTTCTGCTCCAGTCACATACAGCTCAGTGCAAGGTTTTGACCACAACTATTATGCCAGATGGAAGAGACACTGCTTTCCCAGCAAAAGGAAAAACAGCTGGTTTCATCCCAGTCATTTACTGTACCACCAGGTCAGGCCAGCAGCCATACTCCACACTAGACAGCGCTTGACTACCTTTGTGTTCTTTTCTTCCACAGACATCCTTTACAGATAGGGTTTGCTAGCACCTTCTGAGAGGAGCTGATAAATACAACCCATAATAAGTTTCAGCTCTTTTAGAAGAGACTCAGATGTCAACATTGCTTCAGGGTTTCTAATCTGGAGTGAGAAAATGCATTGGAAAGTTTTGGTGATTCTACCTCTATAGAGTGCTTTTCACATCAAAGACTATCCCCAAATCTTACCCTACAGGGCTAACAGGAAAGCAATTTGTCCAGCCCCAGCAGCTAAGTTATGCAGCTACTACTGATTACTACTACCATGAAAAAAACCAAAACAAACCAAAAATCAAGGACCTCTGCAAGCACCAATCCTATCCTCACGTTTAATGTACAGTTCAGTTTCCAGCTATAGGTTACAGCCATTCACTGTAACAGATACAGCAGCACACACCACAGGATGCTGCTGGAGATGAAATTAGAATAGTCTTCAAAGCTGCACCACTACTGCCAGAGTTTAAACGAAGGCAAATGGTTTCAAGCACACTGCTTCCCAAGAGTGCACTGCTTCCCAGAGCCTGCCTCTTCGGGTCACTGACGGTTTCTCTGGGGAAAGAAAGCCTCAGCGCTGTCTTTGCATAACCCAGCTGGAGGTCACCTAAGTACTGATCTGCAATAAATCAAACACTGAGACTGCTTTTACAGGCAAACAGCAGATGCAGTTTCCTTGACATGTTCTTTTATTTAAGGCAGCAGTCCCTTTTGCTCCATCCATGATGATCAAGTGACAATTACAGTTTGCACATTTCCCTCAAAGCTAAAACTGTGTGAAACCCCATGGACAAGGGAGCATTCACTGCTGCTCCCTGCAGAATGCACAAGTGTTTGAGCATCCTATGGACCAAGTAAAATGCTCAGCTTATCTTTTATGATGCTAACTCCAGTCAGCTGCTTAAGCCTCGCTGCCTGCAGCAAAGATGGCTTGTGTTAGTCACTCTGCATGTAACTACAGTCTTTTAGATAAATATTCAAAGGCCAAGCTTCAGCATGAGTAATGTGCATAGTACTCCAGTGCAGAGATCTTTAACTTGTACTGAGGCATTAAGTATATTCCTAGTTTGCACACAAGTTTTGAAGGAGTTGAAGCTCTGAAATACATGCAAGTGTTCAGGCAGAGGCTTGTTATCTCAGTCTTTTTGTTTAGGCCCATCAGCCTTTGAGCAAGAGACTTGTGAGGCAAAACACAGCCCTTAAGTATCCAGGCTCAGGAGACTGAACACCACAGCACTTTAACAGGGAAAGGGAAGAAAGCCACCCAGACAGTACAGCTCTCATATTATCAGTGGAAAGCTAAGACAGATTAGAACTTACCTTACCAGACTGGTACAAAACCAAGCAGCTAATAAAAAGATTACTTTTGTTTATCAAGAGAAGTCACCAACCTAACCTACTACAAAACTCTGTAAAGCCTTTACAATGAGAGTGATTCCTCTTTTACTGAATTCAGGTAAACTCTGTTCTCAGCTGAGGACAAGGAGTCCTCAATCTATAGCAGAATCAGATATATGATCTGCCTGTCCCACTATTTCTGTTGACCCTCCATTCTGCCAACGGGCAAATCTATTTTTGAAATCTTCACATGACTTGTATCTTTCCCTGAGACAAAGTCCACCAGAACTTCCAAGAGCAAGTACTGAGCCTAATGGTGCAAGACTGCACAAGACTGAAGGATGAGTCATCTTTTTACATAGGGTTTGTGTGCACTTCCAGCTCACTTCCACTAAACTCCTTCAAAGAAGAGAGCATGGAAAGAACTCTTCAGTCCTGAAGATGTATGATACCACACTGGTGAGGGAGAAAATTTGCCAGGAATCATGCAAAAAACCTTTACACTCTGAAAGAACAGATTAGATCAATTTTATTTAAGCCTATTATATGAAAAGCAGTTCCAGAGACATTTCTATCCTCTTCTATCCCCAGCTGAAAAAACTAACTACCCAGTGCTGATAGCAAGAACTAGAACAGATTGTTTTGTAGTGAAGTCAACATTCCTCCTGGCAAACAAAGCTGAAAAAAGATGCTTCTCCAAAACAATCATCCTGCAGGCAGAAGAGCATGTACTCAGGGCATTCTTCTCGTGGTTTACCTTAAGAAAACAAGCTCAGCAGGATGCAACACAGGGAAACACAACCATGCAGACTGAGCAACTAAGCAGCATTCAGTCTAAGGAGCATTTGAGTACTGACCTTCAGATTTTATGCTAAAGTGATAATTACTGCTAAATTTAACCATGTCTTCCAAACAAGGGCCCTTCACTCAAAAGCAGGTGGCTTCCCTCCAGCACTGATAAGTAGAAACAAGGAAAATGTTCAAGGACAAAACAGATTTTCAACTCCTTCCTCTCTGTCTGCTATAAATTGAAGCGGCTCTGAAAAGCAGTGTACTGCAGAGATTACTCCAGCACAGCATGGAGATGGTTCAGTGCATGTTTCTCAGTGTCCTGTTTCAGAAAAGCTGCTCCCAGATGTACAAAAGCCAGGAACAAACACCACATCCATAAGCAGCATTTCCACTGTTATGCAATAGTGGCAAGTGGTGACAGGAGCTGAGCAGTGAACACCAGCCAGGAGGACCTTTTGTCATGTCCTCCACACAAGGACAGCATAACACAACAACCCAGACAAGAATGTACTGAAAAAAAACAAAGGAAAAGTTGTGTTGTACCAAAAATGGAGATTTTTATTTCTGTGAACCAAAAATGGACCCAAAGGCTTTAACTGATTCATTTCCTTGTTATTTGATTTGCTCAGCTGCAATAGATAACAGGCACTCTGAATAAAAATTAATATCTGAAGCACTAATGTCTTCCAGTAACCAGCCCTGTAACTTCCAGTAACAGGACTCTGCAACAGAAGGCAGACAGAACAAGCCTGGGGATGGATGGTGGTTACTTATTATGGAAGGTCACTGACATGGCCCAACAAATACAGAGCTCACCACCCTTAAGTGGCTAAGTGAATTCACTGCCAGTTACATAAATCTGCTCACCAATGTTAGTGTTTGAGCTCCAAACCTGCATTTCAGCTGTGCAGCACAGCCTCACATCTTGATAGGTGGCTGCCCGCAGTGCTCAAAAGCAAGACAATTCCTAGGTCTTCCCAGAAATTTCTCCTAGCATTTCAATATTTAAAATACTTAAAACAATTCCAGCATGTGATTGTAGATTAGGTTTAGTGGCTCTCAGGCAGTAGATTATCATTTTAGAGCACATACATAATCCAGTATGCAGGAATTTAGGAAAGCAGCAGCTGGATAAGCAGCTCACACAAAGCACATAAAAACTGTGCTATTTTTATTAGCAGGCATCAGCATTCAGGTCCTCAAAGATGTGGAGTGGAAGTTCAGCAATGGGCTTATTTCTGGAGCATTGCTTCATTTCATCTGAGGAGATGAACACTTTAAACATTAACTCTTACACAGCCTTTATGGGCTACAGCACACTCCACACTCATTGTGAGAAAACAGCCTACAACTTGTCAATGTCAGGACATTCTAAGAACTTTTGCCAGCATTACAACACAAGATTATTTTTCCCCTTTAGAGAGCAGTTTGGAAGTATTTAAAGAACATTTTACAAAATCAAACTTTGTTTGAGCCTTGTCCTTTATTTGATGCCACAGAATGCCAAGTGAATTCCAATCAAGGAAACTCATAAAAGTCTGCAGAGTTCAACCCTCGACCCCCAAATATGAAGAAAACAGCTTTTTCTGCATTGGCCCAGCTAGACTGCTCACTGCAATGAGGACACAACAAAAAAATTGCAACAAAAAAAATTAAGCAAGTTACAGAGCTTGCACATTCCCCAAGTCTCAAAAAGGAAACAAATGGAGCAGAAGTGTTTGTTTGCTGCCCACAGTACCTGTATGAAGTCAAAACTATTTAAAAAGCACAGACTGGCCTCCTTGGCTAAACCACCTCCCTTCACCATTTAAGAGGCTTTTATTTAGTAAAGTGTCCATCACACCCCTCCTCCCCCACCAGTGACTACAAGAAGTATTTTAGTCAAAACAAGGCATGAGGATTTACAGCACTCAGAATCTTCCTTTCTGATAAGAGCTGGAGAACACAAGGCTGCTGCCAATGCCACAGCACCCAGCAAATCTCAGACCGTCGAGGCTGCCTCTGTACAAGGTCAACGCTTCAACTTACCAACAGGGAGCTGCCATTCTCCTCTACCTCTCAGCATGTTCACCTGCCAAAGCTTCAGGGGTAACAGTGTTCTTCTAGTTTATTATTCTCCTGGAAGTGTTCTTCCCAGAGTAAAACACCTAGGAGTTGACAGGGATCAAACACTGCCTGCTATTAGGGGGAAGAAAAGAACACTGAAAAGCTTGAAGACAGCTTTTCTGACTACTCATCTCCTTGCATCTAAGAGAAAAGCAGTGACAGTGTAAAAGAGTCTTCTGGTACCAGGCAGCCTGCTCACCCAGCATAGGTTGGAGTGCAAACAAAGGATAAGAGGGATCTAGGCTGGCTCTTTGACAGTGTTTACTAACAGGCTTGACAGTCATTTGCTTCAATCTTTGAGGAGCTTGCCTTTACTGATGATAAAAAGTGTGCAGACAGCAAGGATAATTATTTTCTATACAGATGACACGTGCCACATCCCTACAGAAATAAAGATACATACACTTTGTAGAATAAACTGTAAACAAAAATGCCTACCCTGGCACAGCAAGCACTGGCCAAATTTACCCTCACAAATCAAAGAGCCAGCATTGCATTTCTACAGGAATAAGAGCAGATGAAGGACTTTTCTGTACCCTTCTGAAAGGCAGGAAGAGGACACAGCTGCCACCAGCAGTTCGGTCCAATTGCTGAAGAGCACCAATAGCTGTGCTGGAATTGCAAGAGCATCCATACAAGAAGCAGCAATTTGAATGCAAAGGGGTCTGATTATGCCACTCCCCTTGGTAAGCCAAAGTACACAGCTAGACAGGCTCAGAGGAATGGAAAAAGGGGTAATAGAACACAAACTCTAGGAAGACATTCTCCTGCTTCCCAGTGTTTGGTAGATATGTAGAGAGTTCCTGGTAGTTTACAGAACTGTAAAAACCAGTACTAACATTTACATATATGAGGTACCTGGCACAGTGCCATCTCAGGCAGTTTTACAATCAAAAGTTCTTAAATTATTCATCCACCACCACTTGGCTTACTGAATGACACCAGTTACAATACACTGAATTAGACCAGAGGCGAGGATTGTGCCATAAAGGGAAAATAGCATTCAAAAGGGTTTATTCTAAGAATTTTTCAACACCTGCACAGATAGCAGAAACAAAGTTATTTTTTTCTCCCTGCCTGTGGCTTTCACAGCAGTGCCCTCACCCCTTTCTCCCTGAAGCAGGAGCTGGACAAACCAGGTTTGAAAGCCAGTTCACAGTTATGTACATTCCTCTGCACACAAGAATTGGTCTTATAACAGATCTGACAACAAACCCAGTACTAATAACAGAAGGGATTGCTGGGCTACTTATTTTGCTTTCATGGTAGAATCTGAAAAGAGCTGCTTAATCAGCTTTCCTAACACTCTGAATAATTAGCGAGTAATCAAAGCCTTGCAAGATTTTTTGGTGGAGTATGGCAGAAGCTGTTTTCACATAGCTTTTTCCTAATTATCCTGCAAACTGTTTCATGCATAATTGCAGGAATTTAAATACATTTGTTCCCCTTTAGTTTCCAGGTGACTTTCATGCCTAAAGACAAGACTTCTTTGATTTTTTTTAATTCCTATATTGAAAAAAGTCAGTGATAACATCACTAGAATAATAAAAAGAAATAATCACATCCACATCTTAGAGCTGTCTTCCTTGTAAACTTTCAATTCCCAACAGCAATTATATTCCTAACAGTCCTGCCTTAACACAGACAGAGGTAAGAGGACTGAACAGCTACCTATCAACACATTTTGTTCTGGTTTGTTTCAGCTGAGTTTGCTTTCTTTTGTCATGGATGTCTTTCAGAGAATATTTTGCCCAAGGACCAGGTATTGGAGATGACTTGTACAGTTTCCAGAGAAGCTAGCAATCCTGAGTTCAGCTGATCCAGAGAAAGCAAACAACCCAGACTTGCACACTATTAACACAACACCAGGGTTCTACAAGCAGCTCATCACTCCTGCAATTAATGCACAACAGATGTCTAAATACTGCTGGACATGTTTTGCATTTTCACTCTTCAGGGAATGCTTTGTTCTGCAACTGAAAGAAAATGATATGGCCCTAATACAGCAGTGCTCCTGCCTGTGCTGTGAGAACAGAGCTGAAATAGCAGAAAAATAGACCCTAAATTATCTTACAATCCATTTCCAAAGACCAGCCTGATACAAATATGCCTTCAAAGCTGGTAATCAGCACAGCTTCATGCTTGCTCCTTCAGTGACTAGGGACAAGTCATACTGGAGTGCAACACTGGGATGGCAAGGATCTGAAGTACCAAGCAACTCAAACCTCCTCAATGTATTTTTTAGAAAAGGAGTTGCTTTGCAGTTAAGGCAGTAGACATAATCAAGAATCCAAACACATTTATTTACCACCAACCTGGAGTGCATCACAGAACCCTCTCCAGATTCCAATTTCAACAGATAATGCTTTGTTTCCTCTAAAAGTTTAGAGACCCCATGGCCTAACATCTTACACTTGATGTAATCAAGGCACCTAACACAGCACTGCTAAAAGCCTCTCATCTCCCCTAAAATGACTATCCTTAAGTCAGCTTGACTTTTGAGATCCAAAAGGAAAGTTCATGCAGCTGTACTCAGCACTTACTATATAATTGATGTACTTAGAGCTTCTAAATAGGACTTGCAAGTTTTCGAAGTGATTGCAGAAGAGAAATACTGTAATCAAAGTCCTTGTCCCTCCAAAGCCTCATGAAATTGTACTAAATGCTTGCTATTATTGAAGAATGTTCTTGGTGGAGCTAAGGGCAGCTGCACTGATTCTGGAGGTCTTGGAATGGAAGATCAGGGATCAGCCTGCTCAAATACACAGCTGACACAAGGTCAATTTGAAAGTGTATTCAACAGGCTTAGAGCTGCCCTCTATGCCATTACTTTATTAAACTAGTTAGGATGTGCTCTACTAGTAATAAATTTCATTAGTTTTCAATCAACTTGAAGTACTTCAGATAAGAGCAGGCACTTTAAAACTAATAGCCAACCCTGTGTTCATTATAAGGGCACTGACACACCATTAAAATGTTTCCTTCCTGTGAGCCCCAACAGATTCCTAATAAAAAGGAGTACAAGAACATGAACAAGTGCTGACTGCATCCATCCCTCCCCCACTTCCACAGACACTGGGCTACTGGTGCTGGTATAGCATAACAACACCATACAGCTTCTCTAAAAATGGACAGTGATGACTTTTTCTATGCATCTGTGGACAAAGTCCACACAACAAGGCTTGGTCATAAATAAAAATACCTGAGACAATAAAGAAATAATTTAAAAAAATTTAGTAAGAGTATACCCTGACATTCATTTGAACCCAAGTTTATGAAACACATGAGGAAGAATGGATAAGTGCAGCCCTTCTTCCTATAATACAGGTCAACACAAAAAATATACTACTTACTCTTTGGTCAGAAGTGGGCAGGATTTGAGTAGAAAGCGAGCCAAAGCAGAGTCCTGGTAAATGAGTTCAGGAGGGGCAGTCGGGCTTTTTAAATTCAAGCAGCGAACAATAACGTACAGAATAGCAGCAACTGCAGCTAGCTTCACCCCATCAAACACTGCTGGCAGCTCAGAGGTTTCCAATATTGTACTCATTTTCAGCCTGCAGATAAAAAACAACATTAAAGCTTTCAGGAATATAGTGTTAGATATGAATATCAACTGTCATGTTAAATATACAACTGTGCTAACTATTCAAATTTGTCAGTCAGCATTGCCAGGAAATCCCAGTGTACCAACTCACACCCACACCAGCAACTTTTAAGTTTCAAGAAAATTTAGTTGGTATTGTTCTAAACAACCTGACCAACAGAAGAAAAACTGGAAAATCAGCTGTGAAGGAGATTTATTCCTAATCAGTGCTGCCCTAGAACTGCACCAGTGTCTCAGGTGTCAGCCCCTGGTCTACAGCCAGTCAATACATGCAGGATCTTGGGCCAAGACTACCCAGGTCAAACAGAAGCTGAGTGAAAAGCCAGGCTATAAAGGCACCTTGGCAGCTTTGGACATGTGCTCCTCCACAGGTGTACAAGCTAGCCTTGAAAAGGAGCACCTGAAAGAACTACTGTGTTAGTTCCTCAGCCTGAGTCTTGCAGTTTCATGAGAACACTGGTACTAAATCCTGCCCACATTTAAGATGGGCACTTTACACACCGGCATTTTAGCATTTATTTTTGTTCACTGCAGTTCTGCAGATGAAGGACTAGATTAATATCTACTCTTTCAAGGGTGTCAGAGTCAAAGAACAGAAGCAAAGAAGTATAAAATTTATCCTTCCAGCTTGAAATCAAATTTTTAACTGATCCAGCTTATTTTGAACATACAGTTCAAATAACCGGCAGCATCTATTGTTGAAGGGACAGGTTTTTCCCTGGGTCTTTCCAAAGTCACATGGATAACCCAAGTAAAATAAGTGACAAGCCAAGCCTTACCAATTTCAATTTTCTTCAAGCTAAGAAAAAATTGCCAGTCCCCAGCAGACTTATCACCAATCCACGTGCTGCCCGAGCTACCCTGTAGAGGGGAAGCAAACCGATTATTGTTAAAGTTGCATTTCTCAGCTGGAAAGGATGAGCACAAGTTTATAAAAAGGTCCCATCACAGACATGGCAAGCTATTTGTGTAGTTAGTCATAACCAACTCTGATCCATCTGCATCAGAAATCTGTTGCCAGTGGACAGGTTCCAGACTAGATCACTTGCCTACAGCATACTAACTCATCTGCAGTGTGTAAATGCAACTTCATGAGCAGAGGAACTTCATCTCTGCAAGACAGCGAGACATTGTACTCAGAAAACTTACCCAAATCTCTTTGCTATTTAAGGATTAGAATTAGCAGGATGCTCTTCTCAGCTTTGCAATATCTACAATGTTACTGAAGTGTGAAGCCAGTCTGAAAGAAATTTCCTGCTACTTTTATTCAGGCTTAGCAAGGCAGCTCACTCCTACAGATGGAAGCTTGTAAACAGTCTCTGCTTGTTCCCACACTTGCTTTCTGAGATGCTACAAGATATCACACTTCAACACGGTGGGAGCCACAGGAGGCTCAGACACAGCCACCTAATTAATACTGGTGCACATGCAAGAACGCTTGTCACAAGAATTCGATGATGCCAATAAAGGAGAAAGCTTTCAGCCTGTGACCAGGATAGTGTAAGCAATACCTGCTCTTAGAACTACCATCCCACAGGCACAACAAATCGATGGGGACTCAGAGCTTCCAGGAAAAGCTCCAGAACTGTCTGCTCTCTACCACAGCTGCTGCTTCCAAATGGAAAACACACCATCAGGACAGAGCATACCAAAGCCTTACTCTCCTTAGAGCAGGAGTGAAGAACCTCAGAAGTACTTTCTGTACTCGGTGTAGTGACACCAAAACCCCTTGGAAGAAAACAGATGTGACATCAGCTATTGACTAACAGCGTGCTGGAGAGCTGCAAGTTTCTGCCACCACAACCATCTGCACAGCAGAACAGAGCAAGGGAAGCAGAGACATCTAATCTTTGACAACTCCTCAGCTTTTGTTTTCCAATTCTGAGCTTCACAGAAGGGAGAGGATGGGTCACAAAAAGCCTTCTATTCTTCTATTTAGAAGATGGTATGGGCATCATGAGAGGAGTTCAAGTACAGTGTTTAGCTGCAGGATATTATCTCACATCTGTGTGGTAAGCTTTCACCAGCACCACCATCAAAGTTCTGTAGGAGACAGCAGGCAAACTGCAGCAATGGCTTCAACAGGGAAGGTACAACTGGCTGAAGGGCAGACCAAGTTCCTGAACTAAAGGATAAGCAGGTGATCAAACAAATCTCCCTCAGATCAAACTCCCACAAGTTCTGTTGATATCTTCTTCCCATTGTTTTACTCAGAAAATTAAGAGACACTAACACCTGAGACCATCCTGACACCGGGATTTTAAGCTAGTTTGCTAATTACAGCTTTCACCTTAGTCATTTTTAAAAATAAAACAAAGCACAATTAGTCATTAGGATTTTGTACTAGTGACTCAGTATAATTAATCCAACTAAACCCGATCTCCCTGAGAGTGTTCCCTCCTATATAATATTCAGATTACAAACAACACATCTTTTCTGATACTTTTATATCTCATGTTAGCCTGTCACTCCCTTAAAACAGCACACCAGCCTGCCATTACTTTCAGAAAAATCAGCTGTTTACAGGCAGGGTTATGCTTTGAAACTTATGAACTAGTATCTTCTATTTTAGACAGTCTGAAACACATTTACAGAACTTACACACCTCAAACATATGCTAAAGGCTCATGTATTTGTCAAAATCTTTACCCAAAAGCTCAGATCAGCCTGCAGATGTAACACAAAGCTGGCACTGCTTCAATTGCACAACTTCCTGCAGTGATTATTTAAGCAGTAGCTCTAGCCCATGCCCTGTGGATTCAGCTGTGTCACTTGAGGAACTTCCTCTAAAGTCTGGTATTTCTGAAGACCTAAACAGACCTGTTTCAGCCAGGGCAGATTTGCAAGGGCTGAGTCAAGGCACTCAGCTCTAAAATGTTAAGGGTTTAGCTTACCAAAATGGATTTGAGCTTTGCCTCTAATCACACAGGCCAAATGTCTCCCTTTTTAACCAGCTGGGATGAGGTCACCTTGCTTTTGTTTTGTTAAACACTTTTTGCATTGACCCAAAAAACTTGTCTCTTAAAAAAAATAAATAGATAACACAGGGTTGAGCCAGACAAATTTTAATCTAGAATCTCCTCTAACTGGGTCACCATCAATGTAAATGGATAAACATTTGGCTTTTTCCATATACAAAACACTAGATTCACTTCTGGCAGGCTAGGCAAAACTACCAAAAAGCATACCACTGGAAGCAATCAAGCCTTTCCACCCATCAAAGCACTTGAGATCCACATTGAGGAACCCAAGAACTTGAAGCTCTTGGCCCCAAGGACATTATTTTGAAGCATCTTAAATGCACAATTCTAAATCACTTACAGGCATGACAACCCCAAAGACCTGCAGCCCTCTCAAGCAATGTTAAGTCCCAATTTTAACAGAGGGATAACTTTAAAATCAATCACTGGAAAGTGAGTGCTGGATTTGTGGTCTTTTCATTTGCCCTTTCATCACAGAAAGCTGAAAATCATGTTACAGGAAGCATTTCAGTATTACTGTTAACAGAGTGCACTTCATCAGTACAAGCAGAAGGAGAAAAGAGTCCCAAGTCTCACCCTTTCCAGACAGAAACAGACACAAGTACAACAAAAGCCAGTAGAGCTACAGCAAACTCTTTGTGCAGTCTTTCAAAAACACTGGGATTTTGGGAAAGCCATCGTCAAAATATTTACTTGTACAGTTAATGAACTCACAACTATCAATGAACCTGTACACATTTCAGTTCCAGGTTTTCTGTGGAGGGGACAGAAGTCACTGTGACTCAACAGGGCACACACAGGATTTGGCAGCTACTAAGCTTTACAGCTCCTCCACCCACAGAAGCAGAGTCTGACTCTTCATACTGGAAAGTCAACATTAATAAAGCAAAGATATTAAAGGAAGCCGTTCCCACAGGATCCTCCCCCCTCAGGCCTTTTAACAAGCCATTGAGAGCCTGGCAGACTCATTTATTCCACCGAGGCATTAGGAAAGCTTTGGGCTAATGCAAGGATGCAGCTATAAGGAACATAAAGAGCAAAGGCCTCTTTGAAAGGGGCTCCACTAATGAGATACTCCTTTCTCCATTGCATGGACTGAAGACTCTCGAAGGAATGCCATTTCCAGGAAGGACAGCTTGGTACAAAAGCCTCATGGATGCTTCCCCATCCCTCAGCATCCTGGCTCACCAATGCTCTCAGAGCTCAGCTGGACACTAGAAACATGCCTGGCCAACAGTGAGAGTCTTTAAAAACTCCCTTTCCTATTCGGTTACAGCCTACCAAGCAGAGCAATACTCTTACCCACTAGGACTCACAAGAGCCAAAGAGGCCATTTCTGACAGATTTAAGCAGGTAGACTTTGTTAACTAACGTATCAGACACGTCTCAGACTGGTTTCATATATTGTAGTGTCTGCTTGGGAATAAAACTCAGAAAGCAAGTACATCAGACAAGAGAAAAATCAAACCCACCCTGCATTAAAAAGTTATGCCTAGGCAGACTGGGATCAAAAATAAGGTGGGTTTTTTCCCCCACCTTTTTAAGGAGGAAGGCTGAAGTTAGTTCTTTATTGAATGTTTCCAGGAAATGAATAATCTTTAATATCAGCCAAAGCTAATGACTTTTCTGAAAGAAACACTATGAAACCAGAAGGTACAGGCTTGTCACTACCAGGTAAGATATTTAGAACCACATTATGGGTAAATGAACTTTATTAAGGAAAGGGCAAAATGTCAGAACTGCATAGTTTTTTAAACAAAGACAAGTTTCATGCCAGTATATTACTAAAATGTCACTCCAGGAAGTGCATGCAAGTGTCGAACCGCTGAGCTTTCAGTGGTTTAAATGCAGAGGATCATGTTTAGAGATCACCCAGATGAAGATGAATCACTTGAGAAAGGCTCTGAAGCATGCATCCTGATGGCAAAGGCTGCCAGACTAAGCACTGGAGGACAAGCTACACAAGTACAGAACCCAGGTGAGAGGACTTATGAAGAAGGCCTCAAGCTTTACTGCACAGCTCCATATCCTGTCTTTTACCCAACACTTGTATTAAAAAAATCCCTTGTTTTTTTAGGGCAAAATGTTAAGTCTAAACTTCTTTATTCCCTGAAAACTACACAGACACCAGTATTTTAGGGCCACACCAAAACTATGCATCATCAGCTTAAGCACAAAAGCCAAGTCATAACACCGCTTATCTTGAGACTGGCATCAACCCAGCTCAGAGCCTCCCTTTACCTTCAGCATGGCTCAGAGAGCACGTAAACGCTGAGATCATGATGCATCACTCAGTACTTCTGGCCATTTTAAAAGAGCCAGCTAAGTCTCAGACCTCAAAGCACAGAGGGTATAATTAAGAATTAGCTGAGCACTTAAGGCACTTAAGTTTAGGGTTAGATGTGGCCATGAGAGATAAAGGGCAGTCCTCAGGAGTTTGGCAAAGCCCCCATGGGTTTGTTGGCAGATTTTATCTCCAAATAAAGAGGGCACCCTGACATGCCCCATCACAAGGACACAAAAATGAACACTATTTGGACAGCCTATTGAAGTCCTCAGTGCAAACCCCCCCTGTGCCAGGATCATACCCAGGCTAGGATTTGGTTGGTTGGCAAGTACAGAAACCAGCAAGTATTGTTTACGCTCTGTTCCAAGAAAATTTCTTGGCTGGTGCCTTCACTGGAACTTGACCTTTCCATCAGTTACAATACTTGGCTCATACTAAATTTAGAAGTACTGTGAGGTTACAGGGATAAAGTTCATGGCACCAGCAACAACCAGCACAGTCAGAAAGACAGCTGCCATCAACCACAGTTTTCTACCATGCCCTTAAGGGGTTCTACACCTTCAGAGCAGAAATCAAGCATCTCAGAGGGCTGGGTATACATCCCAAGGTAGGTTGTTTAGAAATGCACCCAAGAATAAATCTATAGCCAAGAGGGCCAAAGTCTCTTCAGCACTCTCACTTCTCCCAGATGGTTAATTTACAGTCAAATGAACCTTGATTTTCACTTCCTTCTAACTACAGGAACTGCCTTTGTTTCCCCACAATATCTTTTTAACTGATATGAAATAGTTCTACTTCAGGACAGGCAGCTTTTATACATTACCTAAGGTTGCTATGCAGAGTCCTTGTTACATCACCTTATCCTGGTTCCTGTTTGTGTCAAATGGATTGAAAACCTCCACATCAGTTTTTATTGCACACACCTCATGAACATGATTAAACCAAGACAGGATCAGACTCTGACTTCACAGAAACCAATTAATTGCAGTAATCAAATAATTATGTTAGCTCAAACAACATGAGCCTTTCCTTTAAGATAAGGTGCAGAGACTTGAGACTGTCTCCCTAACCACTGCCTTATGTAACTACAGGGCAAAGCTTCAGGTCCTTGTGGAAGAGATCAAGATAACTTTCAGGTAGAGTGAAATGTTGGGTAATACCATTCCACAGTCCTACAGCATTAGCAGGTGTCCCTTGCCTACCACATAACAGTGCCAGGGAGCAGCATTAAGCTCAAGGGAAGAAATGGAGTAAACAGACTGCAGAGAACCCAACAAACCATGCTCAGTAGCTGAGGGAATGCTGTTGGAATCAAGCCACAGACAGCTAAGTGAGCTAATAAAAACTGCATTATAGACCAACCCTCCTCAAGGAAGTCTGCTCTATTCCTTCATTATATTTTGAAGCATCACATTGTTAAAGCCTCATTTATCCTCTGACTCCAACCCCTCCATTCCCACACTGCCACAGAGCTCAGCTGAACATTCTGGAGGAACAGCCCAAAGTGCAAGCACATCACAGCTGTTTGCTCAGCTAGAGGGTTGAGTAAGTGGCAAACATGCTCCACACACAGCAGGGAAAACCCACTTACAAAAAAAATAAATCACAAAACAAGTAAGAGAACTCTATTTCAGAACAGTCCAGTTGAAGCAGTCTGAATACACCTATACTGAACACAATGAAAAGCTGAGGTGCTGTTTCCCCAAGGTCTTTAAACACTTTGGTTACTTTGTTCCCCTGACAAGCAGCTCCTCTCCACGGGGGAGCAGAAGATTTGCAGAGTCATTCTCTCACAGCCTGTCCAGGACAGATAGAAGACTTGCACTAGAGGAGTAATGTAATGCACACAAATCCATTGAAAATGAAGCAAAAATGTTTCAGGATAGAAGAACTACACACAAAGAGACAGAGGCTAACCAACACACAGCTACCACCACTGCTGAACACTCAGGTTCTCCCAGACTGCACCTAAGGGAGGTTTTGGAGCACTACAGCAGCCACCAGCAATTTAACCTGCAAAGAGCTACACTGCCCTCTCTCCTGCTAATTCAGAGTGATACCCTAGGGGTATTACAGACTCATGTTTTAGGACATTTTGTCCTTACCTCTCACCAGGAGGTTCGCTGCAAATGACTCTGCATGTGCTTATTTCATTGAGTACAACCCTTCATATTCACATATGCTCAACCAACACTCCACAGAACTGGGTGTTCCAGATAAGGCAGAGTCAGGCTTGAACCCTCTCTGCACAAGCTCTTTGGAACCTGCAGCTCTGCACAAAAGCACCTTTGAGGATGCTTTGAGGTAAGTTTAGAAGCAGGACAAGCTATGCAACAGTGAGCCTCTCAGCAGCAGTCAGTCACTTGTCCCTTCCTATGAGGGGCCTGTGCTGTACTTTCTGAATAACCGATGCCCTGAACATGGCTGTAGCTCCATTACTTGCAAATAAGACATGATACATTTCAGAAAGGTTTGGTGCTTGCAGGGGCTCAACCCATATTAGCAGAGGAAGCTGTCAATATTATTTATTTTAGTCACATGGAACCCATGATAAGGAGAAACAAATGCATTTCTCAACAGCAGCGAGAGTAAAAGGCAACTGCAATTCTTGGTCAGTCTACACATACAGATAAAAATCTGTCCTTTGCCAAGTCTGGCACTGCCTTCCACTGCCATCACCTCTAAGAGCTCAGGCACAATGATGTTTCAAGCACCTGGTTTGCCCTGAACTGCTTTGCAAAGCATTTTCAGTTACTGCTGTCTGATACTGGCAGAGTAAGGCTGGCAGGCAAAGACAATCTTAATATTAAGTCAACCGAGAGAGCTGTAGGAAAGATAAACCCTTGGGTGTAGAAGCCTTCCTAGAGCCCAAAAACGCCAAGACAGCTGCCCCACCATCACTGCCACCCATACATGCTGGGCAAGTGGAACTTTGCTCCTGCCGAAGAAGGATAGAGCGCACTTGCACACTGCAATTAAATCAATTGACATTTAATCAATCAATCAGCTGAATTTGATCAGATGTTTAACTGCATATAAGCTTAAACTTTGCAAGATAGATAGGCAGAGGAAGGGCAAATACTTACACAGAAGATCAGTAATTCAGAGCTGTAACACATCATGAAACACACTCTTCCAGAGAAATTAAGTATAGATGAAGACTCCAAAATACTAACAAAGGCTTTTGCTGAAAAGCCCAAGTGTCCAGTTTCAGGCTGGTCTTTGGACCTTTCAGTAGGAATTACAAGCACACAAGAACCCAGCACTTACACTCCTACCAGAGACTGAAAAATCCTGTTCTTGGTTAGCTTAATCCAAGTTCCAGTACAGCCAGAACTGTCAGCGTGAAAGTCTGGATAAAGAGGCAAGAGATAGGGAAGAAGAAAGTTAACAGGACAGGGTAAATTAGTAGCACCCAGGCATTTCACTGCTCTAAAGCAACCATTTCCTATCCTACACCAAATCCCATTGGAGTACAGCTGGACCTTAGCAGACTCAAAACATCTTCATATGCCTGTGTCAAGGTCAAAGAGGGTTATTTTGCCATCTTTCCTTCCCAGTGCCACATCCCAGAAAAACTCTTTCAATGTGTTAATCTGAGTTTTCACATGACAAGTTTAATAAAGCAGCTTTATGAAACACTAAGAGTTTAAGCCGCTATTCACTCCCTGAATAGAAAAATACAGCTTTTACAGGAAGAGTAGAGTAAGTTAATTTCCAAGTTGAACTTCTTGAGAAACAGTTCTGCAAGACAGAACGTTTTATCCACAGTCTCCACATCTTTTCCATACCTAAAAAGGTCAGCCTCATCTTCTGCACAGCTAATTCACTCGGTAACATAACACTTTCACACAAAAGCATAGGAAAAAATCCTATTAAGAATAATCCAGGAGAATAGAATAATTCAAACATCAGCTTTTATTTATCTTTTCATATTCTTCCTGTTCTTACTCTTGACTTTAAGACCAAAATAAGTGATGTCTACAGTAAGAAGAATGGCTGCATGTCCAGTGGTCTAAGAAGAGATAAGAGAAGCTACTGAAGCTTCTTCTCAGAGAGAAGATGACACATGAAGGATAAGACAGAACCCAAAACTACTTGTCAATAACAACACTCCCTGCACAGGAAATACATATTATCAAAGAAAGTCTAAAAATGAGATATCACAAATGCAAACAACTGAACTGAGTGTTCTGTGGACACCATATCAGCAGGGATTAGAACATGTGAGCCTAGGAAATATTAGGAACATGACTGGGCATGATAATAATTAATAAGGCACATAAGATGAACGCACTGTACCAGCTAGCTGACTAATAAGCCAGTAACATTTGTTACAGAAGGACCCACCAGTGCTGCAAAAGCCAAAAAGCAACCTAAGAGGTTGACAGGAATCTTTAGTACTTGCCAAACCAGTGAGAATTGTTCACCAACAATAAGAGGAAGCTGCTATGAATTCTCTGAGGGAACCTACATAAGAGCTCAAGTACAGAATACAATTCCTCCAGCCATAACTGCATGGATAAAGCTGCTCCCCCTCTGAAGACTGCAGACAAGTTAGCATCAGGTGAGATATCTCAGCAGCTGTAAGTCATCAATTGTGACAGACACATCGACACATCCCGTGCTAGAGGAGATTCACAAGTTACACCTGAAGATGCAGGATGGAGCAGAGTCCCATCACACAGGGCAGCAAGCAGGTACTCAGCAGGCAACACAAGCGAGTCTGCAGCTGATGCGAGGTGCTCGTAGCAGGGTCAGGACCTTGGAGTAGGAGCACCAGGGAAGAGCCTCGTTTATCGGGAGCAGAGTGACCGGGCAGGGGGCACAATCCCCCCGGCTCTCACTCACGCAAGGACCATTCTCAGCTCCCGACCGTATCCCACCTCGGCCCTCCCTCCCTGCGAGCACAGGGCTGTGCCGCTCCAGCCCAGCTCCTGCCCTGCACAGCCTCGCACCCCGGGGAGCGACGGTGGAAGCTGTCACCGCCCCGCCAGCTCCCAGAGCTTCCAGCGCCGGGAAGAACAGCGAGGGGACCGGACATCGACCGCCACAGCTCCACCGCAGGACAGCCCCATCTCCCCCGGGAAACAAACACGCGGGGCCGGGCGTGCAGACAGTGCACGGTAGGACGGCGGCAGGGCAGCCCCCAGGCCTGTCGAGAGGAACAAGAAGGAGGCCCGACCGTCCCCTGAACCCTGCGGGAAGGGGCTCCCGGGCGCCCTAGCCTCACCT
>VXBU01010898.1:87097-100108 GCA_013400315.1 Bombycilla garrulus
CTCGCCCCCCCTGCAGCCCGGCGGGGCGCGAGCCCCCCCGACAGCCCCCGCCGCCGCTCCCGCCCGTCTGTCGCGGCCCCGCCACCCGCTGCCCTTTAGCGGCCGCCCTCGCCCTCCCATTGGCCACCGCCGCGCCGCTTCCGCCCGGACCCGCGCGGCGATTGGCCAGAGGGCGAGCAGGGGACGGGTGCTCCATCACTGACGCGCGGATGCCATTGGCTGNTGCGAGGGGCGGGGGCAGCCGCGCCTCAGCCGCGCCTCAGCCGCATTGTCAGCCCGCCGCACGCCGCTTCCTGCCGCCAGAGCCACCCCGTGACGTGGGGGACGCAGCCTGGGGAGCTGCTCCAGCTGAAGGACGCGGTTGCTCCTCAGTGAGATGGAGCTCGGTATTCTTGAGGGCCAAAAATCCCTCCAGGCTGCCGATCAGCCGTGTGGTGTACTCGGTGCTAGATGCTAGTTACATAATACTACGTCTTTTGGAAGCAGTACCTTCGAGCCTTAAAAATGGTGGCTGTCCCCTCAGCAGGCTGGGTGTGTTGATCATGGGCCCAGGGGCCAGCTCTGTGTGGCAAACAATGGGACCAGCCTTGGGTTGTGTGAGGGGTCTGCTCTGCTCCCTCAGAGCGCTCAGCATTGTCCCACCAAGCGCAGATTGTGGCAGGGACAGTGAAATCCACACCGAGGTACATGGACCCTGCCCCGTCTGAAAGGCACTGGAGGAAAATAAATGATAAAAAACTGTCCACAATGCGATATTTATAAACTTACTTTTTTTTTTTTTGTATTCTTCCAAAAGAGCCATGTGTTACGTTGCTGGTAACATCAACCATTCTGAGCTGTGTTAATGGTTGCTTTATATAACTGGATGGAAAAATCCTTCCTCTCATTTCAGATATTTTGTTTCCTCTGTTTACTGGGTGTTGGAGCTTCCTACGTGGAGAAAGCTCTCAAGGAGCAAGTCACATTTTCCAGGGCGCTGTGTACGTGGAGAGATGAGTAAGTGCTGTAGCCTGAGTCACAGGGAAGGAAGGAGCTCTGGGTAAGGGCAGAGAGCAAAATTCTGGAATGAGGGTGGCAGGACAAACAGCATCCTCCTCTCCTCCACACTTGCTACAAGTGTGATCCCACACCACTCAGTCAAACAGTTGTATTTCTTATCTTTTAATTAACCTTGTGAAGATACCCAGGGTTTATGGTTGCTAAATTTGTAAGCAGCTCAGCTGGGCTGAGGTTTGATGTGTCTCAAGACAGCCGAGTTATGCTTATGATCAAGTTTTCAGATAGGCTCCGCAGATAAACATCCGGTATCAGACTCAACTAAGTATTTGAGGAATGTGTTTGAGTTTGATTACAGAAAATTGCAGTCCAATTGATTCCAGGTGTACCTTAGCTATTTCACCATCTGATCCAGGCAGGAAAAAACAGATCGGGGCAGGAAAACACACCTCAAACCGGAGCTGAGCCTCCAGGCAAGGCTTTTATTTTAAGTCCTTGAGACTGTTGGAGATTTCTCTGACCTGAGAGAAGCTCAGCTATTAGAGGAGAGCGTTGTTATGGACCTGTCACAAAACAAAGCAAACCAAACTTGCTGCTCAGTTCTTGCTGAGGAGAGGTTAACACTGAAGAGGTGGCAGCATAAATTTTCAGGTGCCTGTGGCAGTGGCAGCCAAAATCCTGAGCTGTGTTTATTGCAAGGACAGAAGTGATGGAAAAGGTGCTCTGTCTCCAGAAAGGGAGGGAAGAACCAATGCCAGGCACTGATGTTTTACTCTGGGCAGTGTTGAGGGGTTCCAGCTGCACCTTGTAGTGTGGGAGCAGGGATGTCTGGGGGAAGCAAGCACATTTTGGGAATGCAAATCCAACTTTGGGCTGTTACAAGAGCTGCTGAGCCCTGGCTTGTGAAGGAAGCTGCCCTCCTCTGAGCGTGTGGGGAGTTGCTCTGGCTGATGTGCTGGGGGTTCTGCAGGGCTGGTGCTGGAGCAGCCCTGTGTGCCTGTGCTGTGGGGGGAGCGCTCTGGCCCAGAGCCAGGAGCCAGGCTGCGCCACTCACAGTGAACAGGTCATACTCAGAAAATGCCATCTGAGCAGGAGCCTGAGCCATCCCCAAAGGAAGAGTGCTGGAAAGAGTTGAGCTTCATTTCCAACTTTCTAGGGAGAAATTTAGTTGCTTCAGCCTGGCAGGTATTTCTGCCTGCTGTCATTGCTGGGAGGTGGGATGGGAGTGTCCAGGAACACCCTAATGCTTTGGAGACAGGAGGATCCTGCCCTCTCTGAGCAGTGTGGCTACTGCAAAAGAGGACAAATGTACCTGCTGTAAACTGCAAGCAGAGAAAGAATGCAGCTTTGTCTTGTGCCTTGGGCAGGCAATTACCTTTGTACAGAGAGGCCAAAAAAAGACTGATGAAAATTCCACCTTTTTAAATGCAGTGATTGGAAAGGTACCAGGCAGAGAGAACTCCACGTGCTGCTGAACCAGCCCGAGACACCCCCGTGCAACACTGTGGTGACAATCACCTTTTGTTCTTCACATCCCTCTCTCTTTTGGCTGTTGCTGCCATAACTCTGAACTCTTTTTCTGCTTCATTTCCCCTGGCCCAGCTTTTCTCCTGCTCAGTAAATGTGCCGTACGCTGAAGGACTCCCGCGGACTTTACACCCCTGAGGAAACCTTTTTGCCAGAGGAAACATCAGGGTGTTCATCTATGGCAGTGCGTAGCAGGAGCAAAAAGGAAAACACCTCTTAGGCAGGGTTTGATTGCCAGCTGAAAATAAGCAAAGTGCCTGTCAGTGACATGTGAGCACAGAAAAGCTTTGCAGATGGAAATAAAAGCAATGCTTTTTCCTCTTCTCCTGCTCTGCCTTCCCTGCAGTGAGGCTTTGGCTCGTGGGCTGCAGAGCCGTGCTGTTCCAGAGCCTGTTGGATCTGGAGGCACAGTGCTCTTTGGACACTCACATATTTTCTGAAAATGGTGTCTGAAAGAGTAATGGGCACTTTGCAGAGCTCTAAGTAGACCAGCCTCTGTCCTGAGGAGCTTGCAACGCAGGGAGGCAAGTGCAGGGATGGGAGAGTGGCTGCATCATACAAACCAGCTGGGGAAGTGGCACGTGGCCCACCTGATCAGTATTTTTCCATCACATTCTTATTCAGCTGCTCCTTGCCAACTTCCAGCTCTGTCACGCTCCTCAAAAGCTTCTACTCTGGGTTTATTTAGCATGCTATTTATTTCCTAATTATAGAACTGAAGTGACTGACCTCAGCCCTTCTGGGTGCTGCTGTGCACCTTTTTGTCCCCTCTAGACCACAGGTTCTGGTCTCCTCTAATGGCTGAAAGCCATTGCTAAAGACTTTCTGACTCACTTTTTTTGTTTTTCTCCCAAACCCAACAGGGCTCAGACTGCTTATACAGAGAGCTTCACTGGTCATTTCAGAGCAGATGGGATATTCCATTTCCAAATTCTTTAGGCCAAAAGAGAAATGCCACTGAGCTGAGCACTTTACCAGGATGTGTCCTGCTGCTTCTGCCCACAATTTCCCAGCCAGCTCACTGCTTTTATCCCACATCCAGCCACAGCTGCTGGCCAAAGGAAGAGGTTTTGAAAACCACTCCCTGGCATCAGCAGTGCTGCTGGTCCTGCTTTTGGTTGCTCCATGGCACTTGATCCCTGCCTGGCTCCACAAACAGACTCGGTGGTCTGGGAGAAGGATCCATCTCTATCTCCCTGAAAGGAACCTGTGCCAAAACACTACTGAATTTTCCAGGGAGTCTGGTTAGGTGAAATTCCTACCTTCAGGATATGTTCTGCACCAAAAGTTGCTGGGCTGAGCAGACCTGTTCCCTGCAGCCACCTCTAATGCCACCTCTTGTTCAGTTACAGCTGTTTCTGCTCCTTTCACACATTTTGGTAACTTGACATACAGCTGCAGGAGCCAGGCAGTGCTTTGGTGTGGCATCTGTCCCCAAAGCCACCTGCAGAAGCAGGGGGGTTCTGTGCAGGGAAGCTGACAACAGTGTCTGTCAGGCAGTGAGAGCAGGGAGAGGAGGCATCTCTGAGGGAAAGCAGGGTGGATTCAGACAAATGGATGAACTAGAGCCAGAAGGATGTGTGAGCTTCTCCTGGAGAGTTTCCAAGATGTCATACTGAATAAAGGAAACAGTGGGTCTTCTGTTTAATCCCAAGTGGTCTGTCTGACATTTGCCACTATAGTGTGTTCCTGAGGTTGGAGTCTGGAAAGACTGTGATTGTCCCACCTCAGAAAGCTGGCAAAGGAGTCTGCTAAGGCCACGGGTTTATGTTTTTCTTTCAGTGGCTGCTTGCAAAACACTTTCTGTGGAAAAGTTTCCATAGAAGTGGTGGTGCCTAAGGAGAATGCAGGGTTGCGATCTTGCAAACTGAAAGGCTCAGTGAACTGAATAATGGGATTAGCAGTCCCTTGTAAAAATCCAAATTTTAATATTGCCTGAGGAATGGGGAAGGGCCTTTTCCTAGAGAGCAATATTCATGGAAATAAATTGAGTGGAGGCGGAAGATTGATTTTGTGCCAAAATAGTGGGAATTGGGATAGATCTGGGAGGGAGGGAGGTAGAACACAGCAGTGTTTGGATAATGGTGAGTACAAAAGAAATGGTTACAGTTGTGATTTGGGAGAATGAGTGATGGTGTTTGGGAGCAGAGAACCAGAGTTTTGTTTCCTGGAGGTGTAGAAGGAAAGCAGGGGTGAGAGGAAACAGGCTTGATGCTGGTGCAGGGAGGAGGGTTGTGGGTGAGGCTGCTGGGGTCCACAGGAGCGTGGTTTGGTGAGGTGGTAGGGGAGCAGGAAGCTGCAAAAAGCAGCGGATGGCTGGGATGAAAGGCTAATCCAGAGCATCTCCATCGGCCTGATGGCTTCCTGGAGATGCACTGGCAGTTCCAGCCAAGCAGTGAAGGTCTGCCACCACGGCCAGGGGTGACCTGGGGGTGACCACCCTTTTCCATGCACAGGCACCTGGAAGGCTGCAGATCAGTGTCCCAAGAAAACCAAGCTCCTGCAGAGCTACTGCACTCCATTCCTCTGGCTGACCTTACCTGGCTTTGCAGGAGCAGCACTTCCCTTTGTACCACCTCTGAGTTAAAGAATTGCATAGGCTGGAGGAAGTAAACAGTGCTGCTGACGCTGTGTAATGACCCCATCTCCAGGCTGGCTCCATCTTGGCTCATTGCAGACTCCACTTTGCAAAACTGATGTCTCAGCTTTTGGGAAATGACATCTAATTTGCCACATGTCTTCTCAGAGCAGACCAGCTTTAAGATCCTGACCTCTGGAGTTCCCATGAAATCCACCCTGGGACTTGAAAGTGATGCTGCAGGAGGATTTTGTCAGAGTTGTGCAGGGAGCAGGGCTGGACTTGTAGGGAATGTGTCAGGATGGGAGGATGCATGGCCGAGTGATGATGGTGAGGGTGCGTGGCTGAGTGATGATGGTGAAGGTCCTTCCTTCCTTCCAGCTCAGGAAAAAGCTACCACCCTGGCGGAGGCTAGAGGGTGCTGTGCTGCAGGGAATGGGTGTCTTCCTCCTTCCCTGCTCAGCATCCCTTCAGAGCCAGGTAAAAATTTGCAGGAAATGCTGTCTCTGAGCTGAGATGAAGACTAAGGTGCTGGCTGGAGTTGCAAACAACCTCCAGGGCTCTTTTTCAGACCAGAACAGTTCATTAGTTTATTATTTAGCCCCCAGAAGGTGACATACAGAAAGGAAGGGTGGCTTTTCTCAGATGAGTGTAAAAAAAAAAAAGTGGGTAAAAGGAGTGAGAAAATGAGGAACAGATCAGGAGATAAGGAAGCTGAGTGGAATAAAAGCAGACAATAGAAGGGTAAAGAAAGAAAATAAAAGGATAAAGGAAGAAAATAGAAGATGAAACCAATGCAGAGGATCACATCCACTGCTGTGTCCAATTAAAGGCTACAGATCTGCTGAATGATGAAAGGGAGATTTACTTGGGAGAAAAATAAAGGAGCACTTCTTGCTTGCGGCAGCTTAGGCTGCAAAGCCCCTGGCTGATGGGGCAGGATCAGCTCCTGTTTACCCAGCTGAGGTGTGGCTAATCCTGAGCACCGCAAAGATCGAAGCTGAGGAGTGAGAAGAGGTCGGGGGGAGCATGGGAGACAGGGCTGTGTTTGTACAGCAGCTGACAGGCAGCTGCAAGCCCAGGCAAAAACACGAACAAGCAGCTCTGTGAGCTGAGAGCTGCTCCCTGGAAAGCCTGCCAGGAACCGCAGGCAGCAGGAGCAAACGTGCCTCCTGCGTGGGGCTGCACGTGCTCTGCAAAACACAGCCCTGCCGCCCGGCCTGCGGCTGGGGTCACTGTCCTCACAGCTGGCACAGCTGCTCTCCTGCCTGCAGCACGTGGGGCAGATGTGCAGGCGTGGCTGGAGCAGGAGGAAGCGCAGGGGGATGTGTTCTTACGTCCTCAGGTCTTGCATAAAACAACCTGCCCAAAGTGAGGATATGCGGGCAGACAACAGAGAAGGAAGGCTGCAAATGAGCCCCATTCACAGCTAAAGGGACTGCACCTCCCTCTGGGCCATGGCGGGGTTCTGGGGGTCTTTCAGGTGAGTGCTGTGTACAGCACAGTGTCAAGAAGCCAGCCTTGCACACAGAAATGAGCCACATCAGATCTTGATGCAGGTGACCTCCCTTTTGTTTTTTACCTCAGTCCTGAGGTGGGTTAGAAAGAACTGGAAGAGAGCTTCCTAAATTGGACTCAGATTACCACACAAGCCCCTAATTACTGCCCTGGCCCTACCACACGTGCTGAAGGAGGTGCTGGGGCTGCATCTGTAGGTCCCTGGGGGACATCCTAAAGAGGTACAAACAAACCTGGCCCAGAACATGGACTGAAGGGAATGCTGCAAAGCCCTGTTGGGAGCTGAGGGGCTGTTGAACCCACATGTTTTCACTCTGTGTCTATTCTGGATGTCTGTAGCAAGAGTCGCTGGTTTTACTGCTGGGCTCTCAGGACAGCAACCCATTGCCAGCTGGGGACATGTAGAGGGACTCAGCACTGAGCTGCAGCTGCTTAACTCTCCAACAGCACTGGAAGACTGCAGAATAGGTGGGATCTACTATTACTAACTGACCTGTGGGGCAGGACAAGGAGGTGAGAGGGAACAGTGAAATGTGAAAATGCCTGGAGGGGGAGTTGATGGCAGAAGGCAAATTGGGTTCATGCTCTAATAAAGGCTCTGTTGGAAGCTGGACAAAGTAGTTGGTGTGATGGGAGATCCCACTGAGAAGGAGGGGTGATTGCAGAGGACATATGGAGTATGACTAACTGAATGCATGTTGTAAAAACATGTCAGTGTAAACCTCCTGGCAGGGATGGAGAGACACTTGGGAGCCTTTACAGGGGTCACACAACTAGGCCCTAGGAAATATCCCTTAGAGGAAATTTGTGAAGCAGGCAGGGGAGATGGGTGGATATCCCTGCCCATCAGCCCACTCTTGTTCCTTCTAGGGAGCTCTTCACCGCTCCAAACAGTGTGTGTGGGAACTGTATGGAGACATCTGCGGATGTGCAGAGCTATCAGCTGGCTCCTTGCCTGGAAGTTGTTGTTGCCGCTGAGAAAGGAGGTAGCAGAGCCCCAGGCAGAGTGCTTGGGGAGGACACAGCTGCCCGGCCATCCCGTGGCATGCCCTGCTCCAGCCTCGTGTCCCCTTGGGTGCGTGCTGCCCCTGGGACGGGCTACGTGCGCTTCTCCATGGAGGGGCTGGACACCCTGAGCAGGCAACAGCCCGGTGAGACTGTGACAATGGCTCTGACAGATGGGCTCCATTGAGGACACATGTCTGGCTTGGAGCTTGTTTTTATTTCCTTTTGAGGGAAGGAGGAGCCATGGGAGAGGAGTGACTGAGTGGCTGAGCCGGCTCTCCTGGACACAGACTGCGGTGCCAAACGAGCTCTTGCTGCGGTTTCCGCTGCGGCTCTGGAGGCTGCAGCCCAAGGGGCAGGAAGTGGTTGAGAAGGAGCTTCAACTGGTGTGCCAGCAGTGCAGGATCGATCCAGGATGAGAGAGAACCAGACAGAATCGTAAGGGGAAGGCTCTGATGGATCATGTGATGAGGGGAATGTATGACTCTTTGCCAGCACAGGAGCTCCTGCAGCAGCTCCAGCACATGGCACCGGTCACCAGGAACTTCCTTCCAGAGCAGAGGTCCTACAGGAGTGAACATTCTGCATCAGAGGCCACCAGCCTCTCCACCTAGGGACACAAGTGACTCCGAGAACTGCTTTGGCCTGGGGAAACCAAGGGAATAAGGAGCTGATTTTGAGCTGTGATCACCCTGGATTCCCTCACAGGGTCAGGTGTGTGTGAGAGACAGGAAGGTGTGCAGGGACTGCTGCTTTCCTGCTATGTCAGCCATAGTTGTGGTTACTGCAGTGTGTTTTAAAAGGCCACAAATGTCCAGGAAGAAGTCAATCCTAGAGCTGTGGCCGCTCTCCCCTTGCCTGCCAGGTTCTGGGGGATCAGAGCAAGTGGGAGGTACGGAGAGGGCGGGACAGGCAGAGTTCAAACCTTCTCATTATGCTTCAAGATACAGAGATCAAAAGACAGCTTTACAAATTAATAAGGCCTCACCTGGGCAGAGCTCTCTCGGCATGGATGGGCGGGAGGGGAGCGTAATGAGCAAACTGCCTCTTCTCCACCAGCCGGTAGGACAGGTTCTGGGCTCCTGCAAACAAACCCTGTGGTCTAGCTCGTTAAAGTTCACGAGTGTTGTTCCATATTCATACAGCATTAGCACCATCAGGCCCGTGTTTAATCAGACTGAGCTTGCCTTAAGCCCTGCAGGCGTTGGAGGACCTTCCATCAAGCATATGCCAGAAGCACACTCACCAAATTAGTGCCTTGAGTAAGGAAGGGTCTTGTGAGCTGGTAACAGGGTGAGGATCAGAAACCTGCCACAGAAACCGGGGTTATCAGAGGAACCTGGGTAATAAAGCTATCAAGTACACAATTTAGTGCTTTGTGTCAAGGCTTGCAGAAGAGCTTCCTGAAAAAGAACAAAAGAGCTATGGCTTATCTTGTGTGGTATCTGCTTGCTGCTCAGGCATGGTCAGGCTGCTCACAGCTTCTAATGCATGGGGGTTTCGATTGAGCACCGAGGTGTACCACCGAGTGTGGGCTCCTCTTACAGGTTGGTGCTCCAGGCAACAGGCTACAGAGGGCAAGTCTGGGATGTGGACTGTGCCCCATCTGTCCTGGGCAGTGCTCTGAGATCAGCACCTCAGGGAACCGCCACCACCACCATGAAGGGCTTTAATCCTGGCCCCAGGTCGATGCTAATCCATCATCAGTGAGGAAACGGGTATTTTTCAGGGTAATTCCTGCTGTAGCACTTACAAATGACCTTTGGAAGTGGTGCTGTTACCACTGGCTGATGCAGCTATGTGTGTAAGAGGCCAAGCCTGCACGTCTAGCTTTTGGATGGACAAAACAAAGGGAGATGTGTCCTTCCCTCGAGCCCCTCCAGCCCTTGGTTTCCCATCTGCCAAATGAAGATGAAGGCGACACCTTTTCTGCTGGAGATAAGCATGGATAAATCCTCAAAGACTGCAAAGGATTCAGAGAGGGGGGGTTATATAAAGGTGCTTATATTAAGTACCTTACACAGACACACCAGCTCTAAGCCGGGTATAATCTTGTTTATTTAGGTTAGAGCAAAGGACTTGAAGTTAAACTGTCTGGAATCTCATCTGAGCTCTCACAAGATCAGCAGCGGGCAGCAGAGCAAAACCAAGGGATGGTGCTGCCCTTTGCCTTCTTCCTTTTAAATCAGAAAGTTTTAGATATCCTGAAGAGCTCTCAGTAGCCTTATGAAGCTTTCCATGCCCCAAGGATATACAGCATCCAGGTTTCTTGATTAGTCCTGAAGTTCCCAATTCCTAAACAACAGCATCCCTAAGTGTACAGCATGTGTTTAAAGAAACTATTGCCCTTTTGGTGGAAAGGGCAGAGAGTGTGGAAGCCTTTTGTTCCTCAAGAAATGAAACAGAGAAGTCTGGCTACATGCAAGGATTGTCCCAGGCAGTGGATGTCTTCGGCAGCTGTTGGAAACCATGTGCTGGCAGGCCAGGGGCAGTGACACTGGCTGGGGCTGCAGGAGGTTAGAGATGCTGGCACAAGCCCTTGGTTATCCTGTTAGAGGGATTAAGAACAGACTGGGGCTTAATCCACGGCTATGGTGCCACAGATCATTTCTCCTTCCCCTCAGAGTAGCTAACACGTGTGGCAGGATGGGAGGCTTGATCCCACACTGCAGGAAACTTTCCCAGGACCGGTGCTGTGGCCTGAACCACGACTCTAAAAAAGAGTCGTGCCTGCGAAGGATGGGGGCTACCTCTGTCAAGGATTTTTTGGGGGCTCTCAAAACTGGGATGAGATAGGAAAACCATGTTGCAAGGAGTATTGTGGGAGCATTTTGGGTGGGGAATCCCTCTGGGGTGTAACAACTGATTTTTGAGATAGACCTAAGCCAGTGAACTCCTTTACAGAACTGATAGTTTAAACAATAGGAGCTGCCACCTAAAGAAAGGTCCATTCAAAGGCTGAGCAGGACTTTGCTGTGGGTTGAGGGACTTCTTTACTGCCTGATTGTGGTGGGGAGAGGTCCTGTGAGTTTCTGAGAGGGAGTGGAGGGAAGGAACATGAAACTGTGCTGATATCAAAGCTGTCACTGCACATTCATCAGTCGTGAGAGGCACCCTGGTCAGTTTTATGGCAGATGGGGGATTTATGCTTGGGCAAGGGATCACCCGTGCATTGTTCACCTCTCTTGTTCACAGGAAAACACTTTTGTATAAGCTGGAAAATAAATAAGATTGCATCAGAGAAATGCACGTCTCCCATCTCCACCTATTTTCCTCTTTATCACCCCAGCTACGGGAACCAGGCTATCTGCTATCAGCACGGCCTGGAAAGGGTTACGCACAGCAGAATCTGGCAGACCTCTGTGCAGAAGAAACCAAACCCAGTGGTAAATACTGCAACAGCAAGGCCTAAGTAGTCCCTGCAGAAGGGAGTGAAATGATGCCTGACCTTCGACCTACCCAACTCTTTCAAGTAGAGCCATCCCTTGCAAAAACTTGGCGGCTGTAGGAGCCCGGGTGTGGTGTTTGCCTGTGGGAGCTGTCTCTGTTCCCTGTTTCTTCCCCGTCCTTGACAGGTTGTTCCTCTCTCTTCTCTGCCACACATGTTCAGAGCTTCCCCCTGCCCACTGGGACGGCAGAGACACTTCCCAAGTGTAGTTTCTCACGGGATGCCCCTCTCCATCACAGGTCTGTGTTCAAAGAGCCACTGGTACTTGCAAGAAGCACTGTCCCTGTGGAGAGCACTGCTCCATCTGGCCTCCACAGCTCGCTTTTTAATATCCTTTCCCATGCGCGTTTTTAGGACATTGCCATTCATGCCTCTGGGGACAGAAAGAAAACATTTTGCTTGCTGTTTTTAGAGAGGCTGATGTTTTTTCTGCAGCTCCCTCTGGGTCTTGCATTCTCTCCGAGACTAATCCAGCAGTAGCCCCTCAAAAGGCCGAACAAACACCCTTGTCCCAGTTGCTTGTGCACAGCCCTGGGAATCTTGCCCTGCACTCTCCTCCTCCTGACCTTGTTTTCCTCGGAACACCACAGCAGTAATTACCCTGAGGTTGAAGGGTTATTCGAAAGCAAGTGCTGTGTCTTGTGTGCTCCCTCCTTTCCAGCTGTTGTTTCTCCCTACACTGGAGTTAAACCCTACCTGGAGTTTTCCTTGTGTTGTTACTAATTTAGGGAAACACCAGCAGTGGGGGTAGTGGGTGTGGGTGGGAATATGTGTCCAGTTCCAGGTGTTTCTCATTCTCTGGTGCCCTGAGAGTCACCAGTGCAGCTGGACCTGCCACTGGGCCTCTCCCCTGGGTGCCGCTCGTACTCTGGGTGCTCTCATGGGCACTGGTTGGCTGTGTCTGACAAAAGCATTAGCTGGGCACGGGAGGGGAGGTGGGAAGACTGGTCAAAGTGCATGGCATGCAGCTGGACTGCCCAGCTCACGGGTGGCTGCGTGGCTGCATTGCCAAAGGCAGAAATGTAGCAACACTCGGGCAGAGTCAACACATAAATATGAGTGGCCCAAGTGTCTGAGGTGGGTTAGTTAATGCTGAAATGGAGGGTTTTGCAAGAAGAGATAAAATCAGCCTCACGTTTAGGCGGAGTGGATTTCCATTACGAGGTCAAACGATCCAGCATTCCTGTACTGTGCAGTGCTCTTTTCCAAAGAATTTGCTGCTGAATATGGATTTAGCCTGAATATGCTTTAGCCTTCCAGGGCTAAATATGTTTCCAGGGCAGAGCTCCCCACAGGGCACCAGTTCCTCTCAAGAGCATGGCTAGGCTTTTCCAGCTCTTGGTGGCCGGGCACAGCTCAAGAAGGTTTGTGGCCAAACCAGTGGAGCTGTGGTGCAGTGCTTTGGGTAGAAAGCTGTTATGTCACCCTCAATCCCTTTCACATATTCGCCAGACCTGGCTGCAAGCTGTTTTCCTTGTAGCTAATTAGAAGGAGCTTGGGAAAACCCCGTGCCACTGGCATGCTGGTTGACAAGGATGGCACGGGGCACTCCTGTTCACTGTCTGTCGTCAGGGAAGCCCTCTCCAGCTTTCATCCCACCCAGGGAGAGAAAAGTGGGGTTTGTGCTGCAAAACAGCTCTTCCTCTGCCAAATGCTGGCAGCCCCCAGTACATTCCGGTCCAACTCTGCATCCTCTGCCTGCCAGCCAGGGCCAGGATCCATGGGCACTGCCAGGCTCAGTAAGTCCCTACGGGCCACCCGAGGGCCAAGATCTGTCATGGGGTGTGCCAGCGGTCCCCCTCACTGAAGCATCATCAGCGTGGCTCTCACTTCCAGAGACACCTTTGCTGCCTTGAGGCCCGCAGCCTCCGTGCTGCCCGCCCCGGGGGCGCGGACCCTCGGCCGGGCTGTGCGGGGCCGGTCCCGCCCCGGGGGCGGG
>VXBU01010898.1:100247-196410 GCA_013400315.1 Bombycilla garrulus
CAGGGGCTCCGGGTGCAGGGAAGCCTGAGTGCCAGGGAGGCTGGAATGCTGTGGATCCGGAGTGATGAGGATTTGGAGTGCAGGGTTGCCCGGTGTGCAGGCATTCCGGGGTGCAGGGCAGTCTGAGGCGCAGGGCAGGCAGAGAGCAGAGAATCTGGAGTGCAGGGTTGCCTGGTGTGCAGGGGATCCGCGGTGCAGGAGAGGGTGACTTTCAGGGGACCCAGAAGACGGGGAGCCCGGAATGCTGGGGATGTGGAGTACGAGGGATCCGGGGTGCAGGGGTTGTCTGGTGTGTAGGGGTTGTCTGGTGTGTACGGGAACCCGAGGTACCAGAGATCCGCGGTGCCGGGGATCCGGAAGGTGTAGCGAGAGGATCTGGGGTGCGGGGTGAGTGGGTCCAGGCTGCGGTGCGGGTTGCAGGGCACGCAGTGCGAGTGGGAGGGCGTGCAGCCCCAGGGCTGCTGCTGCCGGAGCGGAGGCTCTCGGGTCCACGGCCCCGTCCCTTCTCCCGAGTCCCTTCTCTCTCTCAGCCGGGCAGTCCTGTGCTTTCAGGCTGAGATAACCGTGCTCGCAATGTAAACAGCGTCCCTGGGACCGCCTGGTACTGCAGTCCAGTTGGCCTGGCCAGGGCAACCCCGGGGAGTAGCAGCTCCGTCATAATCCCGTGGGTCATGCCTGGGCTGCTTGGCTCCAAAAGGGATGGACGAGACCAGGGAAAAGGGAAGCAAAGCCTAAGTGCAGGCTCCAGGTCAGGGGACAAAGGGGAGCAGGAAGGGGTGAGGAAGGCCCTGTTTATGTTCGCTCTCCCTGAGTGGCTGAGGTGCTCTTTTTGCCCTCCCGAGACCTGACTTCCCCCAGCCCCGCTGGGATGAGCTGTCCCAGTATTCGGAGGATGTTATTTTTGCCTTCCAGCCAGCCTGTGGGTTCATATAAGCAAACATTTCCAAAAGCGGTGGTTGATCTTTGTTGCCTTGGTTCCTGAGTGTTCAGCCTCTGTCCCTGACTGGAGAGAAATGTGTGTGTGGAGGATGGAGATGCTGAACAGCTCTGAAACCTGCCCTGAAAGAGCCCGAAACAGAAGCATCCAAAACTGCTTGCTGCAGTGGAAAAAGTGACCTGTGTGCCTCGCTGCTAGGCAGGGGGCTGGCTACTGACACCCACCACGTAAGGGATTATTCCTGGGAGGGGATAAAAGGGAGTCCAGTTACTTGCAATAACTGAAGAATAAAACTTGGACCCCTCCTGCCCCAGCCCTGGGAGGAGAGCTTGCTGCTTTGCTGCCATGTCACACCCAGACACTCCTGTGCTGGAGGCAGCACTGATGTAGGGAGCACCCGTTCTTGACACTCTGTGCCTGGGGAAGCAGCTCAGCCTGTGCAGCCTTGACTGGCTGCTGGGAGAGTTCCTTGGGATGGGGTGGGTGGATGTGCCCAAGAACTGCGGAGGGGTGGAGGGGCGTGGGGCAAGGGCATCCCCACGTATTAGCACGAGCCCTCTCCTTCCATGCTGTAGCTCATGGCAGCGCATTGATGGAGCATGAGGTCATGCAGAGCAGGCTGGGCAGCACAGGCAGTGACTTGAACTGGTGCCCAAGTTTTTCTGCCTCCTGGGCTGGGTTAAGGGAGCTACAGCATCCTTATGGAAACCTCCACCTGATGCTGGCCTTACTGTCACCAATGTGTACCCTACACATGTGGAGTGTCAGGAAGAGTAGGATTAACTCGAAGGAGTCCTGCTATTAAAGGACTAATGACTAGGAGCTCACTGAGTAGTAGCTTAGGCAAATGAGAACTGCGTTGTTTGGTGTATGGTCTGGGCAGTGAGCCCACAGCTCATCAACTTACATCTTCTCCAGGTCATGCAGGTAGTGAATGGTCTCACCTGGGTTCAGCCTTGTTCTGATTTCTACAGCATGGCAGAGAAATGCCTGGCATCAAGGGATGTGCTGTCCTGTTTGACGAGGAGTTACTGAGGCTTTCAGCCAGTTCTGTGGCAATCTGGTCTAGGTTTATGGAATGTTGCTGCCTTGCAGCTTTTAGGCAGAATAAATTGAGGGTGGGAGGAATTTCAGCCCAGCTCTTGCAATCTGATTCAGCCCTGCAATGGGGCGTAGAAGGTTGGAGGGTGCAGTGGGTTGACATCATTCACTTCCCTCCTCAATACAACAGGACAGGGTGGGGAAAAGAAGGAACAGATCCAGAGTGGGTCCTCCCCATGGGCTGCAGTTATTAATGAGCTGCTCTGGTGTGGGTCCTTTCCATGAGTTACAGTCCATGAGGAAGAGACTGCTCCAGCCTGGAGTCCTCTGTGGGCTGCAATGTGGATATCTGCTCCCCCGTGGTCCTCCACAGGCTGCAGGGAGACAGGTCTTCTCCATGGGCTGCAGCAGAATCCCTGCTCCTGCACCTGGATCGCTTCCTCTCCCTCCTTATTCTCTGCCGGGGGTGTCTGCAGGGCTGTTTCTCTCTGATTTTTCTCACTCCTCCTCTGCAGCTGCTGCACAGTGTTTTTTACTTTGTCTTGGATATATTATCACAGAAGTAACCCTAGTGCTGCAGCTTTGAGCAGCAGAGGGTCTGTTTTGGCTTTGGCTGGGACTGGCTGTCTGCAGCATGGGAGCAGCTCCTGTTGTCTTCTTGCTGAGCCACCTTTGCAGCCCCCTGCCACCATCACCTTGCCGCGTAAACCCTACTCTGTGGCAGATGCTGGAGATGGATGAGCAGGCAGGGGAGATGGTGCAGCCTCCCCAGCTCCCTGCCTGTGAGCCAGGGCTGCCTTGTGGGAGCTGCTCGGGGAGTGATGGAGGTCTGGCAGGCGTCCTGTAGAGATGGACCTTGTGCTTCCTCCCTGTGTGACTGCACATCTGGGAACTGAGGCATGCGAGCTCCCCCTACAATGATTTCTTTTGGTGTCCTTACATTAGCAAACCCCAGCAACATTCCCTTGAATCATCCTGTCCTTCTCGTGCCTGAGCGAGCCCCAAACTGGCCACTCACATTTCCCAGCCAAGCGTCAAAAACATTTCATGCACCAAAACCTGGGTTTCCCCTGGCTTCACTTTGTCATACAGTGTCTGTTAAACCTCTTTTTTAATGTGCCAGCACAGGGCAGATGCTTGCTGCTGGTTATGTTCCCAGTCTCAACCACTGCTTTTTAATGCCAGCAGCCCTGTGAGATGTCCAGCAGCCTGTCCCTGCCAGGTGCTCCCTTCCCGGTGGGATTTGCAGCAGATGTTCCTGCTGTTGGGCTGGGGTACCTTTGTGTGTGTGGGGCTCGGGTGGATGCCTGCCTTAGGGATGGTTTGCATGACACCTCGCTTTACTTCCAGGTGACTTCTGCGACGTGAACCACTGTCAGAATGGGGGCACCTGCCTGACTGGAATTAATGAGGCCCCCTTCTTCTGCATCTGCCCTGAGGGCTACGTTGGGATTGACTGCAATGAGACGGAGAAAGGTAGAAGCCGATCCTTTCCCAGGTGCTCTGTGTCAGCCAGGAGCCTTGCTGAGAGTTACTGTGCTCTGGTCTGCTCTACTGTCCCTGGGGTTCGGCCCTTCTGATGGCTGATGGACACAGAGCAGAGATCTGAGTAGGGATATGGTGGCGGGATGCCCTTGGGGGAAATGCAGTGTCTGTGGGGAGTGGAAGCCCACTGGATGCTCTTATTTTCCACCTGTGCCTATATTACAGTTGTTTTTCCCCTTCCCCAGGGCCCTGCCACCCCAATCCCTGCCACAACAATGGTGAGTGCCAGCTGGTCCCAAACCGGGGCGACGTCTTCACTGACTACATCTGCAAGTGCCCAGCGGGGTACGATGGGGTGCACTGCCAGAACAGTGAGTACAGCAGGGGACAGGCAGGGCAAGATTGTCCACTGAGAGCCTGGGGACCCCTCGGGTGACAGCTGGGGAGCTGTGACTGTGTGGGGCACTCGGCTGTGTCAGGGATCATGGGCTGGTTTGGAGCTTGCAGGGTGGAGGGGAGGACTGTGGTGTGGGGACAGGTTATGTCTGAACCCTGCTCTGCATCTCTGGGGGGGCTTGGTGCCTTAAGGGGTGCCTCAAGGCTCAGCCTGCTCCATGCAGGTTCCCAGCTTTGATGTGACTGTGTGTCCCGGTGCACCTGCATGGCTGCTCTCAGTGGGGACACGGCTTACAGGGGTCCTTGGGTCTTGTGCCACGCTATCATCAGGGGCCCTGTCATGGCCCTTGTTCAGGGGATGCTCCCACTCTTCTTGCTGCCCTGAATGAGGGGTCTCCTCTCTGGGACTGGTTCTGGGTTTGCCTCCTGAGCTCCTCGTCTCTCTCTCCTAGACAAGAACGAGTGCTCCTCCCAACCTTGCAAAAATGGAGGCACCTGTCTGGACGTGGATGGTGACTACGCATGCAAGTGTCCTTCTCCATTCTTGGGGAGGACCTGCCATGTCCGTAAGTCTTTGCCACCAACTGTACTGAATTCTCTATCCCTCCTATTCCCTCCTGTCTGTCCCTCATTGCCAGGAGGGATCTCACCAGCTGGTTTAGAGGATCTGGAGGGCAGCTGTGGCTGCCCTTGATGCCAGCAGGCCTGGTCCTAATGGAGGGAACATCCTCAGGAAGGTGCTTTCTCCTCTCTGCAATGCCTCAGCAAGGCCTTTCTCCTCCAGACCTCTGTGCTGTGAGGGGGACTGAGGGATGGTGTGGTTTTAGCTGAGGGATGAGGAGGAGAGGACACCTTGGGGACAGCGAGGCTCTACGTGTGGCCTTCCTCTCCTGCTCTGTCCCCAGACAAGAAACAAACGACCCATAGTTCTGCTCCCTGGTTACTGTCTCTCTTTGATCCTGATCTCCCCTGTGCCCCCAGGCTGTGCTGTTCTCCTGGGCATGGAAGGAGGAGCCATCTCTGACGCCCAGCTCTCAGCATCCTCTGTCTACTACGGCTTCCTTGGCCTCCAGCGCTGGGGGCCAGAGCTCGCCCGCCTCAACAACCATGGCATTGTCAATGCCTGGACCTCCAGCAACTACGACAAGAGCCCCTGGATCCAGGTACCTGCGGCAGGACTGCAATGCCAGCACAGAGAGCAGCCCTGGCAGCCATGGCTGGTCTTGCAGTGCTGCTGTCACAGGATTTCACTGCTCCTGGTGGTAAATGTGGGGTTAAATTGCTGCATAAATCTGCTACCCAGGCACATCTTGGGATGTGCCTGGAGGAGGCAAGTCCGTTGGAGGAAGGTTGGATATGGACTGGTGATCCCCCTTGCTCTGCCCACCTTGGGATGCAAGACTGGAGGGATGGAGGGCTTCCTCCCCAAGGGAGTTCCAATGCCTTGGGCATCCCCTTTCCTTGTCCCAGTGCCCACCCTCCCACCGAGACTTGGGGGTCCTGGTGGCTGCAAGGGCTGTGCACCCCATCCTCACTGCACCCCGCTCATCCTCTCCTGCCCTGCACAGGCCAACCTGCTGCGGAAGATGCGGCTGAGCGGGATCATCACGCAGGGCGCGCGCCGCGTGGGGCAGCAGGAGTTTGTCCGCGCCTACAAAATCGCCTACAGCCTGGACGGGCGGGAGTTCACCTTCTTCAAGGATGAGAAACGGGATGTAGACAAGGTGGGCTGCCGTGCTCTGTGTAGGGGGTATCCCAGCTGCCCCCATCCAGTGGTGCTGCGGGTGCTGAGGTGGCTGTGAGGCTCCATCCCCGTGTGTGGGAAAGTGCTTTTGTCCTGGGGCAAAGCTGCATTGGGAACCGATGGGAACTCTCCTAGCAGTGAGATGGCACAGGCGGTTCCAGTGCCAAGCAATACTCCCTGCCTCTCTTTAATTTGCCATAATAAGCATGGCCGAAGAGGCAGCACTGATTTATTTAGGTCATTCAGATGGTATCTTTATCACTGACACACTGTGGGAACTGGGCTTGGTCTGGGATTGCTACTGAGCAGCTTGGGTATCTCGGTGTTATATCTGCAGCAAGCACCAGCTGACAGCGTGTCTCTCAGAGTGGGAATACTTGTAGATTGCAGCGCTCTCCACTCCCAGTTCTTTATGGCAAATGTCTCCTGCTGGCTTTCTGAGCATCCAGGGAATTGGTTGTGATTATCTGCTTTGCTTTACAAAAAATAGAAAAATTCCTCCTTTTTCTGCAGCAGTGGAAAATGTGCATGAAATGCAATTTAGTTCTATTTATTATGTTAAAAAGAATGAAGCAAGCCACCTCTGTGCTTGTCATAATTTGAGGAGCATTGTGGTAGTGGGAGTGGGTGTTGCTGCATGTGTGGTTCTGTGTGGGTGAGGACTAAGCAGGGAATGTTGCAAAGCTCTGTTGCGAGTGTTGGAGCTCCTCCAAGGTCCTGCACTGTTCCAGGACACAAAAACAGAGCCCAGCTTCCCCCTCTGTGCTCTTTTGCCATTGCCAGTGCAGAGATCTCTCTGCTATGCAAGGGATTTGATGCAGGAGATTTGGGAGAGCAGGGGCACTGAGCCCTGCTCACTGTTGCAGGTTTTTGAGGGGAACGTGGACTACGGCACCATGCGGACCAACATGTTCAACCCTCCCATCACGGCGCAGTTCATCCGCGTCTACCCCGTGATGTGCCGCCGCGCCTGCACGCTGCGCTTTGAGCTCATCGGCTGCGAGATGAACGGTAAATGCCGGTGCCTGTCCCCTCCCGGGGCTGCAGGGGTGACACGGGGCAGGACATCGCCCCTTGGCCTGCTTCTGATCCCTCGGGACAAGGGATTTGTTGGTCCTTGTTTTTCCTCCTGCTGATGCCTGGGAATACCCAGGGGTGCGTTTGGGGAGCACAAGCCGTTAATCCCATCGGCTCAGTCGGCTTGAGCTGCATTCTCACGCTGCTAACACCTTCCCGAGCCAGGAGTTCTTACTGTACCCCCTCCCCGTCTGAGCTGTGAACCCGCTGCTTTTCCTGCCAGAGAGCTTGAAAAGCAGCGGAGGATCAAAGTCCTCTGGGAAATGTAAGGGATTGTCAGCCTGAGCCCTTTCCCTGTGCCTCCTGCATTCCTGCCCTGCAGCACATCCCTGGGAACCGAGTGGGACTCGTGTGTGGGTGTGGGAGTGGGATGTTGTGGGGGCTTGGGTCCTGTCCTGCTGCTGCGTGGGTGTGGTGCCATCCATGCTTCTGGCTGGGGATATCTTTGCGTTGCTCTTTCCACATCCTTCTCTGCCTCCTGCCAAAGCTTTCTGTGTTCCAGGGCTGGGCTGTGCTGTGGGGACATCCACTCATCCCTGCAGCAGGAGGCACTGTGAGCCAGGGAATAGCTAGGAGCTAAAAATCCAGGGAAAAGGCAGCGCTATGCATCTGCTGAGTATTTCCCTGCCTGGCCCTGACGCCGCTCTGGGCAGTGGAATGAGAATATGGGGATGGCTTCTGACAGGTCTGGGGGGGTTTTGCTTAGAGCGGTGCTGTTGTCTCTTTCTTTTTCACTGCCTGTGTAAACTGTTGTGTTACAGTGTATTTCAACACAGCAGGTTGCTCGGAGCCTCTGGGCATGAAATCCCGCCTCATCTCCGACCAGCAGATCACAGCCTCCAGCGTCTTCAAGACCTGGGGCATCGATGCCTTCACCTGGCACCCTCACTACGCCCGCCTGGACATGACGGGCAAAACCAACGCCTGGACAGCCCTGCACAACGACCAGTCTGAGTGGCTGCAGGTGGGTCTCTGGTCTCTGTAACCTCATGTCCCCCCACCAGCTCCTCCAGCTGTGCCTAGGGCCACCTCTTGTTTCAGGGTAGCTGGAACAGCTGGGTTGGTGTGGCCAGAGCCTTGTTGGGAGTCACAAAGTCCAGCAATGCTCTCCCCAAGCGGGGCTCACTGGGGCAGGTCAGGATGGGACCACAGCCACTGGTTTGAACAGCAGTCCTGGAGCTCTGTGTCAGAATCAGTGCTTGTAAAGACAAGGTGGTGCCATATCTGCGCCTTCTTGTAGGGGGCATCAAGCCTGCAGCACCCCAGTTCTGTGTTACCCCCTGAGGAAATGCCATCCCAGCCTGGAGTGACTGTCCCAACACCCTTGGGCTGCCCAGAACACCATGTATCTTTTTTGCAGGAAAAAATCAAGCTTGCTTTTCTCTTCCCAGTCTGGAATAGAAACAAATAGTTTTGAAATTTCCTTCTCAGTTTCCTTTCCTCCCCTGTTTTTGTACTTTTCACATGATTCCATGACATAATAGGACAAAGCAGTTTAGATATTTGTCCCACTTTTTATTTGGGAAATGATTAAAAGCAGCTGCCTCACAACTCTAAATAAACCAGCTTATCGAGATGTTGGCTGATGACGGGGTCGGGATGACATGCTGAGCTGGGCTGTTGCACCACAGGCTGCCTGTTTGTATATGTGTGTATAGATTTACATGCACACTCAGGATTTATCTGTATTGTGTGGCTGGAACTGCCCTCTGTGGGCACGAAAACAGAACTAAATTAATGAGGCCTTCAGCTCCCTTGCTGATTTACCCTGTAACGTGCCAGCAGCAGTAAACAGTGTGGCAGAGTAAAGAGAATAGAAACCGTCTCACTTAGAACCCGAATGTCAGATTGTGTTGAACTGCATATTTTCTCCCAGAATTAATTTCCAGTGGAAATGCATTTCCTCTGTGAATCCTGTATTCTTTTTGAGTTGAGATTTTCTGCTGTCCTTCCCACACTGATGTTTCCGGCAAAAAATGTGGAGATGGCAGGGGTGGGCAAAGGAGCTGAGATGGATTTGTGCCCACTTCTGGTTGCTTTGAGGGATGCTGTGAGTGTTGGAGGATCAAATATCTCACAGTCATGTTCTATGATTTGTCTGGCATTGGCATGGGGGTCAAGAGGTGTTTTCTCCATTCTTGACCCCTGAGGGCCAGCTCTTCCTGGCTGCCTCTGGAGCATGGAGGGTGCTGTAGGGTGGGAGCACTGCTCCTGCAAGGAGCTGTGACGAGCCTTGTCTCTGCCAGATTGACCTCCGGGACCAGAAGAAGGTGACAGGTATCATCACACAAGGAGCCCGTGACTTTGGGCACATCCAGTACGTGGCAGCCTACAAAGTGGCCTACAGTGACAACGGCACAAACTGGACCCTGTACCGGGATGCCCAGACAAACAGCACCAAGGTGGGTGTGGGAAGGGCAAGGCGATTTCCCAGGGCTCAGGCATGCCATGGTGGGGAGGGATGAGTGGTGGGGCTGAGGTCACAGAATCACAAAAATGCACTGAGTTGGAAGGTACCCACAAGGATCACTGAGTCCAACCCCTGGCCCTGCTCAGGACACCCCAAGAGTCACACCACGTGCCTGAGAGTATTGTCCCCCAAAGGCTTCCTGAACTCTGTCAGTTGTGCTGTGACCTCTGCCCTGGGATCCTGGCAGCACTGATACCCGCCTTTCTCCTCTAGATCTTCCATGGCAACAGTGACAACTACTCACACAAGAAGAACGTGTTCGATGTGCCCTTCTACGCCCGCTACGTCCGCATCCTGCCCGTGTCCTGGAACAACCGCATCACCCTGCGCGTGGAGCTGCTGGGCTGTGACGAGTAGGCACGGCAAGAAGGACGGGGCTGCTCTTCCCCGCTGCCCAGCCTGCACCCTGCCTGCCCCTGCCTGCTCCTGCTCTGACCTCACACCCCTCCCTCCATGTCCCCGCACTCAGGAGGTGGCCAAGAGGGCTCCCGTGCCCCGTATCGGTGCTGGGGCTGCAGTGCTGCACTTTACGGGGCTCTTGAGGTGGGATGTGGGGACGGCTCCCGCCCTCTTGCTGCTCCAGTCAGGGCTGAGACCCTCTCCTGCAACTGAGGTTTTCTTGGGGACACCATCCTGCAAATGAGGCCTTGCTGGGGGAGTGTGTCCTGCAACCAGGGCTTTGATTTATCCTCACAGCTAAGCCTGGGGACAAATTTTCTCCTTGCTTCTGCTTCCAGCAGAGAGGCTGCAGCCAGTGGCAGTCCCTAGCCTGAACTGTGTCTTGGGGCTCCGCAGTTTTCAGGGTCTTAGGGCGGGCTCTCCTGGCTTGCAGCCTCTGATGTCCCTCCTGCTCCCTCCTTGTCTGCAAGCAGGGGCTGTGAAAATCCTCTGAAAAATCTCAGCTGTTGTCGCTGCCCATTTCGCCAGGCCCTGAGTCTCCTTGCCTGCGATGTCAGCAGCACATAGTGTGAGTGGAGTGTTGAGACGGCTCCTGTCAAGAGGCACCGAATCCCCACTGAGGGTGGCTCTACCTGCTGGGCACTCTGGCGGGCACCCCAGCAGGCATTTTGGCAGGCACTGCCCATTCCCCTTCCTGGGATGCCAGCTCCAGCAGCCTCCCGAGTCCCAGCATTGCCATCAGCCCCAGCTTACTGCAGTTTGGGGTGCCTAGCCGTCCCTTGTCCTCAGAGCCCAGTGGTGACCAGGGGGACTATGATCTGGTAGTGGGGAGAGTTGGTCTGTAGCCACAACGATGTGGAGAAAAGATGGGAAAGGTGATGGTTAAACCACCCAGATGCAGTGGGCAGAGAGCCGTGCCATGACCCTTTTTTTAACCTGATTTTTTCCCTTTACATGGGGTGGAGGGGAGCCTCTTGCAATGCTCGGGCCCTCGGGAGTAGCAGTAGGAGATGAGTGAGACCCAGGTGGGAGCACGGAGAGGCTGTCCTGGGCTGGCAGCGAGGCGTCCCCTGCCTGCTGGGATGTGAAGCAGCCGTGGGGCTGGGCTGGCAGTGGGTTCGCTTTGGCAAGGGCTGAGGGAGCCCATGTGGGATGGCAGCGATGGCCCTACTCTGGGGTGTCTCTGACAGTATTAAAACCAGCTGAAACTTTGGGGGTGTTGGCTTGTCTGCTCTGTACCTCCCTGAAGGCCATCTCCCAAAGCTAATGTAGTGATCCTCCAGGATTCCCTCTGAGCTCCCCGAATTCTCCATCCTGAGGGAGGGCTGGCTGCTGTGCTGGCCCTGCACCTCTCCTGCCTCCACACACCCTCCTAGCTCCCTTCCCTCCCTGAAAAACAGGGTATCTCAGGGCTTTGTGTGCATCTTTCCCACTGTCTCCACCCTGTTGCAGCTGCTGGAGAATACTTGCAGCTGGCCAGGCGTGGTGGGATGGGACCTGGGGAGGGGAAGCCTCTATCAGAACCCCACACCCTGTGTCTCCTCCTTTGGCTTTGATCCTGGAGCAAATCCCCCAGCTTGGAGCTAGATCGGCTCTTACACCCAAGATGCTCCCAGGGCTGGAGGGAGCTGTGAATTTTGCAAGGGCTGCCTGCGGGGATGTCCCAGCAGAGCCCTCTTGGGAAGGGCTGGAGCGTGGATGCTGCTGGAGCAGGATCTGCCTGCACCAAGGATGTGATCCCATGTAGGTAAGGGGCACTGTGGTGAGCAGAACAGAGGAGCTTTGCTCAGGATTTGCCCAGAGTTTGACACACTGGGCAGGGACCCCTGAAGTTGGCATGAATAACCAAGGGTCACCTGTGTCTTACCACAGATCTCTGTCCCTGCAGCTCTGGGCAATCTTCCTGCACTTCCCGGCTGCCTGCAGTGCCCTGCTCAGCCAGGCATCTCCTCCTTGGGCCTGGCCTATGGGAGGTGGGCTCATGCCTTGCCCTGGGAGTGCTGGCCGTGGGCATCAGAGGAGCTGGGGATCTGCTTGTGAAGAGCGGGCTGCAATCATTGTGGCTGTGGCTGCAGCTGCTTGGTGACAAATAGCAGCCACAGCTATAGCCAGGGACAGGGGGGACAGTCTGCCCAGTTCACCTCCAGACATGCCACCCTTATCATCGGGAAGCTGAGGCAGAGATAAGAGCAGTTCGCTTCTAGTCCAGCCAAGACAGCTGTGAGCCAGGGGAATGGCAGAGGCTCCACGAGGAGGGTGACAGGAGCAGATGCTGCACATCAGAGCGGGGGATGCATCTTCAGCCCCCTGCTGCTGCTTCCCCCTGCCCATTGCTACCCCCCAAGCAAGCCCCTCTGACGGATTCTGAGCCTTTTCCCAGCCTCGTGGCATTTCCTTCATCCCCTGAAGCCCCAGGATGGGGGGACTGGGAGAGCCAGAGTGCCCTCCCTGCCACACACAGCCCCTCATGGCTTGTCCCAGTCCCTCGGATGCTCTTCCTGGACGTGGCTGGGTTGCTGGGACAGCAGGAAGGCAGGGATGGCCAGCACGCTGCGGCACCCTGCTGCCTGCTGACCCTGCTGCTGCCAGCTGCTGGGAGCTGGTTCCTCAGGAAGCAGCCATTGGGGAGAGCATCCTCTTGCCACCCCCTGGAAAGCCCAGCACAGATCACGAGCTCCTCCATCCCGCCAGAAATGTCAGTGTTCCTGCTGGAACCATCCTGTGCAAGCAGCATTTCATGGACAAATCTCTGCTGAGGCCACAGCAGAGCTGTCAGGCGCTGGCTTTGAGCTGGGGATGATACTTTTATGGCTCCCATTCAGCCAAATGCTCAGCTAGCCCTGGACACGTGCCCTAAACATATGCTCCTAGGTCAGAGCTTCCCTGACCCTGCACAGCTTTGCTCAACCTGAAACCTGTGGTAACACCCAGGGTACATCTCTGGGAATAGAAAACAAAAAGAGGGTGAGAGGTGATGAAGGAATGAAGGAATGGAGGAATGAAGGAGATTCCTTCTTCCTCAGGGACTGCTGCTGGCCAGATCCTTCCTCATGCCTCTGCTCCTCGGGAGGAGATGGAGAAATCATTGGCCACATCCAGACAAGAGTCGTGGCCTATGGTGAGCCAGGAGCTGTTGCTGAAAGGAGGTGCCTGAAAGCATCTGTGTCCCCGTCCCTGCTGCTGCTCCCCTCCTCAGGCCGGGCACAGGACGGCTGCTGGCAGGCACCGTGGTGCAGGCAGTGCGGGACACTGTGGGGCTTGTTCCTCAGTTCTGGAACAATGGGATAGCCATGCCAGGGAGCAGCGTGCCCCGACAGGGCTGTCTGTTTTCTGCACAGCCCCGGGGGTGGAGGGAACCATCCCAATTGCAGGATCACTAGAACAACTTGGGCAAGCAGCTGCGGCGGGGCACTGGTGGCCAGGGTGCAGCTGGGACACCATCCCGCCACCTCCTCCGGCCCAGTGGCAGGGCTGGAGGTGGCAGAGACCCTCGGCCAGGATGCAGCGGCCCCATGCCGGAAGATGTAATTGTCCCTCCATTGTGGGCTGCGGGACAGGCTGCTCCGGGCAGGCGAGCAGGCGGCGTGCCCGGCCGTCACACTCCCGCGTCCCCGGGCAGCCCGGCTCCGCCGCGTCCCTCCTCGGGGAGGGCCGGCCGGGCTGGTGGGTGTGCAGGGAAAAGGAGAACAAGGAAGAGCAGCGCCTCCAGACCCCGGGTCCCACAGATATCCCTGGTCGGGGCTTCCCGCGGGGAGCAGGGGCTGTGGTGCCGGCGCTGGCGGCAGATAACGCCGTTTCCTTGCTGGCTGCTCGCTATCAGCGTGGCGGCGACGGGCAGACAGGATCGCACCCCGAGCGCTCCGTGCTGGCCGTGCCGGCGAGGGGTCCCGGCCCCCTTCACCCCGCAGCCAGCCTCGGGCCGTTTATTTTTACACGGGTTGTTTTCTTTCCGGCTTGAAGCCATCCTGCACGGCGGCAAGAGCTGGACCGGGGCCCCCACGCCTCATTTCCTTGCCATAAAACAACAAAGCGGGGGGTGAAGCGGCGCACTGGACTGGGACAGCGGGTCGACGGGTCAGGGCACACGCCGCATCGCGGTTCCTCTGTTTGTCCCTTCTGTCTGTCCCCTGACCGGCATCCCCCGGCGGTGCCGCCACCGTGCTGCCCTTCCTGAGGACTCGATCCTCTTGGAGCTGGGTCTGCCTGTCCGTGTGCCAGCGGGAGCTGGCACGGAGGGCATCGCCAAAGTTTAGGGATGATGCCCCCTCAGATGGGCGCAACTGGGCATCCCAGAGTTTTTTTTCCCTGGTTTCTATGCTTCTGTTTTGTCCCCACAGCACCAAGCAGACCCTGAAGAGGCTGAACCCCACAGCTCAGGTGTCTCTCCTGGCGGGCACTGCCTGCACATCCTGGGCACAGATCAGTCCATGCCACAGCCTACCTGTCCTGAGCTGCTTGTGCCTGTAGTGCTCCTGCCACCTTTGTGTTGGACATCACCTTTGTCTGGAGGCTGTGGCCAGTCCCCTCCAGTGGGATGTGGGACAAGGGATGTCTCTTCTTCCCTGGCACTGTGTCTTCACCGGGGCTTTACCTGGAACATCACAGGATCCCAGCAGCCCCAACAGGGCACGTTTCTCCCCACTGCTGTCCCTTCCAAGTCTGGGGCAGCGCAGGCAGCTGGCACACTGCACATAAGGTGTTTGAACAGTGTGTGGGCAGCACATGGGCAATGTGCACACACGGTGAGGCCATCACCCGGGCATGGTGGGCAGGCAGGGGGCTGGGGGCACCCACCCCAGCTCGGGGCTGTGAGCAGGGGGTTGGGAAAGGCGTGTGTTTCCCTTTAAGAGGCAGGCCCTGGAGCTGCTTCCTCTCAGCCCTGCTAGAGTCCTAAACACAGTGCATCTGCCTGCAGCCTGCCTGCACGCCTGCCTGCAGCCTGCCAGCGTGAGTAGGGCTTGGCCCCAGTGCCGGGCCTGGGGAGGGCTGGAACCCGGGGCGATGGGCACCCTGCTTGCCGTGAAGGGCAGGGAGGGATGGCATTGCCATGGAGGCAGCAGGGCATCAATGAGGTAGGTGCCAGGCATGGCTGTGCTGGCACTGCCGCACGATGCTCACAGCACTGTGGCTGAGGACACCGGGCACACTGCACGTCACTGCAGCGCTGGGTTCGGGGGGGGTCACCAGGCCCTGGGGTGCAGGGGGAGCAGGGCTGGTGCCCTGCAGATCGAGGTGTGAAGCTGCCGCGCCTCGAGCCCACCCTGCGGCGCGTGGGCAGCACGTGGCGGTGTCCCTGCGGCTCCAGTGCCAGCAGTGCTGCGCTGCTGCGCCGGCTCTGGGGGCTGGAACTCCAGCGGGAGCGCCCTGCGCCCTCGGGCACCGGCTCTGCTGGCCACAGTATGCGGCAAGTGTGGCTGCACCCCATGGTGAGCAGAGGCACTGACGGCAGAGGAGAGTTTGGGGTTGAGCAACCTGCGGTGAGAGCGGTCTGTTTCAAGTCCCGGACTCTGGAGAGCACCACCGTACCCGTACTGGACCCTTCCGGGTTGAGCATCTGCTCTCCCACAGCCCCCTGGCCCGGGGTGTGTTTGCAGGCACCGTGAGCCTTGGCTAAGCAGGTCGCAGATGTCAGACCCCCCCGGTGTTAGAAGGGGTCTGCCGGAGGCTTGCCGGGTGCCGGGCCCCCTCTGCCGGCTCCGGGAATGCTCACAAGTCAATTCTGCTGGTAGCGCCCTGTGTGAGCCCCGTGCGGGGCACCCTTGGGTGTCCTGGCCCCCGGAGCTCGGGGCAGTGCACATTTCTGGCGCCGTGGGGCAGCCGGGCTACCCCCCACCCGTGGGACGTGCTTTGGCAGCCAAATGTGCTGCATGGGGTCGGCGCCAGCCGTGTATGCGGTGCAGAGCAGCAGCCTTGGGTTGGACTAGGGGCTCCTTGGCCAGGACGGCGAGTGCTGCCGGGCTTTGTCGGGAGCCGGGGCAGCGGGGGCAGCCCGAGCTCTCTTCCTCACTCCTTGGTCGGGTTGCACGCTCGGCTGCCTGTGTAAACCGAGCTTGCTGCTTTACAGTGGGGCTCAGCCACTTCTCTCCCCCTGCACCCCTACGTGAGGCTTTCCCAGTACTCCCTGTGCAAAGGACACCCTGGGATCCCATTTCGCCAGCTGCCCCGTCCCCGGCTTGGTCTTGGGCCAGGTGCTCCCCACAGTGGGCACCCCCCAATGGGCAGCAGCAGCGGTGAATGTGGTGCTGTGTGGTGTGAGCCGGGCTGGAGGATGAGGATGGAGGGGACAGGGAGCACCGGCTGGGGGCGGGTCTGGGGGCACGGCTCAGGTTGCCTGCACTCTCCCCTGCGGGCAGGCGAGCTGCTCTGCTGGTTCTTCCCAGCCCTCTCCTTGCACCCCTGGTATGGAGTCTGCTCGGCACCACTGCCAGCAGTGCTGGCTTTCTCCTGTCTATTTGGGGGTGTCACAGCAGTCTTTTCCTCCTCTGCAGCCCGGGCTCAGGGTTCAGCCTCCCTTCCCAGCCATGCTGCTGCTCCCACTCCTCCTGAAGGCCACCCTGCTGCGCCTGGCCAGCGGCTCCTACCACCCCTTCCACAACGGCTTCTACTACAACCACATCATGAATGACAATGGTGACGGGCAGGACAAAGGTATATCGGGAACAATGGGGGCTGGCAGGTTGTCACAGGAGGCTGAAGTACCCCCTTGCCTCTGGGTGGGGTGGAGACCCATCACTTGGTGGGATGTGGGGACCAGAGCAGGTGGGAATGCTCCAGAGATTCTTGGGGGATGCTCATGGTAGAAGAGGTGGTGGCTGGAGGGAAGGTTTGGGGATGCTGTCCAGCCCTGGATCCTGACCTGCCCATCATACCTTCCTTCTTCCCCACAGTGGATTACTTCAATGGAGCCAGACTAGTGGTGGAAACTTCCAGAGACCCTGTCTACAGCTACAATGGTGCCAATGTCACCCTGCCCTGCCACTACCGCTACGAGCCCGACCTGGGACCTAAGCGCAAAATCCGCATCAAGTGGTCCAAGCTGCGGGATGACTACACCAAAGAGCAGGACGTGATGGTGGCCATTGGCAAGACCTACATGGCCTTCGGGGACTTCAAGGGCCGTGCTCACATCCATCGGGCCGGCCGGCACGAGGCCTCACTGGTCATCAGCGATGTGCGCCTGAAGGACGATGGCAAATACCGCTGCGAGGTCATCGACGGGCTGGAGGATGAGAGCGATGTTGTGGACCTCCGGCTGCAAGGTGGGGGCAGCGAGCCTGGCCTTTCTGTGGTATCTTCTCCTCTGGGGACACGGCAGGGCAAGGGGGCTGGAGAGCTTGATCATGGCAGAAAGGGGCTGGAATGCTCGCTCTGATGGGGCAGTGGCTTGGGGCTGTCTGGCTCTGTGGCCTCAGCAGTGAGTGAGCCCAGAGCCGTCTGCCCAGCTGGGACATCAAGGGTGTTGGGAGTGACCCCATGGCCGCAGCATTTCCTGCCTTTACCCACCCATCTTCCCACTGTGCTGCACTACGGGGAGCTGTCCTCTCCCCTCCCAGCTCTGGATATTCCGATGTATCTTGTGATGATCCTTGGTAACTGGTCCAGCCCCTCTTGCTCACTTGTCATGAGGGACCTGACTCAGCCCTGACACTGCTTTTGAGCTCAGGGCTGTGGAAATGTCCCCATTGCTCGTCCCTGCCCCACCCCCTTGGTCCCTGGACCCTGCCTCCCACAGTGACTCGTCCCTACCAGTCCTTGTGACTGTGTCCAAAGCGGTGATGCCCATGGTTCTGCTATCCATTCATCCATCCCCAGGACAGAGGTTCATTCATCCCCTTGCTGGTGGTCCACGTGTCCCTTGGGATCATGGGGATTTGTCCCCATGGTGCTGACCCTTGTATCCCTGTTCTGAAGGCTGTGTATCTCCATGACAATGATCTCTCCATCCCAGCAGGGGTGGTCCATGCCTCCCTGGGACCACTGTCTGTGTGTTCCCAGGACCGTGGTCTATACAACCGCGTGGTGGCGGTCCCTGCGTCCCCATTATAGTCTGTGCATCCCTGTGTATGCAGGTGCCGTCCCCGTGAGGGGGTCCTTGTGTCCCCAGGACCGAGTCCGTGTGTCCCTGTGCCACCAGATGTCGCTGGCAACTCGCTCCTGGCGCCTGCATGTCCGGAGCGGCCCCATCCCTGCATGCCTGAGCCTTGTCTCCGCCACACTGAAGTGGTCCCTGTCCCAGAGCCTGAATTTGACACGGCTCAGGGACCCCTCTGGCTCCTGCTGGGGCTGGGCTCGGGTTGGGTGGGTTGCCCACGGAGCCAGCTGAGTCTCCCATCTGCCTCCAGGCATCGTGTTCCCCTACCAGCCTCCCCGCGGGCAGTACAGGCTCAACTTCCACGAAGCCGAGCAAGTGTGCCAGGACCAGGGCGCCATCCTCGCCAACTTTAACCAGCTCTTCCAGGCATGGAGCGAGGGCCTGGACTGGTGCAACGCGGGCTGGCTGGCCGATGGCACGGTGCAGTACCCCATCCGCCTGCCCCGCAAGCCCTGCGGGGGCGTGCACCTCGCCCCGGGCATCCGCAGCTACGGCCCGCGCCACCGGCACCTCCACCGCTTTGATGCCTTCTGCTTCTCCTCCGCGCTCAAAGGTGGGTTCTGGGGCTGGGATGGGATTGGGATGCTGGCGAAAGTGCTGTGCATCCCTCCCTCTTGGGGCACAGGACTTGGCCAGGGTGGGGTTGTTCCAGGCAGCCATGCTCCAGATGGGGATGCTCGGGATGACGCTCAGCACCGATGCTCCCCTCTCACGCTCCGCTCTCCCTCCTAGGAGAAGTTTTCTACCTGGACCACCTGGCTGGGATGACGCTGGAGGAGGCCAAGCAGAGCTGCCAGGAAGCAGGGGCCGAGATCGCCCGGGTGGGGCAGCTCTACTCTGCCTGGAAGTTCCTGGGGCTGGACCGCTGCAGTGCCGGCTGGCTGGCAGATGGCAGTGTCCGCTACCCCATTGTCACGCCCCGGGCCAATTGTGGCCCCGCGGAGCCCGGTGTGCGCAGCTTCGGCTTCCCCCGCAAGGGCAGGTTTGGAGTCTTCTGCTACAGAGAGAGATAGGGAGCCGGGAGGAATCCTTCTTGGACGAAGGATGTTTCCAGCCTGCCAGCGCCCAGTGTCGGGCATTTCCAAGGGCTGTTTTGAGGGTGACTGGGGGGAGGTGGGATGGGGGAAGATTTTGTTTTGTTTTGTTTTGTTTTGTTTTGTTTTGTTTTGTTTTGTTTCCTTCCTTTATATTTTCCAGATCTTGCTCAGCAGCTGGCACCTGCAGCTGCTTGGGGTGGCTGCCAGCTGGGCAGCATGGGACAGTCCTTGCTGTGGGATGTGTGCAAGGATGATCCCCATGGGCTACTGCTGCCACCCCACTTGGCCGTGCCACCCCATGGGTGGTGGCCCTTTCCTGTGGTGGCAGGTTGTCACTGACACCCACCTGCCCTTCCAGGCTGGTCCTGCCTCTGAGTTCACGAGGCACGGCCACGAGGGAGTGACCCAAGGCTGGGTTTGGCCAGAGCAGAGAGCGGGCATCTCCCCTGCATCCTGGCCCCTCTTCCAGCCCCATCCCTGTCCTGCTGAACGATGTCATTGTGCCTGTCCCTGCCAGAGCTCAAGTGCCTTATCTCCATGTGCCCCTTGCCTGGACTCCATTTCAACTCTGGTGCCTTCTTTGAGCATTGGCTATGAAAAGATGTGTTTTTCTGGACATCTTCTAATAAAATGGTGGAGAAAGCCCTGGAGTGACATGGCTGCGTCCTCAACTCTGTCCCAGCACAAGAGAAAGGTCTGCTATGGAGAAAGGATTTGGGGATCCCTGGCTGTCTCATCCTTGGCTGAGCATTGTCTCATTAGTGCTGGCTCAGCTCAGCTCCTGCAAGGGCCTCGTGTTCCCTCATTAGTGAGTGTTAATTGACCTCCTGGGTGTCAGGACTGGAAGCTGGAAGGTGAAGCAGTTCCTGCTGGTCATGGGTTTTAGGCACGTGGGTCAACCCCCTCCCAAACTGAGAGCTGAACAGGGACAGCAGTATCCTACTCTAGGGTCCTTCTTCAGGGGGGCTTGGGACACCCCTCCCACCTCCGTGGTCCCTTGGGTGCTGCCTGGGGCTGAGTCATTCCTGTGTAGCTTGGAGCAGCCTCTTTGGGTTCCCCTTCCTTCCTTTGTGCCTTGCCGTGGGAGACCTCCCAGCCTACCAGACATCCCTCTTCCCTGAAAAAACAACGAAACTGACAAAGTGCCCATTCCAATTTCGCTCTCTTTATTATTTATCATTCTTTCAAAATAGGATATGTTCAAAAATATAAATAGGTGCAGGGAACGCTGGTGCCCCGCACGGTCCCCTGGCAAGAGCACGTTGTCCTGGGACAGGGCACTGGGGAGCAGAGAGGCACCAGCACCCGGATCCGGGGTCTCAGCATCCCCTCGCCTCCCTCCTCCCACAGCTCCTTCCACCACAGCCCCCCGGCCCTCCCCACCCGTCCTGACGTGCTGCAGCAGTAGAAGGATTCTGGAAAAAAAAAATAAAACCCCAAAAGGTGCTGTTCACCCTGGAGATTAAATTACAGAAATAATTACATTGTTCGTGGATAAAATCAGGAAAAAATAATCATCTTTATTATTTAACTTAACCCCCTGCCCTTTGTAAACCCACCCCCCTCCCTGTCCCCAAAGGCACGAAGATAATTGGAACCGGACGGTTAGTAAAAATGCTGAGATCTAATTCGTTTTGCTTTGGTGCTTGGAAAAACAATTTTTTTTTGTTATATATATACACAAAGGTGGGTTTGTCTTTAATATAACTTTTTTTTCCTTATATGACAAAAAAAGCAACAAGAAGAAGAAGAAATCGACTCTGTTAATATAACTGTTCCGTTAAAAATCTCTGTTTCTCGTGTTCCCCCTCGGTCTCTCGCCCCGCTCTAATGGATGGGTCTGTGCACGGCGCTGCCGCTGGGTTTCGACCGGCTCTTGGGGCTCCTCTTGTATAGCCTGCGCTGGTAGCTGGAGGCTGTGGAGGAGAAGAAAAGGCACCTTGTTGGCAGGAGCCGGGACAGAGAAGCTGCTTGTCCCACGCTGGCCGCCCCGGCCCCTGGCTGCCTGGAAAAACACGGGCAGCCGCAGGCAGCGCTGCCCGGGGCCGGCTGCGAGTGCCCCGGCGCCAGCCCGCCCGCACAGGCACAATCGGCCCTTCTCTCGCCCTGCCCGGCTCGGCTTCACCCAGGGGAGAAGGTGCCCGGGCTCCGCGAGACCTGGGCAGGGGCATCATCTCCAGGCGGCTTTCCTGTGCCCAGCCAGGAGGGCAGCTCTTCCCCACCTCACCCACTGCCCTAAACCCCCAGTATGCATTGCACGACTGTGGGATGTGCTCAGGGCACAGCAGGGGAAACAGCCCAGTCTGGCTGGCAGGGACGAGGTTTCTGTCTGGTCTTTGCTGCCAGTCTCCCTGGAAGCTGGCGTGCTCTGGTGTGATAATTGCAGGAGGGTTTTGGTGGAAGCAGACCAGGTCTCTTGATTGCTGGCGGTCCATGTCGGGAACAGCCTGCAGCTCTCCAGACCCACAGCAGAGCCAAAGGAATCAGCATCTTGGTCTGCAGCACGCAGCCGCCCTTGGACACCTCCTCCATCCCTCCTCCTTTCATCCCCTCCCTGCGGCAGAGGTTTGTCCCTTAAGCCACTATCGGCTTTCCTTGGCTGTGGGACCATTGCTTAATCTGCCTTATCTGGAATTGCCCAGACGATCAGAACCTGGCAAGGAGGCCACTGGACAGATGTGATTTGTCTGAGGCCAACACAATTCTTGGGAAGCTGCAGGCAATCAGGGATGGGACAGGGGTGTAGGCAGGCCTGGGAGTGGGCTGGGACACCAGTGGAAGAAGGCTGACTGCCATCAGCTGGAGGCCTGACAGAAGGAGAGTCAGGAACCCAGCCCTTGTCTCGGCTTGTGTCTGCTGCAGGACTCCTGTCTGCTCCCAGCCCAGGGGGACAATGGAGAAGGGCTTGGGGCCCCATAGCTCTCCCATCCTATTCCCTCTGTGGGTGCAGGTTGTGCCAAAACTCATTATTTCAGAAGCCATTTATTTTTCTCTGAGTAGCCTGGGCCATTGGCAAACTCCTTGTTGCCCTTTCCTGACTCTGGAGCTGCTCCTACTCTGCCTTGGTGGGTCTCCAGGGCAGTCCTGCAAGCCAGGCTCCGTGGTTCACACCTGCCCCAGAAGATGTCATATCCCATGGCCCCATCACAGGGGAAACTTCCAGGAAGTCAAGGGAACCCTTCTGCCTGGCTCAGAGCTGTCTTGCTCCCTGAGATGATGCCTCACATTCCCAGCTCCTTCCAGCGGCAGGAAGGCACCAGCCCTGACCCGGAGGTGAGGGGACCAGGACGTACGGTTTAGGCAGGATATCCGTGGCTGCTCCCACTGCCCGTTGGGCTGGCACCGAATCGTGGGCACGTGGCGTTGGATGTAGCCCTGCTCGCACTGGTACCGCACCAGAGAGTTTATCTCATAGCGTTCCTTCTTCCGACCGAAGGTCCGGGCGTTCTCCACCGCAGGGGGGTCCCCACAGGCCACTGCGGAGAGGGGCAGAGACAGGAGAGTGAGTGAGTGAGTGAGTGAGTGAGTGAGTGAGTGAGTGAGTGAGCGAGCACCGGCCAGGCTCGGCAGGCAGCTCACACCCAAAGCCTCCTCCCTCCCCCATGAACGAAACCTCAACTTTCTTTGAGACTGCCTCTGTCCCCAAAGTTCAGGGGCAGGGGCATATGGAAATTCTGTGATTTGAAACTAAGCAGGGGTCTGCCTCAGTGCTGCACTCCTGCCTCCTGGAGAGGCTGTGAGAGCTGAGCATCACAGCAGCTGCTTGTGTCTGTGGGAGGGCACAGAGCTGGTGTGTGGGAGTGATGCTGCAGCCAGGGTATGACTCTGCCTAGGGATGTTGAATCTTAATGGCTTGTCCTATTTTTTTTCAAGCCTCTGTGAAACTTTTTCCTAGAGCCTTGCCGATCTTCAGTCTCTAATTCCTTCTGTCTCTTGGATCACCTTTTGCAGTAACAAGCCCCACATTCCTGGGCACTGGGCACTCTGCTCCAGATCCTACAGCCACCTACTGAGTCCCCCATCCTTGCCAGGATGGCACAGGGTGCTGACCTGTTCCTTTCTTGCAGGTGAAAGGGAGGTGATAGTTGCAGGGAACGTCATTCCATTCGCCTTTCTCGTGCCAGATCATCACAACACAGTCCTCGCCCGCGGAGAAGAAGTTATCGGGTTGGTTGGGCCGCCAGTTCTCGTATTGCTGCCAGGAGAGGACAGTCCTTCATCTAAGGTTGGGCCTTGGTCTCTCCTGCTCCCTCCTTCATCCTCACCCCACCTCTCCCACCTCTCTCCAGCAGAGCCCCTGGGTTCCCAGCACTGCCTCTACACCAGTTATTCCTGTTGTGATGGTGCCCGGGACCTGAGCAGCTTTTCTAGAGGCTTGGAGAAACCACGAGCCCTACAAAGTTTAGGATTGCGCCCACTCAATGCCCAACCCATGTAAGCCATGGGGCCCCTCCCACACCCCCAAAAGCTGCTGCCTGCTCGTGCCATGGGCTCCAGGCTCACCAGGGAGTGCCCGTCAGACCAGCGGAAGTCGTTCTCCACAGCTCTGTCACTGAGGCCGATCCACTGGTAGTCCTGTGCATGACCTGGAAGAGCAGGAAGGGGAGAAAAGAGTCACGGTTGGTCCTGCACATTGCTGGAAGCATTTCATTGCCATCTCAGCTGTCTCTGGCCCTGGAGCCTCTGGGTCATTCAGTCAATATTCCCTGACGGCCTTTTTCCTTACATCACATTTCCTTACATTTGTCCGACTCCCTCCCCACTCAACCTGCCGTGAGCACGGGTGCACCCATACAAGGATGAGCCTTTGTTAGGATTCATATGAGCACCACTGGGGCAAATGTTGGTTTTACACACTTTGGAAAAATGTGCCTGTAGAGTCAGAGTCCGGTGGATGGACCCATGCCCAGTCTCAGGCTGTCCTCAGCACTCACTGTTCACAAATTCTTGTTCCTCTGGGGTGATGATACTGCTCAGGTGGGCTTGATGTTGTCGGCATCTGGTCTCTGCATCCATCCAAGTCTCCCTCTCTTCAAAGTGCCTGTAACAGTGCCCCTGGAACTTGGTCCAGCCTTCCTCACAGTTTTCCAAGTCTGAAACACACAGAGGAGGGATGAAAAGGAGTTGGTGCATGTGTCTGAAAGCTTTCAACTCACCTCTTAGCAGCTCATGCTCCCACGGCATGGGACAGCACGCGGTCACTTTCACTAAAAAGCACAGCCTGCCAGTTTCCTGTAGGAATTCCCTGGGAAAACTGTCAGAAGGCATCCAAGACACGCAGCCTGTGTGGAAGGCGCTGTGTCTGTAGTGACAGCAGCTTGGAAGCTGCTAAAGAAGTACAGACATTTCTCAGCTTTTCAGAAGATCTTTTACCATCTGAGAAATATTGAGGCACTGAACACACTTATTAAGAAAAAAAAAACCACAGATGGGGGAAAGTGGAGACAAATGGAGAAACCACTGGAAAAGACCTTCAGCAGTTCCCATGCAATGCAACACCACACATCTCTCTACTACATGTGACTGAAGGAAACAGAAAATGAAATGTGCTTAATCTCAGCCTTTCAGATGCCTGATCTACCATCCTTTCTTTGCTGCTCTGAGAGTGGTGGGATTCCATAAACCCTCATGCCTCTCTCCCTTTTCAGTCAGGTTTTCTGTACTCAGTTTCTTCTCTGTTAAACTTGGTAGGTCAAAGCACTTGTCACTTTTGGTAACACTAATTCCTCCTAATCCACCTTTCTGGTGTTCTTCCAGCTGGAGGCTGCAGGTACTTCAGGGATGTTGGAGTGGTTGGTAGATATTTGAGACATTAAAAGCATTTCCTGCCTTCTTCAACAGATTAAACACGTTATATGGAAGTAGGTGAATCTCTAAGGATTCTTGGGTTTTGCAGGCAGATTTCTTGCAGAAAGTTAATGGAGAACTCGCTCTGTCTTTTGAGATTAAGACTTTTTTTCCAGCACCTTTAATGGCATCCCTTGTCATCACAGACTGGGGATGGGACAGCACATGATAAAGAATCTCAGCAGGCCATTTTCTAAGAGAAAGGCCATGCTTTCCTATGTAATTTTTTCTTACAGATAAATATGACCACAATTTTCTTGGAAAAGAAGGATGAAAATCTTGTTCCCTGGGAAGGATGCTTTCATGGTGACAAAAGGGACTGTCTGTGTGCATTGTTCACCTACAGTGTCCTGTTGTTCTTGGAGATCAACAGCAAGGATGGTCTGTCTCATGGCAGTATGAAGATTTACATTCCCCACAAGTTTTGGGGCACTGGCTTCCTCTTGCATCTCCCAGGCATTAGAGCCCATAATTCAGAAAGAAGAGAAAATTAAGTCTGGCTTGGATGAAACAAGATCATAAGCAGTCACAAGGTGAAAGTCTCTGGTTGTATTACAGATATCTTCAACAACAGGTATCATGGGTGGGTAAATCGAAAACTGATGAGGTTGCACTGGAAAATTCATGTTAAGACAGTACAATTCCTGCCCAGAAGGTCCAGTGATCCTGAGCCTTCTCCTTATGGTCTACTCCATACGTTCATATTGGAAGCAGAAAGAGATGTGGGGAAATGGAAGGAGAAAATCCAACATTTATTATCATTACTCATGCCAAGATGAAGAAGATACTGCAACCTTATTTCTCTTTTTTTTGAGCAAGACAGGAGAGCTTCCCCTCAGCTAAGCTGATAAAAGTTTGGACTTTCATCAGCTTTAAGGAAAAAACTCTTTTTCTTTCCTCATAGAAACAAAAAGAAGTATTAATGCAGGTCAGAATGCCTAATTTTGATGGAAATACAGGTTGCTTCCCATTTTCTCAAAGATACATTCCCTGCTGGTTTTGCCACAGGAAGCCACGTCATGGAGATGACAAAAATGTCATGCTCTGTCAAATCAGTGGAGACTCCTGGAGTGAGCAATGCTTCTCTCAGCTGCATCTTCCCTGAGAGAAACACAATAATTTTTCATGGCTCAGCTGAAGCATCCTTCCACGAAATTCCAGTCTAGCAGAGAAAGTTTGTCTGGGGTGAAGAGGTACTCAGAAAGTTCCCTACTGTTACTGATGAATACAAAGACCCTTGACCCAACAAGAAGCAACTTCTATGATCAGCGCTGTTATGATCTGTGTGGAGCTTCACCAGAGACACTTAAAAAAGAGAAAGCTGAAGAAGACACCAGAGGCTCCTGCTCAGGAATCTTAGAGGACATGGTGCTGTGAGGAACAAACCTAAATCAGATACGCAAAAGCCTCAAAGCTTTTCCCTTGTGTGTTTTAAGCTGCTGTTAGAGGTTAGCTCTCTGAGATGAGGGCAGCACTGACGGGAGCACTGGGGGTCAGTTTTTTTGGGGGGTAGCGTGGGAACAAGGAGGTGCAGCAGTTAGTAGGATTAGCTGAAGCCAGGGAGGCCGTACCGATCTCACACAGGTCCCCTCCGTAGCTGGGAAGGCAAAAGCATTTGAAAGAGTCGATGCCATCAGCGCAGGTGGCTCCGTTCAGACAGGGGCTTGAGTGGCACACATCGGTGTCTGCAAGAAATCAAGGGCTTCCATTAGGGCTCTGGGCAGGCAACTCCACCAACGGGAGAACTTCTTTCCTCGCTTGTTTAGGAGGGAATAGTGGTTGTTTTGGGGGGACTTGGGAGGGTTGTTTTCATAACATACTGCCACTGCTGCTGCTGGAAGAATGAAGGCAAGAGACCCAACCCACCCTACAGGGAAGACATTGATTTTCTGATGGTTGAACACCAGTCTGAAGACATCAGAACAAAGCTCAGCAGGATGTAACCAGCACACAGCACTGGCTGTGGTAATTCTTCCTTGTCCGCTGCGTCTGCCTGATGTATCAAACACACAAACTTGTGTCTCAGTCTCCATCACCAAAAGGTCAATGAGGAAGAATGTGGAATTCTTTCATAAGTGGTGGAAATATCCTCAAATAGATCTCTATCTCCTACCCAGTGTTCCCGGTTGTCCTTCTTCACTAATAGTTTCTTCCTAACCAATGAAGTTCCATGTCAAGAAATCTCTTCTCAGTGAAGATGAAGACAGTGCAGAGAAGAAAAAAATGTAGGTTCAAAAGTGGTTCAGAGCCCCTCAACTTTTTCTCTTTGAGGATCTTAAACCTGGCTATGGGTGCTTATTCCTCGATGAGGGATACTGGAGTGCAATGACATTTTCTCCAGACCTTTTCCCACTGTGTGCTCTTCTGCTTGTGATGAGGATGGAAGAAGCTGGTGCATCTTCTCCAGCTGTGGACTCCATCTTGGTGGAGAGAGCTTTGGAATCAGAAGAAGGATTGCTCAGAATGGAAAGATTTCAGATACTTTCAACTCAGAAACAAGGAGGAAGACTAAGTAGGAGAATGGGAACACATCCACCCAGGTAGGGTTAAATGATGGCTGGTTAGATCCTCATGGGAGACAGCGTTTCTTTCACACTCAGGAGCAATGCAAGGCTTTAAAACTGATGACTAACACTCCATGCTCTTCTTGTGGATGACACGGTTAGTGAGGAAACATCCAAAGAATATAAATATGCTAGCAGTGGAAATGGCAGAGCAGAGCAGAGCAGAGATCTGTGTTCATCTTCTGTCTGGAGTGTATTTGGTTGGATATTGTTTTCTTGGAGCTGAGGCCCAGCTGCTCAGTGTCCCCAGGCACAAGAGAACAGATGGGCGTTATACCCCCTGTGGCTGTCTAGTGACTCAGTGGCCTAGGTCTGATACATCATCCAAAAGCTGACATGTTCTGTAAAGTGCTAAAGTGATGGAAAAAATCCTTTCTGACCTTGGATGGTAAATCTGTGTGTGCTTTGGAGCAAGGAGATTGTCATCTTTACTCTAGGCTGTATCACTGTGAGCAGTGAAATCATTCCTCAGATGGCTGATGAGCCTCTTACTCCAGTTTTGCAGTTCTCTGAGAGAAGGAGTTTTTTGCTCTGGATTGCCCTTCTAACTCTCATGAAAGACTTTTGGATTTCTTTGTTCACTGCAAAATGAAGATAATTCTTGTTTCCATGATACTAGTAAATACTTTGAGACTTTCCAGAACAAAATGGGAGTCACAAGCCTAGAGGAAGAAGAGAGGAGCTGAACTTGGCTGAGTATTGCTTATTAGTCACACTTGGAGTTCCTAGAAGACAGAGAGCATAAAGAAAAACGAGGTATCCTGAGGGGTGATTGCAGCTCAGGAGGCCCTTTGGGTTTCCCAACAGCAGTGGCAGCAGAAGTTCACGTGGATTCCGGTTGGCTCCAGCTGAACGTGTAAGGAAAGGCTTTCCTTCGTTGGTCAGGCTCCATGAAGTGGAAGGAACACTGCAGAGGTGGGAGCGAAGCGCTCACAAGAGCTAAAGCTGAATGTTTAGCGGGGGATAATGAGCCTTCAGCTGTCTTCAGCCATGTGGAATAAAACTTGGCGTGTCCAAGATCTCTTCTGAGATGCAGGAGACCTGCTGTGTGCTGCCATCCCCGCTCTTGGAGGAGAGGGGAGCAGGCACACGTGTGCGAAGTCATTGCCACAAATTTCCATTTGGGAAATAAGTCTGGAACAGAGTTTCCTTTTACAAATATTACATATAATATAGTTGCACATATTATATATGCAGTAAAAGCAAATATCTGCTTAAAATATATATGTTACATATCTCTCCATACATATACATATATATTTTTATATATAAAATGTAAAGAAAGGGTGTATACTTGTATGTAATGTTGGAGAAACAAACAACAAATACAAGTGAGACACAGACAGGCTTTTTCCCCCAAAAATTGTGCTTCAAATGCCTGGAGAGAAGATGTTTTAAACATGTGATGATCATAAACAACAAACTCCCCTTCAGCCTGTTGGGCTGCTGAGGCAGTGACCCTCTCTCCATCTGGATGTGGAATCACTTCACCAAGCTGATATCAGAAAACTCAAATATATCTCTCAGGCTGGAAAAAGTGTTGCTGATTCTGGTCCTCCCAGAAAATCTGCATCTCAGAGGTATTCAAGAAAGGTCTAAATGGTAAAATTGGCAATGACGCTGCCTGTGGAAATCCTGGCAAATTGGTTTGTGGGTGTTTCTAGGATAAGCCACAAACACGATTTACGGAGGTGAGAACTCCATTAAAAAAATTCCATCTATCACACAACAGTTAGCGTTTTGTTTCTTTTTTTTTTTAATAGCCTTTTATGTACTATGACTGTGTCTACTTCCACATTGTTTAGAGCTAGACGAGGTTAGCAAATCACGGCACACCTCTTCAGCCAGCTGCAGAGCCTGCAACGCGCTGGGTGTGCCAGCTCCGCTCCGCACGGAGCCTCCGAAGCGCTGCCTGCCAGGTACCTTGACACTCAAGGGTTTAGACACCAGCTATTTATTTGCTTGGCTGAGCAGTCATCCAAAAAGTCAGCTCTGCTTTGCGATGCAACTCAAGTGCTTATCAGCTGACAGGGAGACAAGACCACTGCTATTATTACCCCGAGCTAACAAAGGACAGCGATAGTCGAGGAATGCAGAAGGGAGGCAGCCCCCGCTTTCAAGAGCTCCAGCTGTAAAACAAAGACGGGGAGAAAACGCCTCGCGGTGCCAAGAATAGGAAACCCAGTTAGAACACGTTATTAACTCACTTCTTGGGGATAATGCAGAATTAGCGATTCTTCTCAAGAGGATTCATATTGCACTTAATATTGCCCAGAAGTTGCAAAAATTCCTCAATTCTACTGTCACAACAGTTTCTAATTTTTGCTACTAACAGGACCCAAGGTCTAACTTTTAGATGCTTTTCTTTTTCTAATAAACCAATTAAAACAAAATGGCCAATGTAAACCAGGTCTTGCATCTGGAAGATGTAAACTGTTGGCTGGAGAAAGTAAGGGGAGTTGCACAGCTGCAATGCAAAGTTTGAATTTGTTCCACCATTTTCTTCCTAAGACTTCTTCTCCATTGCCAGATATACACTATATTCAGTCAGAATAATTTTTCTTTTGGTGCAACTAAAAACAAGAGAAGTATTCTTGTCATTGCTGCCCATGGTAGGGGGAGGTTTGAGCTAGATTGTCTTTAAGGTCCTTTCCAACCCTAACCAATTTATGATTCTGTGATTCTCCCAATGCCTTTGAAAACTTTTTTTTTATACTAGATCATGAAAATTGGAAGAGGAAACCTGGAAGAAATGAAAGAAAAATAGATTGGTTTTGCTCAGAAGACAAATGGCATGTAAAAGTGAACATGCAGTGTCAGTGGTGAGAAGGAAATGCTTTTAAAATTCTTCATCTCAAGCTGAGACAACAATACCAGAAACAATGGTACCATTTCCTAAAACAGTGCAGTCTGCATTTCTCTCCATGGCTGCCTACATGGAAGATGAGCAAGAATATCCACTAAACAAAGTCAGCTTTGTGCTTAAAACATCTACTAAGGAGAAGCAGCTGGTGAACAGAGAGAATGCTACCACCCAAACAAACTGTAGTTTCCCTGAAGCTGTGAGTAACAGGTTTAGTACTCTGTGATATTTCTATATCCTCTTTTTGTTCTACGGAGCAGAAAAGGTCAGAGGGAAGGCCAAGGCATTTTGAGGATGCTCAACAGTGCCTGTTGTGCCCCTCACCCTTTCTTTATAGACCTCCTGGTAAGTGCAATTATCCAAACAGGGAATCAGAGACCAACTCGATAATTATCTCCTAGAGATTGGGGAAAAGAAATCCAGGTACAAATTAAATTTGCTTTTCAGAGTCTGCTGGGAAGTTTGAACTACTGATCTGATCACTCAAACATCAAAGAAAAACATTGGAGCAATTGTAGGGTGACTCCTAGAAGAAAAGAATAGGAGGAGTTGGAGAAACCAGTTCTCTCACATTTTAGGTTAAATGCCAGTATTGAACACCACATGGCCAGCTACTGACTTACAATGAGCAATTAAGTCATTAAAATAATTAACTATAATAATTGAACCAAAGCCACCATGCAGCAGAAGGGGCAGGCATTATTGCAGGCTTTAAAATCTCTATTTTAGTAGAGACCATCAAATTTCTAGGAGGACCTGTTGAACTGCTGGAACCTTCAATTTGTCCAATGCTCTCATGGAAGAAGAGCTTAGGAAATTTGGATATCTCTGTCTCCAAAATGTGTGTAAAAGTAAATGGACATGTAAATAACACTAGTCCAAGACTGTAGGTTACCTCTGCAGAGGAAGGCTTTGTTTAAGCAAATTAACTTCTGATGCAAAGCAGACAGTGTGTCCAGGAGACACCAAATCTGCTCTGCTCAAAGGGTCTGTGCCTCTCAGCCAGGACTGGAACTTCCACCTCCTTTTTGAGAACATAATTTGCATTCCACATGGGGTGAAACATTCTGAATCAGGGGAACATTTTCTTCACTTTTTTTCTGGCTCATTTTCTCTGGATCAACAAAATTCAATCTCTTGGACTTCCAGGTTGTGAAGTCTGAGGAAAGCCCGTTAAGACCTTTCCTCATTTGTATTCCAACCTTCTGCTGTGTGGGGCCATAGGCAACAGATTTCATGGACTTGTTTCACCAGAGACAAGCAAAACCTAACATAAAAAGATGCTATTTCAGCACATTTCTCTTTCCCCCCACAACTGGAGTGAACTTTTTAAGTCATTGACTGGTCTGAGAGCTCCAAACCGCAGCCTTTCACTGAAGTGCCAGCATGTATTTTCAGCTAATAATTATTTGTCTTCAAATGCTACCAGAAACAAAAAGACCCGCTGAGTTGGCAAAACCCTGGGTCAGGAAGCCAAGCCTATGGACAATTCTTTCAGCTTGTGGGGTTCCTGTTCTCATGAAGGAATCAAATGCTGACTAAAGACTTGTACATGCACAGCCTTCAATTTGGTTACACACTAAAACATACTGGCACTCCAAGTGTTAATCTTCAGTCTTCTGGCTCTGGCTTTTAGAGATACTTTTAGGCTCCAGCAGAGCAGAATAATATAATTCTTCTTAAATCATCCCACTAAATAGACTGCTAGATCTAACTGCAAGCCTCCAACAAGAAGGCCAGAGGGTAAAATCCACATTTCTTCCTATTCTTCACTCTAAGCTCCTGTAAAACTGAACCAGTTTCACCCGTGCTTTAATGTCACTCAAAACCCACTGCACTGCATGAGCACCCCTTGCACCTACAGACCCTGAGCACAGCACAAGGCATGCATACGGGAGCTGACTTTTTTGCAAGAGCTAAATTTCAAGACTAGGAAGCTTCAAGTGAAAATGCAGCCACAACAAGGGAAAGGCATTGTGGGATCCAGCCTATGGCTCTTCCTTGTAGACTTTCCATGTTCACAATCCCCAGAGCTCTGTAAAAAGTAACAACCCAAAAAAGGAAACCTAGGATTCCTTTTATTTCTTTTTTTTTGTTTGTTTTTGTTTTTCTTTCTTCTTTTGTCATCTCTTTGCTGTAATTCTCAATAAGATATTTGCTTTGTTGTAGGGGTATTCTCAGTTCATGATCAACAAACTTTTTTGCCACCCAGATGAGCTTCCTCCATACCCTGACCAGGACTGCATTTAACTCTGTAGGGACATTGTAGTAAAGTTTACCAATAAAATGAAGAGTTTTACCCTAGAATATCTTCCCTGGAGGGAGTACCAGCCATACACATGTGTTCAAGCCCATTTTTAATTTATAAAGTGTAGAATTAAACTTCATGCAGTGGTTGCTTACCTCTTGCTGTCTCCTGCTAAGAAACCCCAGCTGCTACATTGTCCTCTCTGTGACTTGCAAATACACATATTCCAATTTCACAACATTTTTCAAGATTCTTCACACATGAGCTGCTGAACACATGGTTTTCTTTCAAAATACTTCACAAAAATGTTGGCTAACAAATGATCTGAGGAATCTGGCAATCGCCTCGTGGTTAATTTTTAAAGAGAAGGAGCAGTGGAATAAAATCTGTATTTTGAGACCAATATTTTAATTTTTTTTTATTTTTACTGAGTCTCACTGGTTTCCTTCCTCCCCCTCAATCCTGCCTTTGCTGGCTTATTTTTGTCTCTAGGCTTGGACATGGCAGTGGGCATGGCACAAAAGCAGAGCCTACATTTGCGAGAAGGATTTTTGGGTCCATAACTCCTGTGCCAGCCTGGTAAGCCCTGGGTGCTGTGCCAGGCTGGACCCGGGCTGTGGGAATGACCCTGATCTGCCCTCACCCACTCGGTCCCAGCACACCTCTGCACAGACAGAGGGCACTGCAGAAGTGCTGAGAGCTGGACGAAGGTTTGTGATTATCCCTGCTCTCAGAGAGAGCAGAGGGAAGTGCAGTGACTCACTGGGAACACTTTGGGGATGGAAATGACGTTAGAAACCAGGCTGAGCTTCACAAAGCCCTGCACTTACAGACCCTGACTGAGCCCAGAGCTAGCTACCCTGAATGGTGTAAATTGACCCAAAAGAAGCAGTTTAGGAGGTAATGCGGGAATGGGTAGAATTGATGACACTTCTGCCAGGAGGAAGGGAGCAACTCTCTTTGCACACACATTTTGTACCACACTTTAGCAACATGTGGCCCTAAATGACCATGGGGCCCTTTGAGAACTGAGCACTTGCAGGACATTCATACAACAGCACTGATGGCTTTCCAACGAGGCCTGTCCCCAGGTGCCAGCTCCTGATGCCAGCAAAGGGAAACCAAGATGTGTCCAGGGACGCTGAAGGACATCCTGTGTTACCAACCTGTGTGACCAGCACTGGGCATCTCCCTTGGCCAAGAGGCACAATGCCTTTCATCATGGTTTTTTCTCACTGCAGTGCACTAATGCTTTCAGAGCACGTGACCTCTTCTCAGGAAATGCTCCTCAGAATGCCAGGAGAGTGTTTTCACCATAAATGGTTAATCAGGCCTAAATATTGTGCCTGTTCTTGGCAACAAGGGGGCCCAACCAAAGACAGAGCACTGAAACACTAAAAAGGAAGGGTGGAGGGAAGGGCATTTATCAACAGAGCTGACAAAAGCTAGTGATGCTCTGAGCATTATCTCACACATTTATCCCATTGTAGCTGCAGAGGGCAGTGCAAGACGCAGAGCAGAGGGTGGCCACGTGCTGAGCAATACCTGGGGCTGTAGGCAACAATCAGCCCACCATGGAAAGAGAAACAGAGCAGGACTGAGACAAGCAGCCCATCTTCTCCAACTTAGCTGCATGCAGTGTGGAAAACTCTGGCAGGTGGAGCCATTCTATGCAACATTGGAACAGGCTGCCCAGGGAAAAGGTTGAGTCACCATCCCTGGAGGGATTTAAAAGACATGTAGAAGTGGTGCTGAGGGACATGGGGTAGAGAGGACTCAGCAGTGCTGGGTTAATGGCTGGACTTGATGACCATAAAGGTCTTTTTCAACGCAAACCATTCTATGATTCTGTGATCATGACCTGTGGAAAACCCCATGGTTATGGCTTTCCATCAGAGCAATGTTCTGCTCAAGTCTGCTTCCGTGTTAATGTTCTCTGCTTTATAAAAAAACCAAAAAAAAGTGACAGCTACGCCCCCTTCCTCCCTTCCACAAAGCTTTCCCCTCCACATGAGACACATTACCTTCTGTAGTGGGTCCTAATGCGTCAATTGCTTCTTGTGAGACTTGGGGCAGGGCAGCAGTGGTGGTGGCCAGCAGATGGGGATTGTCTGGAGCAACAGCTGCCTCTGTCTCTTGTTCTGACACCGCAGGAGGGGAAGGCTCCATTTCAAGCTGAGCCTCTTCAGTGTTCCTGAGTCCCTGTGTTGGTTCAACATCTGGAGTCCTGGTACTAATTACAACGTCTGGGACAGAGGTTTCCCCTGCAATGCCTGCGACAGAGTGTGTCACAGCTCCAGATGTTGTGTCAGGAATCTCCTTCTCCTCAGGAGTACCAAAGGACTCCCCACTGGCCAAAGACGTGGCAGCTGTTTTGATGTTAGCAGCAGGCAGTGCAGATGTTTCCCCACTGGTTTCAGGGACTGTGGATGCTTCTATGCTGATCTCAGGAAATGTTTCACCTCGGGCTTCTTGACTTGTGGGTGTTCCTATTCTAATTTCAGGAAATGCAGAAGTTTCCCCACTGACTTCTTGAACTGTGGATGTTTCTATGAAAATTTCAGGGTAGGCAGATGTTTCACTCCTGGCTTCTTGACTTGTTGGTGTTTCTATGCTAAGCCCAGGGAATGCAGATGTCTCTCCACTGATATCATGGACTGTAGAAGTTTCTATGCTAATCTCAGGAAATGCAGATGTTTCACCTCGAGCTTCTTCACCTGTGGATGCTTCTATTCTAATTTCAGGAAATACAGATATTTCACCACTGATTTCATGGACTGTCGAAGTTTCTATGCTAATTTCAGGAAAGGAGGACATTTCCCCACTGATTTCATGGACTGTTGAAGTTTCTATGCTGATTTCAGGAAACGCAGAAGTTTCCCCACTGGTTTCATGGACTGTTGAAGTTTCTATGCTAATTTCTGGGTAGGCAGATGTTTCACCCCTGGCTTCTTGACTTGTGTATGTTTCTATTCTAATTTCAGGAAATGCAGAACTTTCTCCACTGATTTCATGCACTGTTGAAGCTTCTATGGTGATTTCAGGAAAGGCAGATGTTTCTCCACTGGTTTCATGGACCGTCGAAGTTTCTATGCTAATTTCAGGATAGCCAGATATTTCACCCCTGTCCTCTTGGCTTGTGGATGTTTCTATTCTAATTTCAGGAAAGGCAGACGTTTCCCCACTGATGTCTTGACTTGTGGATGCTTCTATTCTAATCTCAGGAAAGGCAGATGTTTCCCCACTGATCTCTTGCATTGTGGACGTTTCTGTGCTACTTTCAGGAAATGCAGAGGTTTCCCCACTTACTTCTTGACCTGTGGATGCTTCTATGATAATTTCAGGATACCCAGATGTTTCACCCCTGGCTTCCTGACCTGTGGATGTTTCTGTGAGAATTTCAGGAAATGCAGAGGTTTCCCCACTGATTTCTTGAATTGTTGATGTTTCTGTGTTAAATTCAGGAAATGCAGATGTTTCCCCACTGATTTCATGAATCGTGGATGTTTCTATACCAGTTTCAGGAAATGCAGATGTTTCACCACTGTTTTCATAAGCTGTTGATGTTTCTAGAGCACTTTCTGGCAGTGCAGATGTTTCCCCACTTAGTTCACCAGATGCAGAGGCTTCACCACTTGGCCCCAAACTGTAGGGAAACGTGACAGTTCCCCCACCCAGTTCCTGTGATACTGTTGGTCTTGTCACCACTTCTACTAAATCAGAAGTGACTAAAGTGATTCCTGGAAGCCCTGAGGCCTCCCCACTGATATCAGTCACTGTTGAAGACTGTCCACTTAGATCTGTGGCTCCAGAAAAGTCTCCACTGATGTATGGGATTCCAGATGGTTCTTCACTGAAGTCTCCTACCCCTGAAGGAAACCCACTAGTCTCCACAGCTCCAGACCCTTCTCCAGATAGTCCTCTGTCTCCAGAAGTAAATCCACTGATTTCTATCACCCCAGATGGTCCTTCTCCCACTTCTTGTGCCACTGATGTCTGTGTTACAACTTCCACCAAAGTGGTATCCACAAGAGATACCGTGGGAAAGCCTGAGGTGAGTCCACTTTCCTCTCCAGACAGCAGACCACTGGTGACATCAACTCCAGAGATGTCCCCGCTGCTGTCCGTCACTCCGCTCGGGTATCCACTCATCTCCAGCACTCCAGAAACGCTCCCACCAAAGTCCACATGCCCAGAAGGCTCACCACTGATGTCTAAACTCCCAGATACCATGCCTGATCCATCTTCATCTCCTGAAGGCAATCCACTCATTTCCAAAGTCTCTTTCACTTCTGCTCCTGTGATTGGCGGGGCCGTTGTCACTTCCTCCAAAGCGGCATCTACAAAGGTAACGCCGGAGGCCTCACTGCTTCCATCAATACCAGAGGCAAGGCCACTTCGGTCCACCAGGCCACTGATCTCATGTGTTCCAGATGTTTCTCCACTGGCATCCAGTCCTGAGGGCAACCCGCTAAGTTCAGACCCTCCCGAGGGCAGCCCGCTGGGCTCCCCGCTGGGCTCGGCTCCTGAGGGTAAGCCCTGGATTCCACCACTGCTGTCCCACTCAGAGGATGGGAGCCCTGACAGATCTCCTTCACCGCTGACTCCGATGGACCCTTTTCCCTCCTCTCGCCGTTCTGTCACTGTTGTTACAACTTCGACTAACGTGGTATTCACAAGTGAGATGGTAGGAAAACCAGAGGGGAGCCCACTTTCCTCTCCAGATGACATGCCACTGACGAGCTCAGTGCCTGAGATTTCTCCACTCACTCCAAAAGGCAGCCCGCTGCTTTCCACTTCAGACGGCATCCCACTAGTTTCTGGTATCCTTGAAATAGACACCGATATCTCCTCCTCTGCAGAAGGCAGGCCGCTGATACCAAAAACGCCAGAAGACACACCGCTCAGGTCTCCCGAGGGCAGCCCACTTTCTCCAGGTGGGAAGCCACTGGCATGCAGGTCTACCGACGGTAATCCGCTCTCTCCAATCCCCGAGTGGTCTCCACTGAGTTCAGAAACTCCAGAAGTTGGTTCTCCGCTTGTATCTGGAACTCCAGGTACCCACCCAGATGTCGAAGATTCACCACTGACTTGATGCTCTCCAGATTCAATCACCTCCCCAGACACTTCGCTGATGGAAATATTGGTACTTGTTTCCTCTGGTAATATGGTAGCTGAAGGGAAAGCAGATGGACTCACTGGAAAAGAAAGAGCAAAGAGAAGGACTTGGCAAAATTGTTTATACTTTGTGAGGGTTCCACTCCTACATTACCAGCCCAGCATGACACAGGCTACAAGGGAACTCTGAACACACCTGAGAGCAGGGACATATCGGTTGGAAAGACCTCTGTACCCCAGGCTGTCTGATTCTCAGGCTGAGTGGCAGACTCTGTCTCCACGGTCACCTCCTCTCCAGAGGGCACTCCCTCCACTCCAGGGATCACTTGTGTTGCCAGCACATCTTCAAAGAACGGGGTGACCCCTTCCTCCTCCACAGGAGGCAGAGCTGCAACAAAAAGGCATTGGAGGGAGTTTCCAAAAATGCACAATCCAAGATGCCGGTGAAGCGCCTCACTCAAACCCCTAGCACGCCCAGCCTCCCTTTTGCAATCCCTTTCCCCAGCAGACAGGTTTCTGCGCCCTGCGGGGGGTGGGAGGGTACCTTTGAAGCAGAAGGCGTGGTGCCGGGACAGCGGGTCGGGGAAGCCCGTCTGGTTGTGGTGCTGGTACACGGTCCTGACGCCCGGCGCGTCCCCCCCGCAGGCGGGGCGGGGGCTCACGATGGGGTAGCGCAGGCTGCCGTCGGCCAGCCAGCCCGCGTAGCACCTGTCCAGGCCCTGCTTCCAGGCGGCGTGGAGCTGGCCAACAGAGGCCAGCGTGGCGTTCTGGCTCTCGCAGTACTGCTGGGCTTCGGGGAAGGTGAACTGCTCTGGCTGGGTTGCGAAGAACACATCGCCTGAGGGATGGGAGGGAAAACACGGGTGAATCCCTGCATCCCGGCCATCTGCAGGCAGAGGTGGAGGTGTGGAGCACATTTTTGCTCCACAGCAGTGCCCGGGGGACAGGGGAGGATGTACCCTTGAGCCTGTCGATGTAGCAGTACACGTCGTAGGTCTCCGAGGCCGGGCGCATGCCGTACGACCGCACGCCTGGAGTGTTCTCCTTGTCTCCTATGCAGTTATTTCGGGGGTTCACAATGGGATACCTACCAAAAAAAAGGAAGAGAGGAGGTAATCCAAGGTCAACTGTGTGCAGCCAGGACTGAAGAATGTCGGTGTGCTTGGGAGTGGGACATGAACTCTTCACTGTTTGAGGTGCTCAGAGCCCCCAGTGTGACTTGGACACAAGTCCACTTACAGCTCGAGGCAATAAATACAAATTTCCTGCTACTCTTCCTACTCACCAGGAGGCCTCACTGGTGCAAGATGCATACACAGGTTAGGAAATGAGGAAAAGAAGTGGACAAGAACACATCTATTGGCCACTGAAAATTTTGGGTCAGCAAAGCTTTCGATGTTGATGAGGAGAGCAGCAGGACAAACCAGAGTAAGGTCTCAATTTCATGGCTGAATAGTGATTTTGGAAGGTGTCTTCCCCAAGTCAGTGTAACTTTACCTGACTGTCTGGTCCCGCAGCCAGCCAGCGTCACACTGGTCGAAGCCAGCCTCATAGGCAGCCTGGAGCTGCTGGGGAGTGGCGATCACGGCGCTGTTCTCCAGGCAGGCCTTCTGTGCTTGCACAAAGGACAAGGCGTATCTGCTGGTGGCTGCACGGTAGTGAAACACCACACCTGGGGGAAGAGAAGCTGTGGTGAGACAGCAGGTACAGCACCCCCTGCACTGAGATGTGTGACCAGAAATGGTCTTTCAAAAACCAGTGCAAGGACCAGGCCCTCTCAAACCCCTGTTGATGGAAATGCCTCATTCATGGAGCCCTTCTGCCACTCAGCATGGTGTTCTGGGGATCTCTTCAGCCCTCCTCTAAGATCTTCTTGCCTTGACTTTCCCCTCTCCCTGGAGTCAGATGGATATGGGAGAGCAGAGTGTGACCTCTGCAGCCCAAGCATCAGCCAGCTTGAGCCCTGCTCAGCACAAGATGGGGTGGCCCACAGCCTTTTCCTCTCCCATCCTACCCTCCTGTGATGGGGGCGCTCAGCCCATCCCTGACCCCAAAAAGGCCTGTGTACCTCCAGGGACCTAGATGCCCTCTGTGATGGCAGAAACTCAGGCTGTTTTCAGCTGAATGGTTACCTCTAGAATGCATTGACCTTCAGGCTGCTCGGAGTACTGGTGACTTACCTGTGGGGGAGATGGGCTGCTCGGGAAGGTGACCGGCACCGGGGACAGCTGTCACTCTCACCAGCTGATCTTCCACCGTGAACGCTGAGGCAGACTCCAGTGTTGGTGTGGCAGTCACCCCCATGACCTCTTCCACCGAGCTCACCTCTGCTGTTTCAGCGGTACCAGCAGTGCCCAAGGCTATGGTGGTGATGGCAGTGTCTAAATCTATGGTGGTGGCCTCTTGAGGTACAGTCCACACCGCTGTGACATCCTCCCTGGTCACGTTTTCCTCCTCTGTGGCAGCTGTCTCTGCTGTGACAGCAGTGGTGAAGAGGTCAGGCAGGGCAGTGAAGCCCTCGTACTGCCTGGTAGCGGCGGGGGTGATCTCAATGGGCTCCAGGGTGGCGATGCTGCCGCGGGCCTCCTCCTCCGTGGCATTGCGGGACAGAGGCAGCTCCACTTCCGTCTGGGTGACAGTCTGGATGGTGAAAGCGCTGCCCAGCTCGCTCCCTGTCTCGTCGATGAACTGCCCCGGGATCAGGCTCTCAATGTCGTCCCCTGCATCAGGACACAAAACAGCAATCAGAGAGGATAGTGTCAGTCTGCTGAGGTGAACTGCGCTGCTGCTGCCTCCAAGAAGCAGCTGGATATCTCTGGCTCTGAGGGGATTAGGGGAATCGTGACAGTTTGGCAAAAGAAATGCTTTTCCTTCCTCCATCGTGGCTCTGAACAACGCCTCAGCACGAAGGGCATGGTCAGGAGGCACTGAGCCACTTCATGCTCCAAATCTGGTTAATTAGCGGGGACACTGCCCGCGCTCCTGCCAGCTCTCCTTCTCGGGAACACCTTGCCCATACCAAAGTCTGTACTGACCTCTAGTGCCTGCTGCAAGGAACATAAGGTGGGCGGAGGGAAGTCGGGGAGCTTGGATAACCTCCAAGGCAGAGCTGGCTGAGCCGTGGGAGAAAGACAACTGCGTCCTCACACTCGGTGCGTGAAACCTCAGCAGGTTTTGCTCATCCCATCCTCACCGGAGGTTTCCTCGAAAACCGAGGTTTCCTTGGTGCGTGAAACCTCATCCTTTTGCTCTGCCCAGGCGATGAGTTGAGAGCTCATCCTGTATAAGCATCCTAACCCATTGTCAGGACAGCCAAGGCCACTTGCTGCACCAAACACGTAGGTCCCACCTTTCCCCTTCCAAATCACTTTCCTGCTCAAGTCACATCCCTTGGGTCTAGGAGAACGTGCTTATCGTGGCACTGAGCAGCTCAGCTGAGAAGGACAGTGTCTTGCAGAGCAGCATGAAACAGAACTGTGAGGGCAGGTAAGGGAGGGATGTGCAGCAAGGCAGGTCTTGGCTGGGGAGGGAAAAAGTGTGAGACAATGCCTGGGTTTTCCTCCAATAATGCTTTCTCTGCTCTATTTGCAATTCCATTTTACTGCTAGTTCATTGTATCCAGTACCTTTCAGATCTCAAGGGATTCAGAGATTTCTATAAAGATGCTCAGAGAAGGATTGACCATATGCAGCAGTTTCAGAGGCAAACCCTGAGATGACCAGAAGGCTGTGGCTCGGTGGACCAGACTGTAGCTTGGTCACATAACTGGGTACCTGCATGGGTCTGGGAGATGTATCTGGACACAACAGATCTGATCAGAAGGGTTTCAACACATGTTGTTATTTTTTTAATCATGGCAATTTTATTTGAATGTTGGCCTTTGTGTCCCTGAATAGACCATATATCACTGTGTTTTCCCCTCTTCTTGCTGCAGGGAGAAGTGTGCAGTTAGAAGAAAGGGGGAACAGCTGGAATGCTCTTCACTTCCACAATTCCCAGACACTGCGTCAGTCTCAGGTTTATCCCATCATGGAAACTCAGTCACGCACCTGTACCACTTCACATCTCATCACTACACACCTCTTCAGGGTCAGACCTGTTCTTTTCTCCTTCACTTCCTTCTCCAGCATTCAGTCTTGTATATGAAGCACCTGAGCTCTGCTTCACGTCTCCCAGAGAGCTTTAAAAGCAGGAGGGTGTGGGAGGACTGGAGAGACGCGGACTGGTTTACATCCACCTCCAGAGAGCCCCTCATGCGCAGCTCTAGCAGCATTTCTGGATCTGCTTTCTACCTCAGCATGAGCAGAGGACTGCTTTCCTTTGCCAAACCTGCTTTCTCCCTTCTCTTTTTTTAAAAAAAAACCCAACAACAAAGAAGCAAGAGACTATCGGTGGCCAGGCAGCTCCTCCCTGCTGGTGTGCAGAGGCACTGCTCCATCCCGCGGCCGCGGGCACTCACCGCTGTAGCAGATGGCGTCGTAGCGGGAGTCGGGGTGCGGGTAGCCCGTCTGGTTGATGTACAGGTACACGGTCCTCACGCCCACCAGGTTGCCCCCGCAGTTGGGCCGTGCTCTGGAGATGGGGTAGCGCACGCTGCGGTCGGCCAGCCAGCCCGCGCTGCACATGTCCATGCCGTCCTTCCAGGCCAGGTACAGCTCTCCTGTGGTGGCCAAGCGTGCTCCCAAACTGCGGCATTTGTCAAAAGCTTCTTGGAAGGTGAACTTCTCCGGGGCAGTGGCATAGAAGACTTTGCCTGTAATTGCACCATCCGTTAGCACGGGAATTACCTGTAAATTTTAATACCAATTCCCTTTCTGTCTCCTTCCCACTCCTAAGAGTTTGGATGAGATGAAGACTCCTGTGTATTAGAGCTGAAATGCAAGCCCTTGTTGGTGACTTTGTAAACACCAGAATAAAGTGAGTCTTACAGACCAAATGCAGATATGAGCAAAACAGACCACATCAGCTGGAGCCACAGGGCAAGGGGGAGATAACGGACAATTGTAGTTCTGTTGTGCTGAATATTTAAATGGATCCCTGTCATAAGCGTGAGTAGCTGACACGTCTGAATGTCCCACACTCCAATGGCTGACCAGGCAGGTTGGCGTGGACTCCGGTGGAGGTTAGATGGACTCCACCCTCAGTACTGCATTAGTCATTTGACATTAAAATTGTCCAAGGTCTAATAAAAAGTCTGTAGAGAACATCTGGGCTGGCCAGGGTATGTGCTTTTCCAGCTTTAACCTGTCTTTTCTTTATTTGCTGCTGTCCAGGCTAGGCATGACCAGTGCTTTGGCTGCTTCTGCGTCTAGTAACAATAAAAGCCCCAAATTACCTTGCATTTGCTCTGCATAGCAGTAAACATCATAGGTTTCATCTGGCTCACGGACACCGTAGGTCCTCACTCCTGGAAATTCATCCTTGTCGCCATAGCAGCGCTCCCGGGGCCAGTGGATGGGGTACCTGAGAGAGAGATTGTGGATAGGGAGCGGGGCAGGACCCCGGCAGCCACAGCAGGCTGGGAAGGAGCAGCAGAGCACTGCCCAGTGCGGTGATTTATGGCTTTTCCCAGGTTCTGGGGAGGGAAAGGATGATCTGCTGTCCTGCCCTCACTCTGATGGTCCTTGGAACACTGACCAAAGACATCAGGACAAGGTGCCTCCCCAGTGAGGGATGCACAGCTCATCTGGTTGAGCCAAATTTGTGCATCTTGGCACAGCATTGGTTTTGTTCAGTGAAGATGGAGGATCAGGATGAAGCCATTATCTACTCAGTTGTCACCACCAGCTGAGGAGGACAGAGGTCATTGCTTTCCTACTTGAGATTCCCCTCTAGCAGAGAATGGCTTGCAATCCACCACCCCCTCTCTGCACGCCAACAGTTACAACAGCTGCGATTTAGCAACCGTTTTCAGTTGGTGGCTTCATTACAGGAGTCCTTCCCTAACGCTGCTGCTGGGGCTTTCCCTTCCCTTGCTCACCTGACAGTCTGATCAGCCAGCCAGCCAGCGTCACACTGCTCGTACCCATCCTCGTAGGCAGCCTGCAGCTGCTCGGGGGTAGCAATGACAGCACTGTTCTGGATACAGGCCTGCTTTGCCTTCTCAAAGTTGAGGGTGTACCTTGTGGAGATTGCTCTGTAGTGGAATACGATGCCTGGAAAAGACAATGGACATCACTCACAATCACCAGTCCCTTACCTTCCAAAGAAGGCACAAGAAAAAGACAAAATTAAACCTTGTCCTATACAGTCTCCCTGTCTTACACAGAAAGTAAAAAAACCACAGAAAAGAGAAGGATTGTACAAAACTTTTGGTTTTTTATCCACCAATTACTAGGATGGGCTTTGCAATACTTCCTTGGAAGATTTTCCAGAACAGCCCAGTTCTCCAGATGAGGGCATCACATCTCCTGAAATGTTTGGAAAAAATTAAAGGTCTGATAAGGGCCCTGTTCCAGCTTTACCCGCTTGAGTAATAGTCCAGTGTATCCAGTACCACCTCCTGCCAAGGATATCATCTTGCTGTCTCTGGAACTCACTTTCTTACAGAAGAGTCATTTTCCTGCCATGTTCTGCCGTGAGTCATTTTACTGGTTTGTTTAGTCTGGTCCTAGCCTGCTAAAATAAGTGCTTGGCCTGCGGCTCCTCCATCCATCACCTTATCTGTGACCAGAGAGAAAGGGCTTATTCCAATGAGGAACTGCACTCTCTGCCTGTGTGCCTCTTCCTCCCTTCTGCCCAGGCCAAGCTGCAAGACACTGAGAGGAAAGAGCAAGGGCAGGGTCCCACCTTTCACCAGGACCTCTATCGTGTCTTGTCTGTCCTCGATGCCGTACATCACTTCACAGCGGTAAATCCCAGTGTGGTTGGATCTCAGTGCCTTGATCTCCAGCGTGGCGTCGGTGGGGATGGCGGGGTAGTTGGGCAAGGAGATCACCTCCCTGTACTCGCTGTTGAGCCGGATCTTCCCACCGGTGGCCACCAGCAGGACGACTTCGGTCCCGTTGGAGAGCTTGCTCCACTTGATCCGTGGGGTCAGCATGACGCTGGTGTCCTGCTCCTCGGGGATGTTGAAGTAACACGGGATGTTCAGGGAGCTTCCCAGGATGACACGCAGGGGGGACTGCTCAGGTATCTTGACTTCCAGGCCATCACTACTGTCTGCCAGTTCCCAAACAGAGCAATGGTTGCATCAGTAACACATGTGGTACAAAATATCCCGTGTTTCTATATGATCCATGCCTGTATCTGCTGTGCAAACCTGTACCCACGTATTCAGACATGACCTTTTTGGTCTAATCTGGAAAGCGAAGTTATGACAATGACCACTGCACCGTGGCTGCTTTTGGGATTTGGACCAGTGCTGGATATGGGAATGAAGGGAACAAAGGGCTCTGCTGCTGCCTAGCTGCTGCCCGCACTATGAGTTCCCACCTAATAATGTTTCAAAAGGGAAATGCTGAAATTCTCTTGGTTTCCCCACAAATCTGCAGCAGCTATCTCCCTGGCTTCCCAAGCACTGGAATAACGAGACGCTGTGGCACAGCAGCCATCTGAACAGAGGAGCCTTGTGTGTGCACAGCACAGATCTTGGGCACATTTATTTCTGGGGGCTGCCTGTCCTTGGGGATGGGACCCAAGGCTCAGTCCTGCTTTGCCATGCCCTGGACACGTACCTGAGAGCTCCACAGAGTCGGCTGCGGTGATGACTTGCAAACACACAAACACTAATAGTAAAGTGGTCATAATTTACCTGCAAGAAACAACACAGGGAGAAAGGATTTGTGTATGTTCACTGGGAGCTGAGTGCTGTGGATGCTGCTGTGGGGCAGTGCAATGCCTTCAGCTGCCCCTAAAGCCTCCTACACTCCTCACACCAGCAGGAAAAGCTTGTACAACTCTTGTCCAACACTCCTGCACTGAGAGCTAGCATATCCTCAGGTGCAAATTGATCAGGAACTAATACAAGAAATCCACAGGATACAGTTCTAGGCATCTTAAATCCACCCTAAAAATATCTTCTTGGGATCCCTCAATTAGTCAGAGCAACCTGCTTCTTCTGAAGGCTTCAGGAAGAGAAGGGGTCATCCTGCTGACATTGAGTGACAGAAGCAATATAGGGAGGCCAGCTAATTTAATCCTAACTGGATTACCATCCAGTATAATATGATGCCATGTTAAATCACAACAAAGTCTCAAGTTGGTTTCAATATTTCAAATAAAAACCCAAAAGGTCCCCTGGCAGCACAGTTTGGCATCACTTTTCAGCCCTGACTCAGAAGGAAGGGCCACACCTACTGAATCACTGGTGTTTCCTTTGAGGTCTGAATATTGGCTGTTTCACTCCTGTGCTTTAGAAGGATTCCAGATGACTTCAGCTGACAGGTAGCATTCCAGGTACATGCCTATTGGACTTGCAGAAAACTGCATTACATATCCTCACTGGCACAAGAAAAGGTCAAAAATAAATCCATCCTGTACAGTTCAGCATTAACCTTTCACTCATGAAAAAACTGACCTCCATGCACTCATTCATTTGAACCTGACACTCCACAAAACCTTATCTTTAGTGAATAGAGACAGCTCTACGGGCAGAAAATAGGAGAGAGCAGGCATGGAACACATTGGCAGACGAGTGTGGAGACTTCAGTTTGCAGCTGTAGGGCTGAACAAGACCAAAAGGAGATATCTTACTTTCTGCTGTGTATGGGAATAAAATTTCAGGTAAGTGCTAACCTCAGGAGGAGCTCTGGGAGCTGTTCATGTGTCTCTCTGGTGAGGGGTGATGTCTGCACAAACATTGTGTTGCAAACCTCTTCTGCAGATGACGGCTGACTTCACCATTTCCCTCCAGGGCCGGGCAGCGCGGAGCCGACTGCCCCGCTGCACAGGAGGCCAAAGGGTCTGGCAGCCAGCCCCAGGTCAGGGGGAGGGGGCTGTGGGGGCAATGACCTGCCTTCTGCTCCTCAGCAACGCAAGGGGAACTGGAAACAACCATCTGCTACTGACAAACAGCCTGAAATCAGCTTGGCCAAGCAGTGGTACCCAGGATCCTTGGAGAGCTGGCTGAGCGAGCTGCTGGCCCACTGATGTTCGCTCATAATCTCTGCTGGAGCGCTGGGGCAGGTCCCAAGCACTGAAACACTGAGTCCACAGGCAGCCAAGATACACAATGATGAGCCTCATAAATACGTGCTAGTTTGATTGACATAAATTCCAGGCAAAATAATGGAAAATCTGATACGGAGTTCAGTTCATTAAGCACTGAAGAATAGATGCAATACTAATATTAGTTAAGGCACTTGTATATAAAACAGGTGCTTCCAACCTTTTATTATCTGGCATGATTCTAAGCTTGTTTGACAAAGCTGCCTGCATGGCTGCAACACAATGTAATTAGATTTTGATAAGGTTTGAATTTTTCATGTTACACATGAAGATGTGTAACATTAGCAATACATCCATTACAATGGCTCAGCAGAAGCCAGGCTGGTGAGTCCCTAATGGGATCCATCTGAGGGACCCTGGGCGAATATTTCCAATGGGCATCTACCAGGGTTGGTATTAGAGCCAATGGGTTTCCATACAGACTGTGTTTTAATAAAAACAAATATAAAGTTGTACAAGAGATGCATGCCTGACAATGGGATGTTGAGTCATAGGAAGAAGTCAGGAGAGCAACTGCTGTTATCCAACAGTAAACCAAACAGGAATTCCTCTCTGAATTAGAGGTGAACAATGGGAATACTTTGCACACCTCTGGGCTGTCATGAAGATATCAGAAAAAGGTGGTGAAGAAATACCCACTAGCAAGGATCTGAAGGCTGGACAGAATGCTGTATGTGGGAAGACTTAGGAAATAGGAAGTTTGAACCTAAGAACCTAATTCTTGTAAAAAATAAAAAAGAAAAACTGAGAAGTTGACAACTGTGCACAAATACTGTTTCAAGCAGAGGCTGCTGGTGCTAGAGGACTCTTTAATCTAGCAGAAATTCATGACCAGAACTAATAGCTGGGAGACATATGCTGAGTAAACTCAAACACGAAACAAAGCCCACATTCTGCACAGTGGGTGATGGATCACTGAAACTGGTACCAAAGGAAGTGATGGAGTTTCTGTCAGGGTGGATCCTGCAAGGCAGAAGGGATTTGGGTAGAGGACATTCTGCTAATCACTAGTAAAATACCTGTTAGAGTATTAAATAAAAACTCTTACTTCTCCAAACTGCTTAGATGAGCTACCTTTCACCGACTTGCATTTTGCCAGAATGCAAGTACTGAATACCCTGAGTGTCATGAGATAAACTCAGCCAAGAGAGGCAGGCAGATTTAGACCTGGGTTACCTACTAAAGAATAGAAATATCCTAGAGCAAGGAGACAGAGTTGTTTAAATATAACAGGAATTGGCTGCTGAAAAGACTTACAGAGTCTGTGCCTGGAGCAAACTGGTATTGTTCTGAATTGATATTTCTGTGTACACTGGTGGTGGATGGGAGGAGAGCAGGTTCATCTGCTCATCAGGTAGACATCACAGAACAGAATGCCCTAAACAGAAGAAATTTCCTTTGTCCCAAAAGCTAAGACAAGCTCACGCATTCTTAGTCTTATTCAAGGTTTATGCTGATCTTCCACAAGGAAAACAGCCTCATACAACAACAGCTGAGACCAGCACTATCTTTGCAGTTTGCTTTAGCTATGGAGGAAAAAACCCAACCTCCTCCTATCCCACAAAAGCCCAGAGGAAACTGATTTTCCTTGTGAGCAGTGGTTAACAAATCAGAATAACAATGTTTTGGGTGTATTCTGCGAAAGTGTTGAGTCCCTGCCAGTAAGAAACCCAGCCTACTCCTCAGGGTGCTGTTTGCAATGTTGATCTTCATTTTTCACTCCCCTGAAGCATGCCAAGGAGATCCAGCCCTGAGTCTGCACACAGCTCTGGTTGGGATTCACTGCTCTGGGAATGTCTTTGATTAATGTCCCGTTGTTACAGCTGTGGTTCCACGCTGCAATACTTCTGCTCTGTCTCTAGTGGGATGTCCAGGCACATGCTAATGAACAAACAGCTGCTGGAAGAAGCAGTTCTGGAAGCAAGTGAGTAGAGAGGGAGGTCTGTGTGAGCAGATGTGGATAGCACAGCTGTGGATGATGGAGACCTGTCTTGACAAGGGAACTGGGGAGGTTGTTCCTGTCATCCTAAAGCAGCATCTAAAAGGACAGGCTGTGGGGGCAGAGGACGGTGACTAGCTCAGGTGTGGGTGCTGTCTCTGGCAGAGGTGAAGGTTCAGACTGAGTGGGCTGTGCCCAAGGTGCAGGAAGGTGCAGTGCAGTGTGTGGGAGTCGCTGTGTGCTCAGTGAGGTGGGATCTGGCACAGGGGAACGGTGCTCAAGGGTGAGTGACTGAGCTGCAAGACTGAGTAAAGGCCCGGTGCAGTCTGGAGCAGGCTGAGCAGTGGCAGGAACATCCCCTGCTCAGGTTTGACTGGTTGGCCCCCAACTGGAGCTGACTGGCTGAGGAGAGAAGTGGGCCTTGGAAGCACGCTGGGAATACAATCAATGTCCCTACCATGTGTCATGAATAACACACGCCTCTGGACACAACCTCCTTTGATTACTTCTTTGAAGATCATTGAGGTACCCTGGCTACTAGAAAAAGGTGAGCTCCTACACCCACAGAACGAACAGATCACTGCTGGCAAACTCCAATTCGGTTGCAGGGTCCTTCTCTTCTAGCAGAAGTCACCCTGAAGAGAAGTTGCCCCGCACACACTTTGATGGAGTTGAAAAGAGAAGTTTGTTGAGGCTCTAGTGGGGAGCACTGTGAGGGGTAATTTTTGCATCACAGAGCCTTCCAGACAGGCAGCAAGGATCACACTATGCTTTCTGCCAGGTCCATGCTACAAAAACACCTCCCACCCCTGCAGATTGCTCTCCTGCAAAACCCCACTTGCACTTTCTGAGAGAGCAGCTGGAGCAGGCAGGTTTTGTGGTGAGAAGAGGAGGCAGGACGAGTTACACAAGGTCACGGCTGTACCTCTGCATGAGGGTGACTGTCCCTGTGTGGGGTGCTGAGCAGTCTGGAGCAACAAGAATCCAAGGAAACTGCCACAAAAATTCTGGCCATCCTACCATCTCTAAGCTGTGCCCAAGACAGAAACAAGGCCCTCTCCAATTCAGCCTGGGCCAGGCACAATTCAGGAACTCTTGCCTTTCTGAAAAGGACAGGGTTGGGAATTGCTGGTATGCTCAGGAGCTCCCCACCCCGGAGAACAACTGTCCCTTTCACTGAAGTTTAATTGCCACTCTATTTTACTCCTAAGACTGTGCTTCTGTATCAGTTTGTGTGCAGTGTCCTAAATTGGCTGCAATAAATATGTTTATTTGAGAATCCAAGTGTGTGTGGAGGGAAGTGTGTACCTGTATGCAGACAAGTTAAATCCCTTGCTCTTCCAGCCACATCCCCAGCTTTTCAAAGGGCTGTAGAATGTAGAGGGAGCAAGAAAAGGAAAAGTCACTACAGTGGAAGTTCAACAAAGTACCTACACAGTCAGACTCTACAGTGGAAAATAGCCAGATGGCCCATTTGCAGCACAGCCGAAGATGTTTGCTTGCTGGAAAGCATTTTCTGTTCTAGTCTCTTTTAATTGAGTCCCATCTGTGGCCTTTGCTTGGTCCAGACCATGTTAATCACCCTTGTTTGCACTTGTTGCATTTGTTGCAATTGTTGTCCTTTTTTTCATTTATTTTATTTTATTTTATTTTTATTTTTTTTAGTAGGGACAGATGGGTAATTTTAAGCTTCCTTCTTTCTCAGTTTTGGAAAGCCTTTTGTATGCTTACATTTTGCTTCTGGCAGCTAATAAAATGTCACTCATGACCTGGAAGATATGCCTGGACATAAAAGCCTGTCCAAAGACAATATTTCCTCTAAAATTATGGATATAAAGAGGTTCCTGAGCAAGAGTTAAGTTCAGCTCTGTTTATTTAGCCTTAGGTTTCTCTTTCTTCAACTGTTTTTTCACCCCCAGTTTATTCCCCATGAGGGAATGGACCTTAGTTTCTCTAGGACGTGGTCACCTCCATCCAGCCTTATCTCAGCATTGTTATTTTCAGGCACGAGCACTCGAGGGTTTTGATGAGGTCTGAGGAGACCCCACCACCCACCAGGGACATCAGGAGAGCGCAGCCTGTGCCCTTGTAGGCTTCGGGATCAAACGGTGGTTTCTCCTCTCCTCTGTAAACCTACAGACTGTTCCTCTGTGATCTCTGCAAACAAACACTTTATTGTCCCTCTGTGTGTTCTCAGCCTCTGTGCTGGACTCGAGGTTTTTCAGTTAAAAACTTCAGCCAGGTCCAGGAAATAGGAGGGAAGGAAGTGGGGGGTGGGTGAAGTGAGTGAGGTGGGCAAAGCCAGTTTTATTTCTTCTTCTTCTCTTCTTTTTAAATAAGGTAAAACTTTGGAACAGAAATATGGCAATAAATGCACTCCTGTGATTTTTCATGTTTTTTCAGCTGTAAAGAAAATAGGAGAAATATTCCATTCTGTCTGGCTTCCTCACCATTCTGTAAGGTCTTTATGTGCAGAGCAGCTTGGATGCTGCTCCTGCCTGCTCAGTTTCTAAAACCATCCCTAAAACCATAAAGTCTTTTTTTTTTCTTTTCTGCAATCAGAAAGACACATGGCAGCAACTGCTCAGATATTTTGTCATCGAGGGATGTGGTCCTGACAGCCCTGCAGCGCTGGCTGCCTGGATTGCTCCAGGGGATGGCAAACTGGGGGATAATGGGAGGTTTCACCTCAAGCCTCAACTGGTTCCTGCCCTCAAGCAGCCCTTGCCCCTGCAGGTATGGACATGGCCAGACACAGCTCTGCTGATGCACGCTGGTGATGGCACTGGGGTGTCTTTAGCCATGACAGCAGCTCCTCTCCATCCTCTGACACAGACACCCAAAGCTGGTGCTATGCTCTGCTCTTTTCAGTGTCTTTAGGACTTCTCTTCCAATAAAACAGTTGCAGTCTGTTGTAGTCTGACTGTTTATCTGATTATATTGCTCACACACCACAGGAAAAGCCAAAATGCTCAAGGTTGTGGGCTCGTGCTTTCAATGAGCAAGATGCCAGAGGAGCTCTTAACAAAACCTTAACATTCCTGAGCTAAGCTCAGTTAGTGATCCAAGCTCAGACAAACAAAACTCCTACTGAACACAAAAGGTTTCCCAAGCATTTGTCTCTTTTCTGATATCTGCCACAGAACAGCTCCTATCTTCCCCTGATTTACATTGGTTTTACATTACATCTCCATTGATTTCAGCAACAAGTTAAACACACAGGCTTCAGGACAGCAGAAGCCCATACCACCAGCCATTCCAAAACTATCCCTCTTGCAGGAAAACCAGAACTGTCTTCTACTAGCAACAGACACCACAGTAATTTTTCTATCCTTCAAGGACAGAGAAGTGGCAAAATACCCACTATGGCGAGCAGATGACAGCTGGAGCCTTTCAGGCAAGGTGTGGGATCAGCACGAAGCCCTGGCTGCTGTGGCTCCAAGTGTCTGCTTGATATGGAAAGCCAGAGCTGCACTCAAACAGGCACTGGAGCCTCTGAATTCAAGGGAACAATGAGCCTTTGAGACTGGCTGAAGCTCACACTCGAAATCCTCTCTAGTCCAAGAGGAGGAACTGAAACTTCTAAGGATCAGTTAACCTCCTTATAAAATAGGTGTCTCAGCTGAGAGTCTTTAAAGAGGGGTTCAGCTTTTTCTATCAGCTAGTAAGGGACTCTGGAGCACTGTTAGACATCTAATTTTTAGAAATTGGTGGGTGATTACACACTTCATAAAGTCTCCTTATATCTGTACACTTTTTTTCCTGGAGCTGCTGTCAGCCTTAAATGAAACTCTCCCAGACATGGGAAGCAAAACCAGCACAACACAAAAGAGAAACCAGATGCCCCCCAGATGAGAGATGTGAAGATGGCAGCTTGGGCCATGATCCAAGGATGTCAATAACAACTCCTTCAACTGACAACTTTTTCCATCCAAATGCACTATCTCACTATAAATCCCATGAAAACCACAAAAGCTGTTGTTTCTGTGCACCTAGGATCCGAGCTACCAAAGCCCAGGAGGGAGGAGGAGGAAGAGAAGTTTGAGTGACCTGGAAAATCCTCAGAGGGAGCTTGTGTAGGACAGGTAAAGCTCATCTGAGAGGCAGCATGCACTTGCCCCCAGCACAGGATGTCCTGCTGCCCTTCTGGAGAGTGTGGATGATGCACAGGCTGCACTGGAGATTTTCCCTCACGCAGAATTTGGCTTCTCACTTGTCTCACTAGAAGGCTGAAACCTCATTTGTGCAAAGATGTAGCCTTAACAATGAGAAATCATCCCTCTCTGGCTGCAGAACGAGGTGTGAACGTGACTGCAGAACAGCAAATCTCTGCAGTGCTTCTACTCTGGCAGAAGATTCCAAAGAACCTTGGAATGGTTTGGGTTGGAACAGACCTTAAGGAGTTCATGGACAACCCTTCTGCTCTGACCCAGCTCAGCCCTTAGAAGGACAGCTTTACAGAAAGTAATAAAGTGTTTGAAACCATGTTTTATCAGAGAATCTGTAGGCATGGCCTAAATCTTCCCAGGCTCTGCACATTACTGCCCAGATCTGGTAGCTGTTACTACTCTGCTACCCAAAATCACCTTGAATGCTTCTAAGAAATACCATGTGGAAGTTCAGCAAACAGGGCACCGGGTGGCACTGGAAGAGACATTGAGAGCTGGTTCGCACCAACTTCACAATGATTTTTCCAGGTAGGCCGAAAACATCATGCTAGCTTGGAATAACAACCTCAGGAGACTCCATGTGAGAGCCACGTGCCCACGTGTGTGGCTGTGGGTGTCTCTGCACACTGGATCACACTCATCACCTGTTGTGACCGCATGGCCCCATTGCCTTGTCCCTTCCTGGGAACGGGCACCTCTCACAGGGTACAAAACTGCAGTCACCTCTTGCTAAGGACACTTTCTACTGGTGTGCTACACGTGTCAGACTCCACCACGATCATTGGTGAGGCTGTCCATGCTGGGAGTACACACAGCTGGTGATATTAAACCTCTTCACAGTGTCACACCTTGGACACAAAAGAGATAGGTGAGCAATCGTATCCCATCTGGGTCTTGCTCTAGAGAGAACAGCATGCTGCTGGTGCTTAACAGCAGTAAAAGCAACCTTTCATCCAGCTTGGAGGAAGAGCTTCCAGCTTCATCACAGTCTCAGTATCTGCCTCTTTTTGCTCCCCATTTTCTCTTTCCAAAGTTGGCACCTGAAAGTTTTCTCTGCATTAATTCCAGACATTGTGTAAACACTGTGCTTAGATTTACTTAAATGAGGCTGTTTCAGCCCCAGCTTTCCTCCCAAGCAGATTTCCTGTCTCATAAATTCAAGACATGAACAGTTTAGTTTTGCTGGAAGGTGGAATCTCAGCTGATCCTCCCTTTGGGATGACCTGGAAGACAAAAGGGCAAATGGCATAGGAGAGGGCCTGGGGCTTTCTGGTTCCTGGCCGAAAGAGGGGAGCCATCCTGCCAGGGGCTGCTCAGGATGTAGTGCCAGTGCTGCAAGAGACTCTTACTATTTGCCATAAATAATCTGTCTCTTTTGAAATCTACCAATTTCTTGGCATATTTTTTTTCCTTCGTAACTCCAGAAGATGGAACAAATTTTTTCTTACTGAGCAGATCACTGGCATTTTCATTGGAGAAGCAAGGGATAAATATTTTCTCCTGTATCCAGATTTTCAAAGTATTTGTGGCTCCTTCGAAAGGCACATGTTAAATGTTCACACTCCTTGTGCAAGGAAAGCAGAGGGAGTCCTAGGAGTAAAAGAGCTTTTCCTCTCAGCCTCTACTCACTGGGACTTCAGATAATTTCTCTGGCAGCATCGTGAACCCCCAACCACAATGCAAGTGTGAGTTTTGCTACTGCTGCTGAAGGATCTCACACACCCTGGTGTTAAAAGAAGTGAGTTTACCAGAGCATTGGGGTGGGTTTTCACCAAAGTGGTCTGTTGTCTGGGAATGATATGATCACTCTGAGTTCTGAAGGTCCTGGGCTCACTTTGCCTTCCAGCTTATGGAGAGGGCACACAGTATAAAGAGACCACAAGCTTCACATTCAGACTATAAATGAGGGTTTTGCTGCCTTGGCTGTGTTGAACAAGACTCTCCTACTTCTCCATTTCCTCTGCCAGCAAACCTCTGACAACTAAATTGAGCACAAAACAGCCATGCCAGCTTGTATTTCTCTAGGAGGTTGAATGGTACAGGAAGGATTAAGGAAGAGAAGCAGCTTTTCACTCCCATCTCTGGTTCTAGGAAAACTTAATCAATGGCTGGGCATTGCACCCCCTGAAACTGCCTCATGCATGACAGCAGGAGAATGGCTCGCTGTCTCCTCTCATTTCCTCCTTGACCAGCTCTCCCAGACCACTTTGTCCCCCTCTTGACAGCTTTAGCAGTGGTGAAAGATTTTGTGGACCATGGACAAAGCGCTGCCTCTTGGTCCTGTCCAGGGATGGAGCCAAGCAGCCGGTGGGTGCTGAGCAGGGGCAGTGCCCGAGGCTGCTCCTGGCTGTAAACACCAGGGCTCTTCTTGTAAGAGTGTGCATGGCTTAAGGCCCTGTTGAAGTCTCACCAGATAATCTCTTCTTTCATGTTTTCCCTTTATATTCTTCCCCAGTCACTCCCCCAGCCATTGCCATCTCATGGCACCTGGCAGTCACAGAATCATAGAATGGTTTGGGTTTGATGGGATGTTAAACACCATCCAGTGCCAACCCCTCTGCTGTGATGGGACACTTTTCATTAGACCGCTTTCCTCAAGGCCCTGTCCAGCCTGGCCTTGAGCACTTCCACCAGTGGGACATTCACAGCTTTTCTGGGCAGCCTGTACTGGTGTTTCATCACCCTCACAGGAAAGAATTTCTTAATATCTAATCTAAGCTGCTCTCTGTCAGTTTGAGTCCACTCCCTCTTGTCCTGTCACTACACCTTCCTGTCCCAAGTCCCTCTCCAGCTCGCCTGTAGCTCCTTTAGCTGCTGGAAGGTGCTCTACAGTCTCCCTGGAGCCTTCTCTTCCCCAGCTGAACACTCCCAGCTCTCCCAGCTAGTCTCTAAAGAAGTGGTCCAGACCTCTGAGCATCTTCGTAGCACTGCATCCCCATACAATTCCTTCCTTTTTTTGTGTGTTCAAACTGTTCCTGTACCAGGAGACCGTTCTGGTGTGCAGTGCTCTCTTCACTCTTAACTAAGACACACAGTGTGTGTTTAACTTAATTTAACTGGCTCAGTGAATAAGTTCTCTGTTTAATTTAGTACTGCTTCGTTCCTTTTGGGGAACAGAGTGCCGTCAGCTGTCCTGTCCTGCACCAGTCCTTCCAAGGGGGTTTCACTGTGCAGGGAGCACCAAGGGATGCTCAGCTCTCCGTGCTAGGGGTGCTTCCATTGGGCACGGACACTCATCCACTGCTCCTATTCACTTGTCAGGTCACTTTGTCCAAACAGTAATTCCTGCCTTTGGTTCAGACTGTCCTTTTCTTCTTGGGAAGAGACCAACAGGGACTCCAGGCAGAAAATAAATCTCTCTCTTGTGTTTTTCTACTATCGTGATGCTATAGAACGAAGCCAAGTTGTACAACAGAGAACAAACCATGACAAGAAAGAAGATAGTGACAAAATGGCTCACAGCCAAACAAGCTTGTTTTGGGGCTGCCACAGAGAAGGACCGTCCATCAGAGACCTCAAAAGCTTTAAGCACTATTTTATGAGACTGGCAAGGGAGTTAGAAACAAAAGAGCAAGGTGATGGAAAAGATGCCTAAGAAATTGTCCTTTCTCAGCCTCTGACCCCTCCCTGGAGTGGATGTTGTTCTCTGGGTGATGTATTCACCCATCAAGGAGGAAAGGTAATGGGAGTCCTCATCATAAGAGAAAGAATAAGTGGCAGAAGAGTTTCAGTTCCTTGTCTTGAGATTCCCATCTTGGCTCAGCCCAAAACTGCACCAAGAAAACCCTTCAAACACTTCTGTAAGAAAAGCAACAAAGATAAAATGATAAAATTTTAATCATATGGGAACTATTGCTCAGTCCAAAACTCAATCACAGCCTTTCCCTCTTTTTTCCAAAGGAAGTCTTAGTGTCTTCTTGAAACTCTGCCCACACTGAAAGGTCTGTTCCCTTCAAACACATGGTGAAACTACCCTAAAGAACAGAGACACTGCACTAGAAATACAGCCAAACTCTGTGATCTGAATGTATATTTTGTATATAGAGATCCTTTAATATTATAAATCTTATAAATGGGTTTAGGTATGGCATAATTTAGGAGAAAACTGTGTGGATGTGACATCGAAAGACAGAGCACGAGGAAGACAATTACCCTCTCCAAAACGGGTTTGAGTCTAGGGTCAGTGAATGAATATCAATAATCTTTTCATTACAGCTCACATCTCTGGGCTCCAGTGAGTAACCCCAGCACAGGCAGATGACAGTTTCTGCCTTAGAGATCTTGGAATCTAGAAAGGTGCTGCTGGCCAAACCAAGAGAGCCCAGATGGGAATTCGGGAAGACCACGGGAATCCTGAATAAAAGGAAGTCACCTACATAAAATATAAAATTATTCTGTAAGGTGTAGACTGTGAAGGGAAAGAAATGTAATCTTGACACAAGCCACAGACATTTGGAGAGCTGCTGCTGCTGCGCCCAAATTTGCAGTTTGCTGAGCAAAGTCCGTGTGTCATACCTTCAAAAAGAGAAAGTCCGGTATGGAGGAAACCCAAACAGCAATTAGATGGGAAAAACAAGTTTTCTGAGAGGTAAATAAATTCCTATGTATGAGATGTGGCTGAGGGAGAGCTCTAAAATGTTGTCCAGTGTTTGGTGAAGTGTTCTGTAAGGGCAACAGAAAATGTTGTTTTTCCAGAGATATGTGGAACACCTTAAAACCAACAGTACTCACATTTTGGGGAAAAGAAAGGCACCAACACAGATCCCTTTATAGGCAGAATAACTGCTTAGCAAAGAGTTTAAAATCTGCAAATATTGTCCAGCATTGATGGAGTAGATGTGGGATTTAAAATAGTGCCCTGGAGCATATTATGCTGGTATTTTAAGTCAAATATGCAGCAATACTAAGGGAAGCTGTATAAAAGTAAATTTGTTTTGTACTATTGGCATAAAAGACCAATTCAAAGGCAAGTAATAATTATGATTTATTTTAACCCATCTTGTCATTCTTCCAATAAGATGGGCAAGTAAATTTTCTGGTGGCAAGATCCTGTTACCACTGGAATCAGTAGTAAAGATGCCATTTACCTCTGAGGTTGGGAACATTAATCCCAAATTCTTCTATTAAAACCTAGTCTAGACAGGTAACTGCCTGCAAGTCCTGAAAGACAGGGAGAGTCCTCAAAAGGATTTCTAATCCCCACAAGTTGGCACAGAGAACAGTGCTCTCAGACAGAAGAATTGATTCCTTAAGACAATATAGCAAGGAAAATGCTCTATGGCTTTTACACACAGTGTGAGAATTGGATGAATTCATAGGTAACATTTGGGCACTGTCACACAGCAGATCATGGGAATTCCACAGCTGCAGCTGAAGAACCGTCACAGAATTAGTGGACATTGATGCACCACTGAAACAAACCACACAACAGGAGAGATGATCAGAAAAATAGCTGGCAGCTAGATGTTCAAACCAAAAATATTCCCTAACATTTAGGATGAGCATTCCCACAAATGTTGTTGAATGAGTCCTGCTTTCAGTTAATGATTTTTAATGAAAGCATAATGGGAAGATGAGGGCCACAGTGATATTCATTTTGGCCCCTTAAGTTTGGTCCATACAGTCTCCAGCCTTGTCCAGCAAATATCTGGAATCCCTCAAGCCTCCTGTGGGCATTGGGAATGTACAAAATCCACGCTGGACATCCTCTCTCCTCAGGCTGTGAGCCCTGTGCTTGCTCTCTGCACCACTCAGTGAATCTCCTTCCCACCATAAGGATGTTGCAAAGGGAATGAAAACTAAAAGCAAGTATTTTGGAAAGCAAGAGACAACAGACCCAGTGGTCATTAACAAATTTAACAGATTGCTTCTATATGGTGCTTTCAAGGATCGTGAGTACAAGTTTTGACACTATAGAAGGGGTACAGTCCTCTCTCGTGAGATGCTGGGAGATTTCTAGGAGTGTCAAAACTGTGTAGTAAAACTCTGAGGGTCTGCCAAACTGTGCATATTATGTCAGAATTTAGAGATGCAAATGGATAAGCAAGGCACATAACGGAGTTTGCAGAACTGCTTCTCTCTGTCTTTACTCTGCTGTAAAACTGGCTTTGAATCTGCAAAGCAACTTCTGGAGAAGGACTGATTTTGTAAGGGAGATAAACCAAATCAGCTATCTGAGAATCTAATGACCCTCCTACCCAACCAGTTTAGTGATATTACTGTTTAATTATATCAAACAGCACAGAAGAGAGAGACATTTCTGATGGGTGAAGTACTGCATGCAGATTTACAGAACGGCACTTGACGTTCCGGAACAGAAAGCAGTCCAGTTGGAGAATAGAAGAAACGGGAAATGAACTGTGCCAGGGTTGAAGAGAAGGTGCCAACCAATGTATTTATCTTCACTTTTGCCAATACACATAATGGAGAAATGAGTAAAGCTTCAGTGTTAATCTGAGACTGCAGTGTGAGAAACTTTCCATTTCAAGCATAAAAAAACGCAACCTTCTTGTCTTTTCTGCTAGACTGTGATTCTGAAGTTGCTAAAACACCCTTTCTCCATAAATACCTGAACAGATGAGATGCCATGGAATATGCAGGAGGAGTGAGAACCTTAGCATCTAGGAAAGAAAAGGCTGAGAATAACATTCATAAAATACATGTGTTTACATCAGTTTGATGTGCTTATCCAAGTAGGAGGCCAATGGCAATTGTATGCAAATGACCAAAACAAGAGCAGAAGTGAGGTATCCTGTGTGGATTTAAATGCTGAAATAGGGCAGTGGGATATTCAGCAGAGGCCAGCTCACTCAAGAACTTGTTTCTCAGGAAGGCTTCATAGCCCACACTGAACTTGAAGTCTTATTTCTCAGAGGGATGATGGTGCCTGAGTGAGATAATTCAGCTACATTGTATGTGCCAGTGAGAGCTGGAACCATAGCACTGAAGGTGAACTGAAATGAAGATCTTGGTTGACTCTGAGTTCTTCATGTCTGTAATCCACATTCCTACCTGGATATGGCAAAAGAATGACCAAAATGGTCCAAAACACACTCATGTGCTGATGGGTACAAAGGAAGGTGCATGTGCTATCCCTGCGCTGATACACTAATGATTTTGTAGATGGAATGGGTACAGCACTGCCGAGGGGATCAAGGACATGCTGAGTGGGTCTGGAGCATTTCCAAATGCTGGACAGATTCAGAGCTGAGCAATGAAGACCCTTCTATCCTCTGCTAAACACATCTCAACATGATGGGTGCTGCTGAATCCTTTCATGGCTCCTGTAGCAGGCAGGAAGCCACACAACAGGGCTAGCAGGTGATCTCTGCTGTAGGTAGCATCAAGGGGCTTTTTCAGGAGACAAACTGCAGGGAATCTGAGAATCATGAAGGCACAATGGTTTTGTCCTCACTCTGGAAAACTGGCTCCTGGTCTTGAAGGACATGAGGAAGGGTCACAATCCCGTGGGCTAGCTGGCTAAGTGAAGGGGTGATCCCTTTTCCTGCTGACACACAGCAATGGTTGCAGGGTAGCATTAGCTCTGTGGCCACTGACCACCCTGTTTTTTGAGAGAAGGCCCAAGTCAGTGGTGAAGGGCTAAGCTGGGAGCCCAATGTCCCTTTCTGCACAGTGCTGGTGTAGGAGGCAATATTAGCAGAGTCAGAACCCTGCAGCCTGATGGGATCACTTACATATCAATTACTATGAGGCAGCAGGGTATTATTTATACAATGAGCGCTATACAAAACAGAAGAGCAATATTTAGAGGGCAAATACTATGGACAGGAAAGCTACAATTTGTTCTGCAGCAGCAGGATGTTCTGTGCACTCCAAAGTGCCAGGCAGGATGAGGGTGATGCTTTCATGCCAACTTCTGTACGAGGACAGGTTATTATTTAAACCCCAGACACAATGGTGGGGAAAGAGTATTATTTACTAACCAGACCAAATGCAATAGCAGCAGTGGCAGTAACTGCATGGTATAATTTACAACAGAGGAAAAGACATCATTTGCAGACCAGTTATTACAGAACGGGAGGGTGTTTGTTGTGGTAGAGCACTGAAGTATTACTTTGAAGCTGAGCACTGTAGAGGTACAGGGTATTATTTATACACCAAACACCAGAGAAGCTATTTTTTTGGGGTAAGTAACAGTGACAGTTAATCACTTATATGAAAGCCATTCTGCAATTTCCAATATGTAACCTACATGATTATTTCAACCTTGAAACTGCGGTACAGATGATGTAATGTTAATTATACTGAGATCTACGGCTGCTCTACCACAGGACTGCTAAACTGGAATAATCTTCTGCAGTCGGGAGATTTATTCCAGCAAAACTACTGAATCTGCCCTGCCCTGTGCAAAGCCTATGGTGCCTGGGGATTTCCAAGGTGTTTATCCCTGACCCTGTGCAGGATCGCAGCAGGAGCCACAGGTTTTGCTGTGGATTACAGGTTATTCAATCACCAGCATGGCCACTGCTCTCTCAGCAGAGGTGTAAATGATGGATGGGAGCTCCAGCTGGAAAGGATCAGCAACATTTTCATCTGTTTATCAGCTGCTGGCCTTTGCAATTTCTTTCCACACCTTTCTAATCCAGTCTGCGATGTAACCTCAGGCAGGAGATGTTCCTTGGCTATTTCCTTTTAGTTTCCCCTACAGATTTTTGTGTCCTGTCAAATTATTCTTATTAAGTCAAATCTTTATGTCCTACAGTCATGACTAATGATTCTTTTTGGCTTTCAGGGGTTGCCTACACTACTAAATAAACAAATAATTAAGTGTCCAAGTCTTCTGCCCACTGCCAGCTGAGGGCACTGGAGAAGCCAAAGGCACATGGAAATTACCAGACCAGATGAAACCAATGGTGTGTGTTCAGACCAGTATCCTGTCTTAGCCAAGACCTATATTACCAGCTTCAGAGCAAAGTTCTCATCATCGAAAAATAGGGAGTAAATTGCTGAGGAGGAAGTTTCTTTTTAACACAAGGCATTTAGTGGTTACCTTCTGCCTTGAAGCATGAGTATTTACATTCCATATTCTCCCACTAATGTACGCTAGATTTATTTGGCATGGCTTAATAGACAGTTTTACTCCGCTCGGGCCTAACCCGGGAGCACTACCCTGCCGGAAGAAATTTCCTGTCCTGATCACTTCATCCCCATGACATAAGGTGGTTGCTCATGCAGATGCCCTTTTGTCTCTTGTCACTTGATGTGGCCTCTGTTGAGCTGAGTCCCTTTGCTCCAGGACCTGCCCTACGCAGTGCTGGGCTCAGGGGAAGGCTGGGTTCAGCTCCCCCACACCAAGGGGTGTCAGGAGATCCCTGGCTCCCCTGTGGTTCCCTGATAACTCGGTGACAATCAGGATTATCCACATGTTTGAGGGTCGTGTGGTGCCTCCCTAATATCATAGCAAGCACTGTGGTTGAGCTGTCCAGACCTGCCTCTCATGGGACATCCCCAAACCCAAGTCATTCACAGCAATCACTGCTCCTCTGCGTCACGAGCCCCCCTGCAACCAGGACACAGTTACAACCTGGCAGGAGCTGAATAGTCAAGTAGGGCTATTCATCCACCTGAGTTAAGTTTGGGCCTTTCCCAAAGTTCTCCCTACTTCAGCTGCCCCAAGTGTCCTCTGGCTTGCTCTATAAACTGAGTTTTATGGAAAAGCCATGAGTTGCTATGCCTTGGTTAAAATAAAGAGCAATTACAAAGGTGAACACCCAGAGGATTATGCTTGTCACAGTTCTTTCATTACCCTACTTTCCTCTCTTGCCCCCTTCTCTCTGCAGAACTCTTTCTGTGGCTGTCCTGCCCAGCTCCCTAGCACAGCAAGGTTTCCCCCTCAGCCAGCCTCAAGAACTGCCAGAACTACAGAAACCCACAGGCGAAGCAGCTTCCAGGCTGCTTCCATGCCGCATGAACAGCAGGAATGGGGTCCTGCTGGCTTCTGGACATCGCTGTGTGACCAACACGCTCAAGTCACAGCATCTCCCTTGTCCTTGCTTGGTCAGAGCAGCAGTGACACAGCTCCAGCTGCCTCCATCCATGTGCAGGAGCCTTTGGGAGCATCAGACCACTACAGCCGATGGTACAGCAGTTGGGCTCGTAGAGCAGGGGAAGGAAGTGGCAGCAAGGAGGTCCGCGGGGCTGCTGCTTAACACCTCAGGGCATTTCAACAGCTAAAACACTTGGAGGGTCTGGGGGTGCCCAAGCAGAATGGTTCTGGTATTTCTCATCCTTCCCCCACCCTTCTGCTCTCTGCTCCGGACGGAGCAATCATCGGGGAGGGGGAATGTCATGAAAGGGAAACGTGGAAATTTTTCTTGAAAAAGGAAAGTCCAGTGAAAAGCACACGGAGGAAAAAAAATCTCGGTGTGAAGCGTCTCAAAAAAGGCTGCTCGGGTAGCGCGACAAAACCCCCTGCCTATTCATCAGGCCAACAAAAAGCTTCTTTAGATTTATACTGTGAGCCCATTGAGAGGGAGGGGAGGGAGGCAGCGCTCACACACCGCCCTTGTGCACACAGCAGAGCCCGCAGTCCTGCCCCGCACACACAGGCTGGGCTGTTCTTCCCGCTCACAAGGAAGCTCTGAGTTTTTAAAAGTAAACTGTAAGGTTTCCGTTGTTGCACTGGGCTCAAGTATTTTTTTTTTTTTAATATATATATAACAGCTCCCTCTCTTTGCTGTCTCTCTCTCTCCTCCACTCTTTAAACAGCCCCGGCTGCTCTGGGCTGCTCGGCAGCCGTCGTGCGCTGGCTCCCTATGTGGTCCAGGGCCGCTATGAACACGGCTTTTGTTGCTGCTGCTGGGAAGCTGCCTGAGAGCGGCACACACAGCCCGGCTTGTTCCACACGTGGAGGCTGCGCAGGGCTCGGGAAGGGGGGAGAGGAGAAGGAGAGCAACTTGGGTTAAGCTGTCTTGTGGTAGAGCAGACATCCCACCACTGGCAAGGGAAAGGGGGAAGCGAGGAGACGGAGGCGGGCGGTGGTGGTGGAAAAGATGCCTCAGGCAGCGAAGAAAGGTCCCGTTGATTTTTAAAATGGGACCAGCTGGCCCTCCACCAGCCCACGTTGCCGCCGGGTGTCAGTCAGCAGGGAAGGCAGTGAAGTCACTGGGTCCGTGCAACTTAGACTTGCAGAGGATCTGCCCCGGAGAGGGAAGAGGAGAGTAAAGACCAATAATGGAGTGGATTTTGGAGTTCTGGGGTTCTTAATCATTATGTGCATTCCTGGGTGAGACCAGATCACCGAACAACAATCTAACCTTTCTTTTCATGTACATTCATTTGTTTCTGTCTTTTAAGTGATACCATCCATTCTCTTTTCCTTTAAACCCCTTAATGTTCCTCACTTTTTGGGAGTGTTTTACAGCAATGAGCTGCTGCTTGCTCTGATGGAATCTAAGTTTGCTGAATTTTGTTTAGTGTCCTCTTTTCCTTAGTAAGTTTTCCCCTCCACCTCTTTCACACCTTCAATTTCTGATCCTGTCTGCTCTCTTTCCCCATTCATTCTCCAGGCCTCCTGCTACTGTCAAATCTGGCTACTGTACACAGAGGTGATTATATGAAACATTAAACAGCAGTTCAAGTGGAACAGACGGAGCTTCCCCCCAAAGACTGCTCAGGCTGCAGAAAGAGCTCAGCTTCTCCCCCGCGCAGTGATGGTGGGAGGTGATGCCTCCCCTTTTCCACTCTGACAACAGCTTGAAACATCTCAGAAAGGGGCAATGTCCCCTTTGACCTGTCAGGCAGATACAGTCTCTTCAAGCCAGCAGGAAAATATAACATCAAACAACCAAAGCAAAGAAAGGAATAGTTCAGCTTCCAATAGCGCCTTTGCAGGATTTGAAATCTCACAAATTTCAGTCCCCAAACCACTGGCCCCTCTGCCCAGCCAACATCCTTTACAGGAGCTTATAGATGAAAACCAAAGTAGTGAGGAATGCTAAGAAATTCCTCTCTCCCAGCTATTTCATTGCAGGATGTTTCCCCCTTTCCACATCTGGCAAAGCTATTTTAGAAACCAAGGAAAGCTTTACAAACTGATATTTTTTTGGCTAAACAACTCAAAAAGGAAAGGTTAAAATGTACTCTTTATTCTGCGTGCAGAGCTCTACTGAGCACAAGATTTAAATGAGAAATCTTAAAGAGTAGTAAATGAATGGAAAGAAGTAATTTCTGATAGAGATTCTGACAAATAAAACCTCTTTTTGCTTGGTCTACTTCTGGAGAAGAGCTCAGCTCCCTGAAAACTATTGCTAAAAATATGCTTCATCTGTGCATGGATTTGGAAAAAGGGCAGGTACTGAGGAACACCCAGAGCAGCTCACTGGAGACAACCCAGGGGACTCAGCCAGCCGCCAGTCCCTGACATCCTCACGTAAGGGGAGAGCTGTCAAACCCTCAGGCATCCTGGCTCTTTGTCATTCTCTTTCTGAATTTGTCAGCCCCTTCAGAGCTCAGCACCCCTTCAGCTCAGGGGTCACCCTTTGCCTGCTCTGTGGCAGAGCAATGACAGTGAACAAAGCCATGGCCACAGGAAACCCTGGTGCTGGTTGGGGACACTGCCACAAACCATGAGGACAGCAGCCTCTGTCCCCAGAGCTCAGGAACAGGATCAGACACATCACCTGAGCTGCAGCGGCAGCTGAAATCCATCACAACCAAACACCGATGGGTCGCAGGGTCTGCTGGGGAGGGGGAGCGGGGGTGACCCTGTCTCTGCTCTCCCAACTCATGGTTCTCACTGCAGGATCTCTGAATCCATCCTTGCTGTCCCTCCCTTCTCCACGCCAACCAACAATCCTGGCACACAGCTGCTGCCCCTGGCTGTGGGTCTGCTCCCCGCAAGGTGTGGGATGCTGGTGAGGACCCGGCGTGCCGAGGTGAAGCCCAGGCACAGGCTGCCCTTCACAGCAGCGCTGCTTGCAGGAGGGAAAAGCTCAGGCTCAATCAATTTTACAACTTATCTCACATTTCCCTGTTGCTCAGCAGGGAAACGACCAATCCACTGACTGAGAGCCGGCTTCGGTAGAGCACTTAGGAAAGTTAAAGAAAAGACACTAAGGAGAGAGAAGGGAGGAAAGTGAGACACATTACCTTTAACAGTTCAGTGCAGTGCTTCCAGAATCTAAGTCCCATACACCTGGCAGAGAAATGAGGTCTTTTTCGGTGTTCAAGAAGTAAAGAGCTTGCCACTTCTTGCTGTTACTGTATGTCTTCTTCGCAATCTCCAGATGAGTTTTCCTGCGTTTTTGGTTTTTATTTTTTTTTCTTCCCTGGCTCTCCAGAAGAAATCAAAATTCCCTATGTGGTATTTCAGGTCCTTTCAGGCAGTGGCAGCAGCAGCAAGCTTGAAGAGTAAGTACTGTGTGTGAATGGCAAAAAAGAGAGAGAGGGTTTCAGACCACATTAGCTGCCACTGGCTGCAAAAGAGACCATCAAACTCCTGTCAGCCTCCTTAGATACCTCTTGAAGAGCTGGCACTCTAAGTGTATTGGATCCTCCTCTGGATTTTAGAGTAAAGGTAGGCAGGCATCCAGGGGGCAGGGGGAAATAGGAGGGCTTATGGACCAAAAAGGAAGCCCAGCCTCTTGGAAAGAAGGAAAAAGAAAAACAAAAAAAACCCCAAAAACAAATCCAAACCAAACACCCAACCCAGAAAAGAAAAGAAAGGGGAAAAAAAAAGCATTACTGAAAAAAAAATACTGTAAATGGAGAAAGGCGAATGGGGAGTGGGGGATTAAATTTAGCCCTCTGGTTTGGAAGCAAACTGGCTGGGGCACCACAAGTGGTTGAGAGAGAAGAAATAGTTTGTGTAATAAAAAGAGAATGTGGTTTATGCAAACTAAAATAAGATGAAGCTAATTAAGGAACCTGAGCGAAGTATGTGTGTCTGCAGTGCAGTCAATATCACTGCAGTGTGAGCAGAAAGGAGCAGATCCTCTGGGAAGCCCAAAGACAGCAGCAGACAGGACAGTTCAGGGAACTTCTGCACAGCCCCACTTGCTGCTGAGGTGGGGAGGCAGGTGATGGAGGGAAGGAAGGGATGCTCAGCATTAGGAAAAGGGAAGCACCTGGAGCATCAGTGACTGATAGGTGATATAAAGGCAGACAAAGGAGGTGTTTGGGAATGAGATTGCTTAAAGGTTATTTGGGGTGAACTGGGGAGAAACACAGAGCCTGTACACACACCCGGTAATGGTGGAGTCTGAAGAGACTACACCAAAGCTGAGGAGGATTCCATAACTGAATCCTTGGCAGTAGTGAAGTTGTGAGAAAGTGCTGAGAGGACTGTAAAATTTTTTTTTTGTTGTTGTTTTTGGGTTTTTTTTTGGTGGTGTTGCTGGTACCTTTGAGATAGATAAAAAGCTGTGACTGGGGAGGAGGAAATGGGTCTGTGAATGCAGACCTACACCTTGCCTTGTGAAGGGGCCAAATGACAGCTGAGAGCAGGTGAGAAACTGCTGAGGTGTTCACAGTTGAGAAAAACACTTTTGTTTGAGAAATCTCTTGTTTCTAACATGGAAGAGAGCACCACCAGCCTAAGGTAAAGGTAAAGTCTGAAACTGAGCACAGACAGGGTCCCCCCGTGCTCTCCTTGCACCAAAACCACACAGCTGCCCTCAGTATCTCTCTTTCCATTTCTCTTTTAATATCATCTTTAATATCTGCACTTCCTGCTCTTTTCCCAAGATCCTGCTTTTCTGTCTGATTTGTGATATAATAGTTTCTCCCCTCTCCATGAATTATTTTGGTCTCATGCCTCACTACAAAACTTGCTTCCCTGACTGCCTCACTTTTTAACCTGAGGCTCACAACCACCAGCAGTGCATCCATCATCCTGACAGGTAGTGCTCCAGAGCACAGAGCGTGGAGCCTCACTTCTTCCTGCAAGTAGCTTATTCCATCTCAGAGATTCAATACAAAATTTTGGTTGTGAATTTCCCTTTGGATTATCCTCCCACACCTTTTTTTCCCCAGTAGTGCAGCACTAGATACTGATTTCAAAACTTCCCCAGTGCCCATATGTTAAAAGTTCAAAGGGCAGTGAGGGAAAGCTTTGGAAAGGACATTGGAAAGGACAGTGTCTTTGCCACCTGAAACACTGCTTTTGATGCAGCCCAGGACATGTTCGGCTTTCTGGGCTGCAAGTGCACATTGTTGGGTCATTCTGAGCTTCTTTTCCACCAACACCAAGTCCTGCTCCTCAGTGAGAGCAAACTCTCAATCTGCTCTCTGCCCAGCCTGTAGTTGTGCTTGCTTCCCCCACCTCACAAGCCTGTCAGTCTACAGAAGTGCTGTCTGTTCATACCAAATTCAATTCTTCATCTGCTGAGATAAACCAGGGCCCTTCCCACCTCCTCACAACACGCTGGATCCATCTGAGGGCTGCCACCCCTGCAGGTGCTGGGTGGGCTGGGACAGTCGGGGCTGTGCTGGATCATCACCTGCCTCCCCCCTCACTCGCTGGGGTGTTTCCTCATGGGCAGCACAGTGTAGCCATAGCAATGAGAGGAGACAGGCAAAACACGCTGCAGATGGGGCACGACAGCTCATGCTCTAGGCAGGACTCGGTATTTCCAGCTGGGTATAAAAGACACATCAACAGGATCTATAAAATGTGACCTGGCTGATTTTGCTCAGACTCACGTACGTGAGACTCTGCAAAACAGCTCATGCCTGACCACAGCCCTTTCTCCCCGTAACATAAAGATCTTTTGGGAAATGTACATGTTCAGTTGTTTTGCTGTGGAATAACTGAGCCCTCTGTACCCTCTGCTGCTACTATAGTTTGGCAAAGAAAACCTAATTTGAACCTTTGGTGAGCTTAAGCCAGGGAACAGAGAAAATTCCATTTCAGAGCTGACCAGTTAGGAAAATGTGATGCTCCACACATAGTGGTTTCTTAGCAGCTTCAGGAAAGGGATAGAAACTGCTCAGTACCTGCTGGCTGTCCCAGCTTTTTGTCTGCATCAGGAGGGATTGGAAAAACAGCTAAATATGTTCAGAGAAATTGTGATTCATAAACTGCTCTTGTGTTTGTTTGTTCTTTAAGCTGAGGAGCAGCCAGGTTAAAAAAAAAGTCACATAGATGACTTTTGTTTTTTTTTTGTTTAAAGAAGGAAAGCAACAGTTCATGGCTCTTTGAAATACAGGTAACACATTGCAAAAGTGCTTTCAGTTAGGTAAGCTTTTTACATGTCATTATAAAGTTAAAAGGAGGCTTATGTCTATTCCCAGTCAAGTTTAGCCTTCAGGGAGCATGAATATTTGAACAGAGAACAAACCCTGTGGCCAAGGAAAAGCGGATAATAGCTTTTCTATGAAAACTATTGAATATCCAGAATTTATGTAGTGGAAGCAATCACTGAATGAAAATAGCCAGAAAAGGGAAAAACACCAGACAGAAGAAGGTTGTGTCAATTAAGGTGATAGTTGCAGTTTTCAAAAACAATGAAAGGTGAGCTTGGTTGGATTTTTCAGCCAAGAGAGAGAGAGAAAGAAAAAATAAATAGAATAATAGTAGAATAAAGAATAAACCCTTCAAACTGCTTTTAAAAATTGTGCTAATCAAAACACTCATGGCTGTGAACTGCTGCTCCTTCCTACAACCAGAACTGTCATCTCACAGCTCTCATTCGTCTTACTCTCAGAATAAAAAGGAGGGTATTATGTCCCTAAAACACTTATAATTTCTGGAATTATTGTGTTCTATTAAAAGCTAATTTGGCATTTAAACAAAAACCACTGGGGACATGAGAAGGGGCTGTGGGATCCCAGCTGCTCTGTGCACAGGTAGTTCAGTGAGATGCACGGTTTCAGTCTGTAAATAATTAATGCACAAATTGAGTCTGTGCACAATTTCAGTCTATGAACACTCTTCAGGTTCTGAAGATTCAGGGTCAATCCAGAACCTTTGGGCTTGTGTCCCATAAGTGTTGTTCACTCTTTTACAGTCAGTTGTCTGACATTGCAACAGACATTTCTTGATCAGCTGCTGCAATTTCCTTCAGCGATCGATATTTGAGCTCTCCTTGCCCTGCAGTGCAGCCGAAGCTCTGACACCACGCTGAGCTGGGGCGCACAGGAGCAAAGTGCCCTGCTCAGGGCTAAGGGTGAAGCCAGTGTTAGAGCCACAACATCTCCATTCCCAGCCCTCTTCCCTCTTTCAAAGCCCTTATCTGCTGCAGTCCAGGAGTGTGTTTGCTGCTCTGCTAGGCTGTTCTTCTGGGCAGCGGTGCTCTGTAAGGGTGGAGCTGCTACCTCAAAATGTCATCTTTGACCCTCACATTTGGGTTCCGCATTTCTCCAAGCCAAGATCCCACCATGGGGAAAGCATGGTGTAATACAGAAATGTCCATGTCATGGCTTTTGTCACTGGGTCTTTGAGGGGGGTCACTGTATGGCATTACTTTGGAGTCCCACTGGAGGGATGAAAAGGGACAGTGCTGACACACCTCTAGCCAAAAATTAGGAGAGGCCTAAAACCTCCCAGGAGAGGCTTTGCCTACTTAAATTTTGTCCTGAAAGCATGGAAGGGGACTGAAAAGCAATGAGTCAACATCTGGGGGTAAAAAGGACACAGAGGAACCTCCCCACCAAATAAAGCACCTGTGCCCCTTTATTCCAGTGTGAATATCAGCCTTGTCGGTGCAGGTGGAAAACTCACCCCACATTTAAAATGCCAACTTCGTACACACACACACATGCACACACACAGACAACTTCTCTCAGCCCTGTTTGCATCCCAGGTTGGAAACGGTGCCCTTCCTGAACCTCCTGTGCTGGACAAAGTACCTATTGAACCTGCAGTGGCCAGGAGGCTCCAGTGGCTGCTGAATGAGCTGCGTTCTGCTTCCAGCCCGTCCCAGCGCTGGCAGACATAAACAGGGGGCTCGCCCCCACCCCGATATTGTGGCTTTTTCATCCTCTGACGAAAATAGAATCCCGGGCTGGCGGGTGGGATGGCGCACACAGACCAAGGTTTGTTCGACAGTGGATTTTTTAAATAATATTTTCTTCTTTTTGCTTCTCTTGTCCCCTCGGTGTCTTTCCGATTGTGCAACAGGGCTGTATGAAGGAAGTGGGGATGGACACATTTGGTTAAAGATTTGGCAGTGGATCACCAAGATGAGGCCTCTTATGCTTATCCTGCTGCCAAGCATCTCATCTTCATCCTTGGAAGGCCAAAGGGAAGGCCTGGAGGTGATGGGCACCACCAGTTTAAACCGTGTGGTGTCAGGGCTCACCTGCAGGGCATTTGGGCTGGGGCTTGGCCCACTGGATTGCCAGTGTCCTGGGGCTGCTCATCCCTCTGCACTCCTGGAGGGCTCCCCAGGGATACTTGCCCTTGTGTTTTGAGGTGCAGGGAAGGGCTGACATCTCCCAGGTGAGGGGAGAGGGCAGTGGCCAGGTGGCAGCCCGGGGTGGCACAGGGCTGTTGATCGGATGAGACGTGACTTCACAGTCCATGGTGCACAAGGGCCTTGCTGTCCCTCCTGCTGCCCAGCTGCATGCTCATGGTGTGTGACACATGTCCATCCTTCCTGGCCATCCCTGGGTGACAGTGACACAGCTTTTTTACAAGAGGCACAGTGTGGATTGCTCCCTTGGCCAGGGCGATGCTGTGTACAGCTCCCTGCCCTCGCACACAACTCTTGGCTGTCCCTTTCTCCTTTTTTCCCCTTCTGCCACATTCATGCCCTCACCTCACCTTGTTAATCAGCTGCTTGGACTGAACCTAACTTCGCCCCCCTCCCAGCCTCCCTGATGGAGACTTGCAGGCTCAGCAAGGAAACGTGGGGGTGGGCACCATGCAGAATGTTTGTACAATGAATAAATGAAAACAGTGCTAATTTTATGTTCCTCCCGACTTGGGATGGAGCAACACGGGAATACAGCCCCTTTTGTACAGGCATGGGACATCTCCTCTGTTTGCTTTTCTCCCAGAATGCCTCTTCTCACCCTGCACAGTATAAACAGGTCGCTGTTGACCTTGGAAGCTGGCTCCTTGGCGGAGGGGTTACGTCAAGCCCGGCAGGTTTGCTGGGCTGGGTATTTATGGTCTCCAACCCTCTTGCTCTGGCAAGAGGTGACGTACACTGAGCACTCCCAGCTCCCTGCTGGGCTCCCAAGGGGGCCTGGACACCTCTGCCTGGGGCAGCGGGGAAGCCTGGAGATCTCCCTGACCCCCAGTGAAATTTGCTGTTCAGGGGAATTCTGCAGAGAGTTTCTCCTGTAGCTTTGTTTGCTCTTTTTGTGGAACAGGTTTTTTATGGCAGTTGCTGTGTTCCAGTGGAAAGGGTTAGCTGGTCTGAGGCCAGCGAGGAAGAGGCAGGGAGTGGATGCAGGAGTGCAAAGAGCAGGAAGCAAATAGGTTCTGGTAGCAGGTGTAGTTTCTTCTGCCTTCTTCAAAAAGCTTCTCTGGGCTTGGTGGGAAGTGCCAGGTGCTTTGGAGGTGGGAGAGGTCACTGGAGAGGCTTTTGACCTGAGCACACCAACACCCCTTCACAAAGAAATATTGAGCTGATCTGTTGATGGTGAAAAGAAAGCTCAGCAGAAACGCCAGCAGCAGCCTGACCCATGGAAAGGGCTGCTCCACAGCTCTGGCTATGGCTTGTCCTCTGAACAGGCTTTGCTGAAGAACAGGAGGGATGAACCCGTGCATCTCCTTGCTGAGGGGTGACTGAGGAGCTCCCCACCCAGAGTCACTCATTTCTGGAGGGGTAAAGGCTTTCTCCTGACAGCTGGAAGAAACACCTTCTGTACTTCCCACCCTGAAGATCATGGCCACTGGCTGGTAATTTAAAGCCTCTGTAGAGGACTAGGCCAAGGCAGCTGGTGGCAGAGAGCTTTCCAGGAATCCTCCAGGCTGAGCAGCTTCAGCTGAGGAATAAAGGGATCGCAGGGAGTCTTGGCTCCGCTGGCATGCAACCGCCCAGAGGTCATTTTTTAAGCAAACTGTCCAAGAACATTCACAGCAGGCAGAGGGCTTTTCTTACAGTAGTTAACTGGTTTTCAGTCCTCAGCAAGAAGTGTATACTCATCTCTTGGCCTCTTCTGTCATCCTATTAACACAAGAATCCCCTTGAGCCTCTTAACCCTCTGAGTCCTGCCCAGAATATTCATTTTCTCTTTCCCATTTAGATCTCCCTTCTTAATTTGCAAGTGAAAGAGGTTTCATTCTGGTAAACAAGAAAACGTTGTAAAAAAGTCAATCTCAAAACCAAAACCCCGCTAAAAGCTTCACTCAGCTGGACGGTAATTACACAGGCCCACATATAACAGATGTGGATGTAAGATCAGTGCTGGATGTTGCTATCTGCAACTGCTGGAGCTCTCAGAACTCAGCTGCAAACCTGTACAAATGGAAAAGAGTGTAGGGGGCTTCTTGAGGCATGACACATGGAAACCTCGATAAATTATCCAACCTCAGGGTTGGCAGCGAGTAGGTAGCTTGTTCCTTCCACTTGTCTTGCATTTATTATTAGTCTTTCTCCTTCTTTTTCAGTTTAACTATGAAATCTCATTCTCTGGTTCCATCACTTCACTCTTTGTTTTCCAGTCTTCAGCAAGTGTGTCTTTTTGTTTGCTGGAGAAGAGAGGACATTTCTCTTTCTGGATTGTCGGTTGGGTAGGTGGAGCTGGAGTTTTAGGTCAGAAGGCCCAAAAATATCCTCAGGGATACTCCTAATATCACACCTCTACTTTTTCTGCCAGTGGAATATATAACCTGCCTCACCTTTTAACTCTGAGTCCTCAGGGGGGTAGATAAACCTTCCATTAATAAGACCCTGGTTAGAGAGGAGGTTGTGACCCCTCCCAACCTTTCCCCAGCACTGGGCTGGGGTTCTCAGAGAAGCATCCAGAGTTAGGGAGATGCTCATATGGGTCTCCATAACTGAACACACCTCCAGACAGCCTCCTGCTCTTCCTTAGCTCAGTGTTGCCGGGCCCTTCCCTCAGGCCGGTGCCTCTTCCTGCCCTCTGCTGAGTTGCTGGGTGGAAAAGATGAACAACAGAGGTTTGAGCCTGGGTTGAGGCACACGTGGTGTGGCTGGTAAGAAAAACTTGCCTTGGCTTGTGCCTGTGTTAGGAGAGAACATTTTGAACTGCCCCAGGTCTTTGCGTCCGTGCTGGGATTAGTTCTGCTCTCCCTGCCAAGTACTGGACCAAGTAAGGCTGCAGGGGAGAAGTCCTCAGAGCACCTTCCCAGCAATCTGTACACTTCTATTTTACTGGCTGCTGTTTTCTTAAAAACCCAGCTGGGACCATGCTTGGAGCTCTAAACAGGTCTCTCTTTGACAACTGCTGCCTCCTGGCATCTGTACATTTTTGGGAAACATCCCCCACTTCCCTGCAAAGAGGTGGCTGCAGCTCCAAGGAGGCGTTTCTGTGCCTCTCTCCAGAGGTTCCTGGTGCCTGAATCTGGGTCAGGGTTGGACAGGTCCACCTGAGGAGTTGCTACAGTGGAGAGGACAGCAAAGGACTAAAATCCAAATTCCCCCATCTTCATCAGAGCAGCTCTGCAGATGAAGAGCTCTCTGGAAATGTTATTCCTCAGCCGCGATGTTGAGATCCCAGTGTCAATATTTGTGAAGTAGGAAGGGCCATGCCAGATGCAGCATTCCCAGAAACTAACCTCTGTGCACTGGGCTGGGGCAGCTGCTGGGGATAAGCGTGGGACACCCCACGCTGCTGCAGAAGCCCCTGGCCAGTCCTCTAGGGTGGCAGAGGGATGGCTCTACTCACAGCCTTAATTTGCCCCTTTGAGGTTTGGGGGAGATTTATCCTGTTCTTCAGAGAAGCAGACAGCAAGCGTTGCTCTGATGCTGTAGAGTTTCAGCAAAATGCACAAGAGAGTTGACTTTGATACTGCAGCAGAGTTGTCTGAGGGCTTGGGGGCAGGAGCCTTGATATCTGCTCAGGAATGATGCTGCTCCAGCACAGTTACTGTGTCAAAACTGTGTCAAAACCGCTTCCTCTGAGGGACAAGTTAAGGGTGACCTGACTCTCGCAGCCCTGGGACAGCTGAGAGTGAGCAAGAAAGTGAGATGTGATGTAATGATGCTGATGTCAGGCTGCAAGGGTAATGTCACTGTCCCCAGGAGGGGACCTGCGAGCTCAGAGAGAATGGGCTAGAAGTCAAAAAATGATGTCAGGTGAGCCTTCAGACCTGGTGTAGTCACAGCATCAAGACCAGCTGCTTCCAGAGCACAGCACTTCCTTCCTTCCTTCCTTCCTTCCTTCCTTCCTTCCTTCCTTCCTTCCTTCCTTCCTTCCTTCCTCCCTCCCTCCCTCCCTCCCTCCCTCTCTCTCTCCTTCCCTCCCTCCCTTCCTTCTTTCTGGAAAAAAAAATATATAAGAATATTTTCTTGTATGGAAGGAGTGGCATCCATGCTTCATCTTGTGGGTCTTGTGCTTCACCTTGTCTCCTCTTTTCCCAAGCACTGTTAGAAAAGGCTGGGTTATGTCCAGGGTGGCAAGGAAAAGCCAGATCCACTGCAGGGGAAAGTGGAACTGAGCAGCAACTGAGGCTGTAGAGGTGGAACTAGGGAATTAGCAGACCAAGGAAATCCCCGCTAGGGAGTGAGGGCTGCAGGGATGTGCTACCCTACCCCTTTCCTCTGCTTTCTTCAGCCCCCACACGTAGCACAAACATTCAGCAGACAGCCTGTCCTTTGGCTTGGGACTACTCAGGTGGGAAATAGTCTTTCAGGGCTTTGTGATTTGTTTTACCCTTTCCTTTGTAGGGTCCTTTTACAGGAACCCAAAAGTAGCTGTTTTGAAAAGACAGCAGGGACTGTGTGGACCTTTGGTAATTTTTTTGACGACTGTGAGACCTGCCAAACAGCCCGAGAGAAAGGATCTTACTGTGTTGATTTGTTTTCTTTGGTTTATGGGGGAAAAAAATATTTCACACATAATTAGCACAGCCACAGAGAGATTGTATTAAAGGCGCTTTACTGGAAATTTCAAGGGACAGAACAAGGGAAACCTGTGTTAACACTAGCAGCCAGGAGAAGGACCTTGCCTGCAAAATGCTGGGGAAGGACAATGCGGAGTGTTCAAGCTGCAAGAAAGAAACTGTTCAGGAGGGCAGCATGTGCATCAGGGGCTGGGATTAAGCTAAGCTGCTGCGGGCCATGATGCTCCTGCTTCCCTCCCCCAGCCCCCATCAGGGCTGTAGGCTGCCAGCCTGGGTGGCCAGCTCTGGGCGAGACTCCACTCCCATGGATGGAGGAGAGCAAGGACCAGGAGCCCAACTTTCTGCTTAATATCAAAATCCTTGGTGTCTCCTGCAGTTAAAGCCACCCAATTTCAGTTTTGCGCCTGTGTCAGTGTATAAAGTCAGCCAGTCCTCCTATCCTGAAGACCTCTCCAACATAATATAAGAGCACTCAACAGCTTCCTCCATCTTCTGAACACACTCCAAAGAGAACAGGAATTTTTAATGCAAAAACTTCCAAGACAAACCCAAATTGCTCAGACTTGTCCATATTCCGGTGAAAAGCCCACCACAGCCTCTCTCTCTCTGGGTGTTTCCATGAAACCAACTACTGGGGGCTTTGCATTCCCTGGAGTTCTGAGTTTCCTGGTGGACCTTGCTTACGTGCAAAAAACCAGTTGTGTAGTGAAGTATGATCTTATTCACATGGCATTTTTTGATCCTTAGGCTCAGTGAGATGCCTGAAAATGAAGAACTTTAGTTTGTGTTTTACTCTAGTTTGAGGGGCACTGTCACAGTAGAGGACTGCTGTGCCCACGAGACCCACACTGGTACCCTACTGCACGGCATCTACAGTTGAACTGTCGGAGCGGAGCTCTCCACCTGTGCTGAGGTATCGCTTTAACTGCAGACACACAGAACTACCATTATTTAAAAGCAAGATGTGAAGTGCACAGCCCTGCCCAAGGCCATGTTAAAAATCTCTGCTTCACACGTGTTTAGCTGTCCACAAATCAACCTACAGTACCTCGGTACAATTGTTCCCAGGCAGAGGAAGCAGCATTTAGACTCTCCTGCTCTCAAATCCTGCTGTTTCCTATGAAAATAATGTGCTTGCTGCCGGCTGGTTTGTCTTCCTTATTGTTTCTGCTTGTTTGGTTTTTAAAGCTTACATCACTCTGTGGCCGGCAGTGTCTTGGGTGTCATACAAGAGCCACTCTTTCCCAGGTTACCTGAGGGCAACAGCAGGGCTGAACAGCAGCTCTACAGAAGCACGAATATACTGTGGCCATTTATTTCCTGCTGTGCTTAGGAGAGGAGTGAGGCATATTTGTGGTGGTTGCTATTAGACATCAGGGAGGAGCAGCGCCTGGTGGTTGGCAGAGGGATGGGCATGGGCCCCTGGGATACAATCACAGCAATGCCACTGACTTTGTGGGGCAAAGTGACACGACCTGGGCTCCTCATCCTTGACAGGACATCAGTATATTTAACTATTCCACAAGTGAGCTGGCAGCACCTGGATAATCCAGGAATTCAACAGCAGCTCAGTTGTTTGTGTGTCACCTCAGCTGCCACTGAATGCTCTCTGGCTGTGTGGTGCTGCTTGGTGTAGGACACACACTTAGGGGTGCTGAGCAGGGAGGGCTGTGGAAGTAAAGCAGTGCAAAAAGCCACTCTACTCTACATTCAAGCTGTCCCTATCCCTTTTTCTTGGGAGCTCATCTCTTCTGCTTTTGGACTTTATACCTTTCCTTGCTGGAATATCTCTTACGGTCTCCTGAAGCTTCTGATCTCTCTCCAATCTCTAAGGTCATTTTTTTGTGCACATCCCTGACTCCCAGCTCGTGTTCCCTCTGTTTTTCCATGTGCCAGCTTTACAGCAGAAGGCAAAAATATACTGAGGCTGTTTTTTTCCTGCTCTGCTTAGGAGAGGAGAGAAGCCTGTTTGTGGTGGTTGCTATTGACCATTAGCGAGGAGCAGTGCCCGGTGGTTAGTGCAGGGACTGGAAAGGTACTCGGGCTTAGGCAGGAGGATCTGCCCAGGGAACCCACCTGTCACAGGTGAAGGTGCTGCACTGGTGCTGCTGGGGCTGAGAGTGGACCTGAGGAACATGGCACACATCAAACCCCTGCTGGCCAAGGAGAACTGGGCACTGGGAAAATGATTAAGCAAATGAATGTTTATTGCCATTACTAAGCTGCTGCCTGTAACTCAGGATGCTGATTAATTGGGAAGCAGTACCAGGAGGCAGGGCGGGCCCTGGGACAGTGTTTGCAGCACTCCTCCTTGGCACGGGGGGAAGGTGGCCAAGAATAACCCTCTGTTAGCCACCAGTAAGGTGTGCTGGTTGGGTTTTTCCATTTGCCCTGTGTGTGGCTCTCATCTTTGTCCCCTGACTCATGCCAGCCCTGGAAAAGCCCCGGCTCCAGTTGTCCCCAAAGAAGCTTCTCTATCTAACACTGCCCAGATTGTGGGGAGGTGGTTGGGGTGTGAGGAGGGACAGCACCCATCCCTGGGAGCCCCAGAGACACTCAGGTGTCTCTTCACAGCCACTCTTCCCTTCTTTAAAGCCGCAGTGCTTATGCCCCAGTCTGGATGCAGAGGTGAAGGGCTGGCCCCTGGTAGCCCCAGGGCAGGAGACAAAAGATGGAGGAGGGAAGCAAGGCTGATGGCAGAGCCAGCCAGGTCGGCAGGGATTTTCCTCTGATGTGTGTCTCTGGGCAGCACTGTTCCATGCCGCCGCAGCTGCTGCAATTATGGCTCTCTCTTCCTTGCCAATTTTCCATGTCCGTTAGTGCTGAGGTTGGTTTGTGACATTAATTTTTTCTCTGCTGACGTGGGCAAATAAGCTGCTGGTGTGTCTCTGATTTAGGAAAGCCAGTGGTCCAGCACTTTTGCCACAGCCCTGCAGAGTGTGGCACACCACATGCAGAAGAGAGCGGGCACCAGGAGCAAAACAGGGCAGCACGACTGGTGGGAACTGAGAGCTGGAAACCAAGTGCCCCAAAGCATCGTCACTTCCCACTGCCTGGGGTCAGGACTCGTCCACACCCCAGGGCTCCTTCCCACAGACCCCACAACCCACAGCACTGGTCTCAGGTAGTCCCTGCCTCCATGAATACCTGGGCCAGGTGCATGATCCCTGCCCCAGCTCAAGGCTGGTAGTCCCCAACCACTCAGAGTAAGAGTCCAGCACAGTCCCTGCTGTTTATTCAAGTGGGTGCTGAGAGCGTCACCTCCCTGCTGCTGGCCCTGACAAACTCTCTCACTCCTGTCCTCTCTGACAGTCTCATAACAAAGACAGTTTAATTTTATCCTGCCTGCATCATTTTAACCTTAAAGGCAGCTTGAGCACAGGAGGAAAGCTGCCTCCTTTCTTTGTGACAAGGAGTGACTCAAGGACTCCTTCTGAAACCCAGCTTTGAGCAGGAATCTCATTTGAAAAACACTTGGCAAATGAATACAAGCATATAGTATGAAACAACAATTCAATTATTTTAAAGTCCCTCAAAGCAGGAAGCCTGGAGAGAGTTGATGGGGAACTTCTGCCTTAAGATCAAAATCAGAGATTAAGGATCAGAATCTGCATGAGAGAATTTGGGTTGATTGGGAATAAATGGTCACTCTTCAGTACAGCAAAAGAAATTACATGAGGTTTATGAGGCTGGATGAAGAAAAGACTGGTCTGGTATAACAGCTTCTGGCTTTCTGGACAGCAATATATTTGCCTCCCACACCCTGGATCCAACCTCTCCATGGGCCCTTAGCCTGCACTGCAGGGAACTCCTGCTGAGGGAATTCAGTGGGTAAAGATGGAGAAAGAGGTTTCTTTTCTAGGTGTGACCATCAGCTGCAGGGGAGTAAAGGAACTGGTTAATAAGAGCTCAGGCCTCAGTGGGATACTTGACAGAGCTCAGAGCAGACTGACCTCAAACACACTCAGACAGAATTTTCTGTCCTGGGGTGATTGCTAGCGCTGTCTTCTGAGAAGTTGCCAACCTGCTGCTGCTGGAGACTCACAGATTGTGACTGCAGGGCCTGCGGCTGCCTTCATATTTCACTTCACACATCAGACACCTCCGCACCAGCTCCAGCACCCAGTGGGACCAAAAAATACCAGCAGAGAGAAAGCAAGAGTAAGAGAAAAAGATTTTAAGATTTGATCAGAGATGCATTTCCCCTCACTGGCTTGGCTGCAGAAGCACTTGCCTGGCCAGGTGTATGTCTGGGAGAAAGGCTGGAGGTGCAGCAGGCAGCAGAGTTTGGGCAGGTCTGTATTACTGCACCCACACATTAAATTACGGTGGCCCTTACTTTAGGTGGCCCTGACTGTCAAACCCCCAGACTGCAGTGATGTGAACTGTGGGCTGAATGGTGTGGTGGGATGTCTCTCCTGGTGACACTCAGGTGCACTGGGAGCCTCCCAGCTCCCTGGGGTGAGCCTGGATTCTGGCTCCTGCTGCGGGGAGAGTGCTGAGTCCACAGCTGCACACCGGGGGCCGGGCTCCTTGCAGCACTCGTGGTAACTCATTTAAAGCTACCTGGGATAACTGTGCTCGGCTGTGCTGCTGGCAGTGCATACACAGCCTGAGAGCAGCCTCTTTACAGAAATTCATGAAAAACTGACTCAATGGCTTTAAAGGACGGGGCCAAAACTGCAGACAGCCCCAGGGCTGAAAAGTAGGAGTCTTGTTCCCAGTCCAGTGCTTAGTTCACTAAACAATCCACTTCAGACTATTGAAAAGTCCCTCTTTGAGACCAGGGATTGCATTAGTGTCTCAGCAGAAAAGCCTGCTGAGCTCTAATCAGCTGTAGAGAGGGATTTTATAGAGGATGTCTTTTCTCCAGGCCCTGCTCCAGCTGCTAGGCATTTGTTCCAGCAGCTCACCAGTGAATCTTCCTAAAAACATCAGTGGGTCTGTTATAATAGGTATCATGTGGTGTCCTGGCTGGGGAGGAGGCAAACCTCTCAACTTCAGAAAAGTCAGGAACAGAACTTAAAGCAGTAGGGTGCTCTGGTGTGAAAATGGCCAAAGTTTCTGAAGCTCTTAACCAGAAATCTACAGGGGCTTTAGGGCAGTCTCATTAAACAGTGCCTGTGTGGGGATAGCAGCAGAAATATTATGGGAAGGCAAGAAGTGGCCCTAACACAGCATTCAAGCTTAATGTTTGAAGGTACCAAGGAAGACAAACCCAGGGCTCCTGTCAGTGATGGCAGGATGAAGTCCTTTGGGAGGAGGTCAAGATTCATCATAAAAACAGCATGAAAGTGCATGGAGATGGGTTTCTGGGTGATAAAACAAAAACACTGAGGACTGTGTAGGCTTAGAGTACAAACTGGATTAGCTCTGCCTGTTGGCCATGATTTTCTTTCAGGCCCTGGGCAAGAGGACAAGAATTTAACACTTGGGCTTAGTGGTAGAACAGATAGCATTGCAACCTTTGGGTAAAAAAAAAAAAAGACATCTATGTTTAATTTAAAGAAGTTTGTTGAGCCAATGAGCAATTTGCATAACTCAATGATTTGAGGAGAGAAGAGGCAGCTCTGGTCATCTTGTCCTGGCTGCCAGTGCCCTGGAGCTGGTGACCACAGGCATCTGGCAGGGAACAGCAACTGAAGACCTGGACTTGTGGAAGAACTGGAAGTCCTGCAGCTCTCTGTGCACAGAGCACTCTTGTCTAGCAGGGCTCAGAGTGGGCCCTGCACTTTGCTGCATGCTCCTCAGCTCAGTTGGACAGCTGCTTTCTACCTGTCACCCTTCCTAAATCAACAGGCTCCTTTGCTTGCTGCTTTTGTATTTTTCCCTGTAGAACTCAACGGACACAAGCTGTTCAATCCTTTAATGGAACTCAGTGGGAGTTAAACTATTATCTAGGGTTAAATGGTTATTTTTGGGGTCTGAGACCAGCCTTGCACTTGGGCAGTGCAGAAGTCAGGCTACAGCCACCCATGGCAGATAATGAAGACACCACTGCTTCTTCTGCATTAGCAAAGCTGAAAGCTTGGTGAGGTGGCTGGAGGTGTGAGGAGTGCTGCTCTTCAATTGTCCCCTCTTCTCCCATGTTATCTCACTGGGATCTTCAGAAACAAGAGCAGGATTGCTGGTGGCACTGGCAGGTCATAGCATCACAGAATCATTCAGGTTGGAAAGACCTCTAAGGTGATCAAATCCAACCCAGCAGTGCCAAGTCCACCACTAAGCCATGTCCCTTAGTGCCCCATCTACCTAGGTTTTAAATACCGCCAGGGATGGTGACTTCACCACTTCCCTGGGCAGCCTGTTCCAACTCTTCATAGACCTTTTGGTGAAGAATTTTTTCCTGCTATCCAACACCAGGAACCTGACTGACAGCACATTGCCACTCACCCATAAACGACTCTAAGGACTGCTGTGAGTCAGATTGCAAGTTGCATTAAGTGCTTTGTACTTAGGGGCAGTTCTAAATTGCAGTGCTGCTCCCTCCATGGGTTACCTGCACCCTGGTAGGAGGAAGGATGCTCTGTGTCACACAGTGGTGACCTGTTCAGCTCCCTGCATTGCTTCTGAGTGGACACTGTGGCCTCTGGCGAGTCTTGTCCTCTCAGTAACTGGATTTCCCATTACAAAAGAGGACTGGCAGCACTGCCCTAGCACATTTATGTGACGGTAATGCCTTTGAAGAGCAGAGCCACAGGAGTAATGAAAACCAGGGGATGAATTCAGAACTGACTACCTGCTGCCCAGCAAAGCTGAAGAGGGAACCAGTTTAGTGATTTATCACTTGTGCAGCAGTGCAGCACGTTACCTTTCCCCTCCCCTTGCCCAGGCAGAGGGAACACATTTTGCACAGTGTGTTTCTGTGACACAGAAGGGTGACTTACACAGGCCCCAGGACTCCTTGATAGCTGCAGAGGCATGGAAAGGGTAGTTGTGACATTAAATTACAGGAAAATCATGAAGCTAAATGTTCTTGATGGTGCTGTTTTGAGTAGAGGGCAGTGACACTTCCAGAAACTCCCCTGGAAATAGAAGATCTCTCATCCAGCTTACCAGAGAGTTTGTGGGACCCATTTCAGGTTGGGAGAAATGGTCATAAATCATGAGCTGAAAGAGCTAATTCAGATCCAAAGCATTAAAACTTCAAAGACCCCCTCTAAGGATGCTAAAAGGCAAGGAACTAGTGTGGCTGCATTCACTAGTGTGATTACCTGCAAATGAAGGCAGCAGCTCTGACTCATGTGCTTATGGAGGAGAATTATAAAGAGGTCTGTATTCCCAATTATTCCCCAGGCTGGAGGACAGGAGCTGGGAGATAATGGCCAAATCAGATTCAGAGGTAGAGAAAAGCTGTTTCTCTGCATGGCTGCATGAAGCCAACAAACATGAGATTTGAATTTTCTTATCTCCTACATAGTTCTTATCAACAAACAAACCACAGCTTAAGAAAATATGGGCATGACTCCACTGCCAATATTCATACACAGGTGCTGTCTTGGCAAGATTTTGCACCTACCACACCACAAACAAGGCTTAAGGCACTTGCTGCTGATGGATCAGGGGACACCCTGAACTGAGCCCTGATCCCAAGACCGATTCTGAGGCTGCTCAGCTGCTGAGCTGGGGAATAATTTTATAAATAAAGGCAAATGAAATTTGGTTTCACACAATTCCCTCCAGTTTTTCTCCTGCTTGTTGACGGAGAGGAAATGCTTTTCAGATGCCAGCTGGTGACACTGCTTCATTATAAATTGCTCATGTCCTGTTTTTAAATAGTGACTGCAAAATATTCATCCAGCGCTCAGATCAGGCTGTCTGTCCTCTCTGGGGCATCTACTCCTTCTTGGGCTTGGAGTTTGGTAAGTGCTGTCTAAAGATTTAACACCTTTGATTGCAGACAGGCTTGGAAATCCGGAGGCTGTCCAAGTGACCCCTCCATTGTCCCTGTAATGTACTGGATCAGCCGTGGGAATAGGGCCAGCTGGAGACCTTTTCCTACGGCAGCTTTGCAAGGACCAGGTCGTGTATTCCCTGTGCTCTCCCTGCTCCCATCGCAGGGATCTGTGACCCCTCGAGCCCCGTGCCCTCTGAAAGCACCGCAGTCCCACAGCCCTGTGTTAAATACCACAGCAGGGGCGTGTGTGCAGGGTGTCTGCAGGGAGGAGGAGGGCTGGGAGCGAGCACTCCCCGGTACTTTTCCATCCTCCTCCTCGCAGGCTGCTGGCTACTTCGGTGGGAGCTCTTTGTAGGGCTGAAGCCAAGAAGTGCCCGTGACGTGGCAAACCCTCCTGTGCCACAAACCACCTTTTTGGAGCGTTTTCTCCCTCACAATCATCTGTGTTTTCATTTCTCTCTCCCAGCTCAGCAGGGAAGGGAAGGCAGCCAGAGAGCTGGTGGGGATGGAGATGTCAACTTCGTGGGGAGAAGCAGGAATTTAGCAGTCCCCGGGCAAACTCAGCACTTCTGATGAGCTTGCTGCCATTTGCACACCTTTGAGGATTCCAGCCCCTCAGAGGTGCTGCAGGTTTAACTCCTCCAGTGCCAGGCTACCACAGTCCAGGGATGACAAGGGTCTTTTCCCTCTCAAAAGGATCTTCTTTCATCTGCTTGTGACACAAGCAGATGAAAGATGGTGATCAAAGTAGGAGGTTGGGAATTTCCCCTAGGGCAGGGACAAGCTCTGTGGCTCATTTCCGAGCCTTTCTGAGTGGTTGAGACAGTTTTTGCCCTGTGTTTGGGCAGCATTTCAGAAGCAATATGTGTCTTTGGTCAGAGGTGTTTTATTTTGTAATGGGACCCTTCCATGCTGTAAAATCAATAGAAGTAAATAGTAAGTCCCCTGTCAAAGCAAAATTGGAAAGAGGTATTGAGAAACCATGTTAGCTTTAAGACCTGGAGATTTTTAACCTAGTCCTAAGAGCATTGGTGACATTATAGATGGGAGCATTGATGTTTGTGAAGACCATTATAGAATCCTGCTTGACCAAGTCGGCAGTGTCCCATGGTAGACATTTCACAAGCAATAAGCGCTTCAAGGAGGAGAGAGGATGTTATCTAATTCTTTAGCCAACCTCAGTTCACCTGTTAATTGCCATGGGGTAACGAGGTTTGTCCCAGTGCAGATGCAGGGTGTGGTGCAGAGCATGGTGTGTGGATGGCCACCACTCCAGGGCTGCACCCCTTCAAAATTCCCTCAGTGGCTTGCATGGAAATTAGTTTCTTGTCCCTGTGTGAGGACAGAGGCTGTACTTGAGGCAAAGAGCTGGATCCTGGGCTCACCTGCACTGCAGCCCTCTGTGTGTCTGGGGTACATCCCTTCCACCCAGCTCTGTAATGGCTTTTAGCACAGACTCCATCACAACCTCTGCACTTACAGGATGAGGCAGAAGAGAGTGATAGGACCAGGCTGCCACATTTCCTGGAGAAGAGCAAGCAAACCAAACCACCAGTGTCTCATTTCACCAGAGCACGCCGACACCAGCTTACGCACACACCACAAGTGGCAACAAACAACAGGAAAAATACAGTCAAAACCAGTCTTGGAAGAAAAACCAACCATGAACAACACTGCATTTTGTATTCAGCTGGCACTTGTGATTTGCTGGGGATTTTAAAAAACATGATGTTCCTTTGGGTGGACAACAGAAAGCTGTTTGAGGAAAGTAGAGCTCACTCAGCTTCATGAACCCCTCAGGTCAGCATCCCTATGACCCATGACCCAGTTCCCTCCACTCCCCTTATCCTTTATCTACCTGGGCCTGTCAGTCACTTCTTGTCTGTCACCATTTTCCTCCCCTTCACGACTCTGAGCACTCCATGGTCTATGGCTTTGGCTGGAACAAGTGAGGACCTGTGCCTGCTCCAACTGGAGCCAATTGCTGCGTGTATAGTGATTGAATGCAAAAATTAGAAATGAAAAGGAGATTGGGGCCAGGTGGCCAAAGAAAACACACATTGCAAGCAAATGGGGAGAAGAAAAGCTTGTAAGATCCCTGAAACCGGGCAGCACTTGGAGTGCTGTGGTAGATGCCAAGGAGACACTGTGGCCTGGTTTTGCTCTTTGCTCTGTCGTGCCAAGCTCACCAGGACAAGGCCTGGTTACATCAGGGCAGGTAGCAGCACTCTGCTCCAGGGACGTTTTGGAGAGCAAAGATGGGCTGAGATTTATGAGTAGTCCTCAGAGGATGGTGTAGCTCTGGGTGTTGCTGTAGGAGCAAAGAGCATTGTGCCTTTCCCATGGTTTGGTTTATTGCAGAGCTTCCCCCCAGCTTGCCATTACTCCTTGTTTCCTGTGCAAAATCTTCCACAAACTCAGCTTCATTTTCTGGCTTCTTTGTCTCAGCCTGCCTGAGACAAACACCTGAGTCCACATCTGCATCAAAGGAGATGCAGTTTGGGATTGAACTGATGGGAATCGCTGTTCAGCATCCTGGCATCCCCACCACAAACCCTGGCATGGGACCAGGCTCTCAGCATGTTCTCCTTCATGTTTTTAAAGAGTTATTGAATCATCCCAGCCAGCCCATGGGCAATCTGTGTGCTGCATCCTTCACTCACTTGGCATCTACATTTGGCAATTGGCCACCAGAGTCCAGAGCCCCGGTTGTATAAAAGATATTTTTGAAAACAGGGCAATAATGATGTGCTCCTCCATAAACATTTCCTTCACAGGTAGATCTTGTGATGCTCTGTGTACTGTCATTGCACTCACAAATATTTTTGCAGGTTCCCAAAGGCTGGGGGAGGGTTTGTGTACAACAAAGATGACCCTGAATCACAGCAAATGGACCCTGGTGCCTTTGGGGGCTGGGGGGAGAGTCGTCTCCTGCACAGCCAGCGTAAGTACTGGGAGAGGAACACACCTTTTCTCTAGAGCAGAGACTGCTGTTTTGATACTGGCTATTTCCAAAAACCATTACAATTTGGTAGTATTTTTGGATGCAGGAGTTGGGAAATCCCAGTTTTGATCCCAGTGACAACATACTTAAAAACCACCAGCTGTGGAGTTTGCCTGGCTTGGTGATTTGGTAAAAGGATCCAGGTCATTCTGTGTGCTCCAGAGTTTTTCATGTGCTTCTCCCACCAGGTTCAGCTTATCTTTGAACATACTGAGCAGGGAAAAGCTTCTGTCCCAGTTCTGCCCAGAATACCTGCATTGATAACCAGAGGGTATCAATCCAAGAGTCCAAGAATGTCTTCAGAGAGTTGACACACAGTGAAGAGATTTCAAATTTCCCCTGAAAATCAGCTTCATAGTAATTATGGAGACACTGGAAGTGTGTTCACACAAGCCTGTAGGGCACTGGAATTGAGAGGTGAATTGGCTGTGAAATGCAGATCAGCCATGCTCCAGTAAGTGAAGCCACACTGTTTTGTCCTGGCTGAAGGTCTGATCACTAGGACACAGTTAACATACTATAGAGAGCAAGAAATTCAGCTTCCAACATGGAAAAAAAACAACAACAAACAAACAAACAAACCACAAAGGGTTTTTGCCCAAATCCACAACAGGGAAATGTATATTCGTGTTTATTTTCTATTTTACACTTATTGGCAGTAAACCAGCTACAAATATGTTTCAGGAGCAGAATCCAGGGGTCACCTACATCAGTTTAGTGTAATTTCAGAAGAGGGGTCGTGGGAAGAAGGTGCTGCTTCCTCAGGCTTATGTGGATATACAGAATTCAGCCAGAGTTTACATGGGCTACAGCTCTGCTGCCTGGCTGCTGCTATAGTCTCTATTACAATGCTTAGTATCAAAAGAGGAAAAGAGGGAAAAAAATAAAAAAGCCCAAGGGAATATAGTCTCAGTGTGAGAAGTGAAAATGTTAACACAGGCCAAGGAAGCTTTTTCTCCTGCTGAAAATCTGTTGTGCTCACTGTGGAGCAGGGAGCTGGCAGAGGGGCTGGAGCCGTGTTCATGTTGCCGAGCCTCCCTGAATGGCCCTTTTCAGCCTGCAGTTTCTGAAGAAAAGTGAGAAGAAGCCAAAACCAGGGTGGAGGAACATATAAATACTATGTGCAAGGAATGATATTTTTTATTTGGAAGCAGACCAGTATAGTTGAGACTCACCTTGAATAACTCGCATTGGGGGGTGGGAGAGCTCCTCCCACCTCCACCCAATACCAAAAAAAAAATTAGTTTTAGCAGGTTTGGGCTCCTTGCTGGCTTTTGGGAGCTGTCTATGCAGTGCAGAAATGCTTCCAGCAGCTCTTTTGCTCCCAGAGGCTGAGGTGGGTTTTGCCACCTCTAGATGTGACAAACACGCTCCCAGCTTCCCATGGGTGAGGCTTGCAGTGAGCATTAATGAAATGTATGAGGTGGGACTCACATGCAGCAAGAACATCCAGCCAGGGAGCTGTCACACTGTCACAGAAACGCTGTCATGCTGAATGTCCCCCCTCCTGGGGACCTGCTCTAGTTTGGCAAGGGAGACCTTAATCTGACGTTGCCGACAGAGAATATGACTTGGGTAAATAGAAATAAAAAAGAATGAACCTTCAACCCTCCCCATCCCCAGCTGTTCTTGAGCCATTTCTTCTAGAAAAATGATGAGCAGAGTGTCTCTTTATGAAATAACCGATTTATGTATTTATGCAGGATTTACATGCTTAAGCTCCACAGAAAGTTGCAGGGAGTTGTGTAGGAACAGAGCAAACACCACAAAAATCATGTTCTGAGTCCATAACAGAGGTGTTGTGTGCTGGAGGAGCTGTGCATTGAGCTGTGATGTTTTCCCACTGCATCCCAGACCCAAAATCCCACAGAGCTTTTCAGTGTCCAGTGTAAGACTGTCCAGCTCAGTAGAGAGTGATATTAGCATTAGGGTGGTTTTTTTTTAAATTTCCTCCCTGTGGAAAGGTCCATTCTTAATTCATTTGGGTGACAGGTATAATTTAAAAAAAGCCTTGGAAGGTCAATAATAGAAGGGGTATTTTTAATGTCATGTCAGTATTTTGGGTTTATGTTCCTGTGAGAAATATCTGAATGTGATGACGCCAAATGAAAGATTCTGTTTGCTTTTAAATATTCTTCTCTGCACCAAGGACAATCTTCTTTGTCTCAGTGTGGACATCTGCAGTGGAGCAGTGCAGGTCCCTCGGCTCGGTGGAGAATGGCTCCTTCAGCAAGGCAAAAGGGGGCAAAGAAGAGGAAAAATGGTGGAGTGGGCTCATATTATGCCCCAGCAGATGGAGGAAAGGGAATAAACAGAAGCTGTTTGCTTCCCCTCAGTGGGAGAGCCTATCTGGGCAGGCAGGAAGGAGGGCCGGGAGGGACAGGCAGGAAGGCTGGCAGATGGTCACTCGCGTGGAGGGGAGTGGGTGGCTCACTCAAAGGAGACTGCAGGATGGAGTTCCCTGTTTGCTCAGGAAACTTGCAGTGTGTGTCCCCTTCCTGCACTGAAGTGACACGTCCCGTTCACGATGCCAGCAGCTAAGGGATTTCACCCATCCTCCTGAGGCTGCTCCTTGCCTCGCTGGGGGACAGAGGGACTGACATTTCTTGCTATGGAAGAGGGAGAAAGACCTTTGGTCACTGAAAGAAGCATTGCTGGGTCCTCCTGAAGCACAGCCTGAGTTGTCTTGCACCTTGGTCCAAACTCTGATCTCAGCTACCCCATTAAAGAAATCCCTCCCTCCAAAAGAACTTTGTAGTTTTATGGAGGTGTTGCTCCCCTCCTGCTTTTCTGCTGTGGATTGTGAGTCTTCCAGAAGGCTTCCAGAAGAAGACGTGCTGGGGCCCATCCCCTTCTTTGAGAAGATCCTTGCTCTTCACCAGTTCTCAGTCCCACCTCGCACTGCCCCAGCACATCCATGACGGATCTGCTGGAAGGGGACCACCATGTAAAGTTGCTTCACCCAACGAAGATGGTGGGTTTGGATCTTCCTGTTGTTTTTATCTGTGGGAAAAGCATCAGTGTATCACAGAGGGAAATCCTTCTGAGGTCAATGGATGGAGCAAGCCTAAAAGCTACAGAAACATCTGTACTGGGACAGAGCCTTACTAGTGAAAACACTTCAATCCAGCAGCATCCACAATTCCCTCAGACCTTCCAGAAGCAGAGGGACCATTGCACACAGGAATCTCTAGTTCCTTTGAGGTGCAAATGTCCGGTCTTCAGTGAGAGGAACCTGTGAAGTTTCATCTGAAGGGATGGCTCCCCATGACACTTTCGTCATGATATAGGATCCCATTTAATTCACCACATCTGAATGGTTGAAAACAGAAAGAAAATCCTGTTTTTCCCTTGCTGCCTCCTTTCCCCTTGACTAACCTCACCTTGGGATGATGCTTTGCTACCCTAAGTCACCAGATGAGAATCTCCCAGTGCAGGAGCATTCCTGGCTCAGGTTCATTCCCTGTGTCCCGTTCTCTGGCTGAGGGGAATGGATCACGGAGCACTGCAGTGCACCAGTCGTCCTGACAGTGCCATGGTAAATCCCACAGCTGGATGCAAATGGGAGCAGCCCAGAGCCAGCAGCAGACTCTCTCTCACCCCCAGGCATGGCTGGAGCAGCACCAGCAACAAAGAGCATCGTGCCCAGACGGGTGGTGCAGGCAGGCCCGAGGCTGTTACCCACTTAAGTATTCCATGTCAGACTGGTCAGATCACCTCAGTGTGAAAATTATTCAGGGGGTTTTATAGCATTTTTCAAATAAACATGCAGTGCAGACTATTTTCATTACTTTCCCAGCCTCCTGTAAAATTTGTCAACAGAGTGCTTGAGGAAGGAATTAACTGTGTGTGTCTGGGGTGGAGAGCTCAGCAATGAGAAGGTCTTCTGCCCCTCAGTGCTGGCATTGCTGCTGTAGAGAGTCCCCATGCCCCTTTCTCAATGCAGGAACCAAGAAAATGCTCTAGGTCAGGCATTAACAGCCTCCTGAGCCCAGGGCTGTCTAGGTATGTTAAAATATATCAATACCAGTGAGGCTAAGAGAGATAGATTTTTCCATGGCTGGTAGGAGCGAAACAATGCTTCCCATGGGCACCTCCCTGGGGATGGAGATGAAACTCTCCCAGGAGAAACTTCAGTTCTGTCCTCCTGGCCTTCAAGGGAGCGTTTCATCTTGCTGTGTGTCCATGGAGCGCGCAGTTGAGTGGCCGGGTTTATGGTGGGTGAAATCATTAACGCTCATGAATGCCCCACTTCTGCAGGAGCAGCCGGCAGGCTCAGTAGGGCCGAGGTGCGAGCGAGCCAGCTGAGACCTGAAAAAGCTCAAACATCCCCCAGCACATCAGGGCAGCTCCTACTCAAAGGAGACTTTATAAAACATTTTACATAATGTTGAAAAACACCCATTAATTAGCAATGCCTATTTCTCTTTGTCCCTTAGGTGACAGAGATTCATTCTTAGGATCTTTCTTTTAATTTCTCCCCATTTCCTTTCCCAAGAACCCTTCTATTTTTTCATGTGTTTTCATTGTTGCCAAAACTGCCATGGGGCTAAATGTGGGAATAAAAGCTTGTGTTGTGGCTGCCATTCCTGGCAGGTTGGGAGATGCTCCAGACGCCTCCCCGGTGAGCTGGGACCTGCACTGATCTCCTGCAACCAGCCAAAGGGGCTGTCTAAGGCAGTGATGGTAGCACAGAAGAGTGCAGTCTCACAGCCATCCACGGCTGGGATCAGACCCCTGCTGCATCCTTTTCCACACCAGCCAGCAGAAGCACCCCACAACTATAGACTCCCAGGCTTTCCTTTAGATGGAAAGCCTAGTTTTTATTTTTATCAAACCAATCCTCATTTCTAAAGATGTGAGTCCTCAACAAGAGCCTCTTGAAAGCCCTTCTGTCACACGTAAGCTTTACTTTGCCATTCTGAGTCAGCATTTGGCCTTACACCTCTGCTTTTCCCAGCCCAAGAAGAAGAGTGGAAGAACTGGAGTTCCTGAGCATTTAGTAACTAATGTGACTAAGGAATAAAAACAGTGATTCATGTATTTATTTCTGAGCTTGAGCTCTCTGTTTGAATTGCTGCTATTTACAGGTGGTGGAACGTTGTTTCTGGGTGAAAATATTTGCAAACCCCTGTATTCATTAAGCATTACCCATCCTCTGCTCACATGTCCTCACAATAGAGGTGCTATTTTTTGCTGTTGCTCTTTTAAACTGATTTCCTGTTCTTAATTCAGAAAGGGGAAAAAAACCGAAGTCAACACCCTCAAGAACAAAACCAAATCCAAACCAAAATCAAAACAATTGGTGTAATTCAGCTCCCGAGTGGCACAGCATAAGGGGCAAACAAGAAGGAGCGATTGGATCCTTCTTAACTCAAAAATCACTTTTATAGGTGCTTTGGAGTTGCAAATGTTCTTAAAGAAATTGGGGTCACTTCAGTAGCAAGCTGATAAAAATGCCATGCTCCAGCAAATAATGACATAAAGAGGAGATTGTTGCTTATGTGGGATTTCCCAGCAAATCAGGCTCCAAACTTTTCCAGTAGAGAGGTTACTCAAATAACCAAATCTAGCTTTCCCTTTGTGACTGATATATCTTCCTTTTCCATGAGCACATAACGTGGTGGCAATCCTGAGCACCCAATCCCTACCTCTGATGTAACCCAGTCATTGCACTTTTTGGGCTACCCAGGTTAAAAAAAAACCAAAAAATAAGTACTGAACTGTGGCAACTCCAAATGTTTTTTTCCATTAAAGTTGCTTGGCACAGTGATTTCCCTTCTGTCTCACCCTTTGGACAGCTGCCTCACATTTTATCCACTTTTAGGTTCAGGACGTCGAGATGTCTGAGCCCAAGTGGTTTGGGAGTAAACATGGCTAATGGAAATACCTCTGGACAAAGCCTCTATATTTAAAAGGTAACTATATATATTGTGTGTAAAGACTATTAATGGGGCTTTTGGCCACACAGATGAATTCAATCCCCGGGCTTGTGAGCACATTTGGTTATTAGTCATCTCCCTGACATCTCTGAGATGAATCCCGCTAGGAAAGGCTGTATGGGAGCTACAGATTGTGTCCAAGAGGGCATAAACCTTAGCCAGATTAACCACAAGACCACTGAGATGGGTGGTTTAGACACAGGGCTGTTAAGGAGGAACATATTTGTTCCAACTCCTTCCGACGTCACCAAATAACTCTTGTCATTAGTTGACATGGATGCTACAGTCTGTGTGGGAATAAAAAAGTCAAATTTATTGAATCCTTTTGTCTCCTCTGATTTTACAGTTGTGCTTTTGTTCCTGCCTCTCTCATTGGTATTTCCTTGGCAGCTCATGAGGGATTTCTTTTTTTGAACGATTGAGCTCATTTTGCGCCAAAAGAGAAAGGAGAGACAGCCATTCTCCAAAGCTCAGGAAATGTGACATCACCCAAATGCAGACCCAGCCTTTTGGCGGCCAGGTGGTAAAATGAAATATTCTCAGCCATCTCAGCATCTCCACTGCAAGGAAATTAGAAACAGAAACTTGGGATGACAGCCCTTGGCAGCTCTATTCAACTCTGGTTTGGGATGCTAAAAAAGCCAGCTCGGTAAGGCTGCAAGAGAGAATAATAAAAGGGCCTAAATTTTGCCAGAATTGTGGATTTCTTCCTTGCTACTGAGCAGAAGATGAGTGGTGACTCACACGTCGCTTGACACAGTCTGGCACTGCTGGTACCTCGTGGGCCTGGGGAATCGTGGAGCTGCCGCTATCCCAGCCAAGCCCACCGCCTCAGCTCGGCAGCTCTGGCACGGGAACAGCGGCGCTCGCACACAGAGGGGCACGGGAAGCTGGCAGAAAAATGGGCATTTCACTCTGCATCCAGACAGGCTGCAGAGCATGGGAGCGAACACACATCCAACAGCAAAGCCACAGTCGGGCTAATTCGGGGAAGAGTGAGTTTCCATTTCAGCAATGGGCATCAGCGATGGGCATCAGCAATGGTTCTCAACAGAGCTTAACACTCTGGAAAAGCAAAATGGGACCCAAAGCCTTGCAGTGGGCTAACAGGCTGCTAGGGTTGTGGAAAGCAGAGCTTTGTCTCCAAAAAGTACATCTCTGCTCATTGATAGAAAGAACAGTTTCTGCCCTTGTCACTTGACATTTTATAGCCTGGGTCTATTCTGCTCTATTCAGGGAGGTCTGGTGGGGAAGCCATCAGTTCTGGTTATAACTTTGCTTTTTAATGTCTTTATGCTTCTATTAGTTTGACACAAGCTCTTTATCCCAGGGCTGGATTTGACATTTTTATGCTGCTGTGTGGTACCTGCCATGTGCAGAACAGGCAGGAAGCTTCCTGAGCTGGTGTGAGAGCAGAGTCTTGCAGGCTGAAATTTGTTCCGGGTAGGTGCCAAAGGCTGCTCCAACAATCCCCCACACCTGGTCCTCCACATCAGGGACAGCACAGATGGCCAGTGAAGGCAGTCACATGTCCATGTATGTGGTATAATTATGTTGCAACCTCTGGGTATTACAAGTCCATCTCCTCACAGAGGTTTCAGCTGCAGTGTTTCAAACAGCCTTCATGATCTCTTAGCAGAGATATTAATATATCCTCTCCCAGCACAACAAGGGTCACTGTGAACTGAGAACCCAAACCAGCACAGAAATCAGAAATTAACCACATATACCTTATGTGTGCTGAAGTCAGCCAGCCCTTTCTCAAGGCTGTGTGCCACCTGGAGAAGAAAAGTCTTAGAAGGGAAGGATGGGCCCAAGCATCACCGATGACAGACCATAAACAATGCCATGAGCACAGTGAGGGTGCCATAGAACCCCTGTACAGACTCACTCTTATACAGTGGAGTGAATGCCCTTTGCTGCAGCAGCATCACAGAGAAAAAGGCCAGAATATCAAAAGCCAAACATGTGGCCAGAGTAGGCCACCAATGCTAAAGACTCCTCTCCACACATGGCTGGATGGAAGTGCAGAAAGAGTCTCAAAGCTATTTGGAACTTGCTGGGTACCAGGATCTGCTGAGCAGCAGCAGCTTGCAGTTCTGCAGGGTACATGCCGAAGGACTGAGCCACGGTGCAAAGGACTTATCCACAGCTGCCTTTGAAACAAACTGGCTTCGGTATTGCTACACTGCACCCTGTTGGACTGTTTGGCTGAATCCCTGCCTGTGGGATTAATGGGAAAGTGGAAGGAACAGCGACTGGTCCTTCACTCCATGGTTAACCTGTAGACAAAAATACTGCATCCTGCTGGTGCTGTGGTGGCTGTTCGGTAGAGATGGCAAAAATGGTAGACATGGGGAGCAAACAGCTTCTTTGTACACCCAAGACATTGTCCCTTCAGCTCCTGTCTTTTTTGCTTATTTTTAAACTATCTGCAGAGTAATTTTTTTTTTCTCGGTAGTATCCGTGATTGCTTTCTTTAAAATTAACCTGGGGGTGACTGCTTCTGTTTGTTTTTAGAGGACAGCCTATATGGAAATGTTGTTTTCCTCGTCCACCTCAGGGCCAGGTTCAGTGATGAGGGAAAATGTTGAGAAAAGCAGAGAGGGAGAAAATAAAAAGCCTGGTTCTTAGCTCCCACACATGCGAGGACCAGGTAGAGCCTTCTTGTGTTGAGTCCTTAAAAGCTTCATTGTGATGTCCTTGCGAGAACATATTTATTTTGTTTCCTGAGCCGTATGAGCAGGGCATTGTATCTGCTGGATTAAGGCAGCTCTGTGCTGCACGGAGAACTATGAAATCCCTCCTCTGTCAGGCTGATGTGAAAGGATCCCATTCATTTGGGCACTCCCGCCCGGTGGGGTCTGCTTAGCATTCATCCCAAAGTGCGACAGAGCTCCTACTGCTGTCTCTGGCTCACGCCGCTCCCTCCCTGCTCTCCCACATCCCCGCTGCCCCACATGTGCCGGCAGCCAAGAAAAGAGAATAGGGAACCTTTGCTCCGTGTCTGCTCACGGGCGGCTCTCTCCTCATTGCTATGCGGCGGGCATTTGCCCCAGTACCCTACTTCACACCACAGAACGCTCCTGGCCCCGCCGTGCGCCTGCGACGTGCGGCGCCGCAGAACCAGGGCGGGTGCGAGGGCAGCCGGTGACGACTCGTGAATCAGCAGCGGCCCTGCCACGGCAGCCGGGACACGGCCCGGAACCTGTGCTCAGGGCCGGGGGAGGAGGGGAGGGAGCGTGAGTGTGTGTCTGACTGTGAGTGTGTCCGAGTGTGTCCGGGTGTGTCCGGGTGTGTCTGGGTGTGCGTGTGTCCAACTGTGTCTGAGTGTGCGTGGGTGTGCATGAGTGTGTTCAAGTGTGCCTGATTGTGTCTGAGTGTGCCCAAGTGTGTCTCAGTGTGTCCAGGTGTGTGCGTGATTGTGCATGAGTGTGTCCAAGTGTGCCTGAGTGTGTCTGAGTGTGCCTGGGTGTGTCCAAGTGTGTGTGAATGTGTCTGAGTGTGCCTGTGTGGTGTGTGATGCATGTGTGTAAGTGTGTCTGTGTGTCAGTGTGTGATGTGTCCGTGTGTCAGTGTGTGTGTCAGTGTGTCAGTGTGTCCATGTGTCAGTGTGTGGTGTGTCAATGTGTGTGTGTGATGTGCCCGTGTGTCAGTATGTGATGTCTCAGTGTGTGTGTCCGTGTGTCAGTGCGTGTGTCTGTGTGTCCGTGTGTCCGTGTGTGTGTCCATGTGCCCGGGTGTGTGATGTGTCCGTGTGTCAGTGTGTGATGTGTCAGTGTGT
>VXBU01010902.1:0-34298 GCA_013400315.1 Bombycilla garrulus
AGGAAGGAAGGAAGGAAGGACCTAAAGCATTTCTAAAGCAGGTGATGTAGATACAGCTTTTGAGTCAAATAGCACAAACCTACATGGACAAGTATTGTTAAAGGACTCGTTTGATTCTTCAAAGGCTAAGTATTTAAAGCTATCATATGGAAAAATATTTTGAAGAGAAAGATTCTGGAGAGAGAAAGGGTTTGCTATTTTCTCATTTTTGTTAAGCAGCCATGCACCGTAACCAGTATTTGCTGTTACACCTACAAAAGCCTATGGTTCTAAAATAGTAGCTTCACCTTCTGTTTTGACAACAAAAAATAAAAAGGTCAGAATTCAGGTCAAGCACAATTTGATTTCAGACTTGACAGCAGATTTGAATGGTTTAAACATTACAAGCTATACTTCAGAGCCCAAATAGGTATATTTAAACATGAATATAGACAAAAATTTGTGGTGAATACTGTTAGCATGCTGCATTGCATTATGTCCAAAACAACCCATTCCCAAATGCCCAAATAAAAGTAAATGATTGTGCATTGCATGATGATACCATTGGGTGTGCAACTTTGGTTCATGCAAAGTCTCGTTTTTATGAACAGACTGCCGATAGGCCATACATTCCTGAAGATTCTATATGTGTGAGCTTTTCAGCCATGTTCTTTCCATAACACCAAATGGATACTATGGTCTGGCATACTGGTGGCAAAAACCAAGCCCGTATCATTTTGGCCATTTAGTCCATTTAACCAAGACATTTCACCAGCCAAAAAGCTTGAACCTCTCTTTGACTTTCTGTATTCTGGTAAAGGCCAGCGGCTTATCAGTTTTTCTGTCCTCAAGTCCATTATATACAGGTATCTGTTGTCAAACAGTAGAGCAAATATCTCTCCAAAGCCCAGCAAGGACACATTTGAGAAGTCTGGAGGTTTGATAACCCTAGAAGACAAGAAAACAGTGTTAGAATCTCCCTTACAATGTAGTCATGAGCTTGAATTACTAAACCAAATCCCATGTGTCTACAGAAAATGTATCTAAACTCATCATTCTGAAATAATTTAGAAAAAAACGGATGCAAATCTTTCAAATTAAGCAACTGAACACTTAGCTACAGTCAGGCCTGTGGTTTCAGTTCTGATTTTGTGCATTCAGGACAGACCCATCTGAACATAAGTAAAGGCTAAGGCTTGAAAGGGATTATTCTGCAGAGCACAAAAAAANAAAAAAAAAAAAAAAGAGTAATTTCCACATACAAACAAAAGAACAAATGTCCTTGTGTTTTACAGTTAATTTCCATATGGATTTCATGCCTCAATATCTTTAAACTAAGAGGTAAAAGCTGTTATTATTTTTGATCACTCTTCTAAAAGGCAGAAGTAAAACACAGACATGCCTTCTTGTGATAAGCAGGTTAGATAAACCATCCAAGACTGGTCCTTAGAATGCTGTTTTACTGATGTTTCATGTTAAATTAAGCATGGGGAGAAATAAAAGTATTTTTTAGTTTATCAACACCTTTATGATCTCTTCTCTTAATAAGTAAAACTTGGGAGAGAAACTGAAGAGTTAAGTCTTCCACAACTGCCTGTACATTTGATCATAGCATTACATAAAGCAAAGAACTGAGGCACAAAAGTGTGTGAGGATGAAAATCTGCTCTCAGCAGTAAGAGATCATCTTTCTTTTTTGAAAGATGTGAGGGTAAACTAAGAGGTGAAATTACTCAGTTATTCTTACTGATAAGAAGCACTTCTGGAGATCTTTCTAATATCCACAAACATTCAAACTAACTGAATTAAGAGTCTACTAGCAGTTCTGAAATGCATCTTTTCCTTTAGTAAGTTGCTATCTTTGATGCCACTATTTCCAACTCATACAGCCTGATTCTTTTTGTGGAAATGGAAAGCCATCATGTTCAGTCCCTTATTGCAGTCTGATAGAGTTCACTATCATTCCACAGCATTAGCAGGAGTGACGGATCAGTAGTGCTATAGGCAAAAAGAGTCTTTAATCTCTTGTTCCATCAAAGGATCCCTAGAAATGCCTGCCTGGTTCTCTGTATAGCAGTCTCCATGGTAACATTAGCTCTGGGTCACATTCACATTCACAACTACAGCACTGCAGCCTGGTTTAAGTTTATACTGAAACACTTCAGCTTATGGAATGAAAATATGGAACAGAAGTAGCATGTGCCCAGAAACTAAAACAGCAATGAAACTATTCATATTATCGGATGACAAAATTAGAATTAAAGCGCTTGATATGTTTACAAAATTTTCATCAAGATTCTTTTGGTCCACATCTAAAGTAAGTTATTAAAACTAGTACAATCTACTTCTTATTTATTTAATGAAGACTGAATCCTAAACTGAATGGTTTACCTGAGAATATCATAGCTGGCAAAGTCCCACTGGTATAATCCTAGTGCTGAACTGCACACTATGTATTTACCATCAAAGTGCAGTCTGGGCTGTAGGGAGATGCTGCGGTCTTCAGAAACAGACAGTGTTCTCAAGCACTTGCAGTTTATTTCTCTTCCAATAGGCCAAATCTACAATTAAAACAGAGTTTAAGACGATAAAAAATTCACATTATAATCCATTAAAAAATTCACATTATAAACTGTTACATAAATAGAGCAAGCCTCACAGTCTCTTTTAAAGCATCAGGTAAATGTGTACATGAGTTTTTTTTCAGAAATATTTCTCTCTTTCAGGTAGGAACATCAATTCTTCAAGTGATTTGTCTTACAGTATTGGTGCAGCATGCGTTGTTTCTAGCCTAAAAAATCCCAGTGAAAATGGGTACTTTAAAGAATGGAAAAAAAAAAAGAAAGAAAAAAAGTCAACCATCCAATTGGAATGGAAATGTAACAGTGTTTCAGTTACGATGCACTTCTGTAGCCACAAACTTACAGCAATCTCCAACCTCCAAGTCCCCAATAGTAAAGAGTATTTGCAGTTACCTGCTTCACTGTCAAGTTAGCACACTAAGCAAGTTCAGCACACTGAAAGCACCAATTCTTTGCATTACCATTCTGGTAGAGCTATCATTTAAAACTAAATGCTAAGACGAGCATTGAAAAATTAGCTTCCAAAGAGTTTTGTGTTCTGCATGCAGCTTCTAAAGCAGGAAATGGGGAAAAACTAAAGCCTTCTGTTATTTGTAAATTTCAGCAAAGTATTCAAGCTTTTTGTTTCCTAATGTACCAAAATAATATATGTATGATATATGATACATACCTTGATTTCATACTTATCTGCACTTAGGAGAATATAATCCCCAGGACTATGCATAAGAGATTTGACTTTGCACTTCTGCAAAACGACCTGTAATTGAAGGATGGTAATGATTTATGTTGATGCTGACAAATAAACAAATTTTCACTTGCATTTTTTACTTCACTGACCACCTGCATAATGTACCCATGTATAAAGGCAGTATAGATACTTCTAGCAACTGAAGGAAAACTACAGTTTACACTCCTCTTGTACCTACTAGTGACAGCTTACTGTATTAATAAGCAAACATATGTACTTCACCTGTACAGTCACATCCCCCACCTTTCAAGTTCTGAAATAACCAGATGAAAAATACTGCTCAGATTTCATGCTCAGATTTCTGTTACCAAGATCATTAGATTTTTTTACATAACTTTTAAAACCATATTCTTTCAGAACTAGTTTTTATTCAGTCTTTGAATCAAAAGGCTCCTTCCTAATATTAGCCCAGCTGCTTTGGAATTGAAATATCTTTAATGGTCTGAAAGATTTAATTACAGCTTAAATATGTTTTCTGTTGAAATTTTATTTTGTAGTATTTCCAGATGTTCTTCAGATTCTAAACTTACCTGCAAGATTAGGATTAGGAAATAAAAAATTTAGAACATGTTACAAATATAGTGCAAATAAGCGTGTGAGATTAATTATAAATCAATATTCCCACCTTAGTGACCCATTCTGTGTGTCCAGTAAGGGTATTCAGGCACATTCCTGTTGATAAGGCCCATACTTTCACAGTGAAGTCTGCAGAGCCACTGACCAGAATATCAAGTTCATCATTGTAATCCACACTAAAAACTTCAAGCAGAGATGAAACTAAATAAGGAATATCAGTCTCTATGCATGCATTTTTCTGCAAGACATCAGTTAGCCTCTATATGAATTTAGCAGCTTCTAAATGCACATGCTACTACATCTTTAATTGTATACCTTAACTGTTGCTCTGGATGCCTAAATTTATATTGCAAATTTACTGGGGTTTTTTGCCCAAAATAAGAGCATGTATATCAGTAGTTCCTTTGTGGTTAGATTATGGCAAAGCGTAACTTAAGCTAGTTCCTATTTCCAGAGTTTTAGTAAGATAATTCTACAGGATTAGTACATTTTATAAATTTAAAGGGAAAAAAAACTACAGCTCAGCTGAGGATATTTCTAAGATCAGGACAAGAATTTAATTATGAAGGCAATGCAAATACAAATTCCCAGGTCCTATTTCGCTCTTTGCTTTAAACTCATGTCCAGTCTGGGAATAGAAAAAATGGCCATGGCCATGTACACCCTGCTACCTAAGATTTGCACCTCTTTGAGACTTGAAGCTACTTAATAACCATGGCATTTATTGTTACTTCCATGCAATTGCAAAACACTGCATGGCTAAGTTTTGGCATACTCAAGGACAAGTGTATATCTGTTCTGGTCACTTCTCCTGTTAAGAGGAACTGAGGTGACTCAGGCGGTGGAGAACAAAGGCTGAACAAACCGAAAAAGCTAGAGTGCAAAAAGCTAACTTAAATTATATTTTGTTTGATGATGATGTACATTGTTTCATTGGTGAAACTATAATTGTAAAATTTCAACATACCTGCACCAGTATGTCCTCTAAAATGCTGTGTCTTTGCCCCAGAGCTCCATTCCCAACAGGCTACTGTGTTATCGAAAGATCCTGTTACAAGCTTTTGTTCATCAAACTTCACTGCAGCACAAGTGTGTGTCTGGATACCATATATGCACTGACCTGTGCTTACATCCCACAGTTTTGCAGACAAGTCATCTGATCCTAAAATATAAAAGAACGGGATGATTGCAAGATTGGTAGATTTGTGCATTACCTCTGACTGACAGCATCTACTGTGAAACAGATGCATGGAAGTTTCACATGACAGATCACTCTCAGGTTTGCAGAGCCACTGACTACACTGCAAGTTTTAGTTTCTTTCAGAAAGGAAGGGGGTCCACCAAATCTTGAAACACAGATGAATACCAAGCCCCATATCCTGCCACTTTCTTTTCGCTACCTGAAGCTACTCTTTTTTTAAACTGCTAGCTTTGGAGAGCAAAGTGAAACCTTGGACTCCTTTCACCTGCTTCTTCTCCTGGGGGTTTCAATACAAAAGCTGTCAGAAAGTTTTGACAATGCTATTTTCTGTGTATAACATTCACTGCTGAGTATGTAAGTGAAAGACTGGCTAGAATGTAGTTGTTGGCTTCTGGTAAGCATCCTAATGTACCAATAAATGAGCGGCTGAAGTCAGTATTCCCAACTTAAGTGTATAACATTGTCATTCCAAATAATTGGAAAATACTTGGAATATGCTCTGACAGTGGTTCATTGTAACTCTGTTATTATTCTTTCATACTAAGGCTTCATGTATGTTCTGTCTGTAACTTAAGTTCAAACTGAAATCTTGAAGTCTATGCTCTTCAGGGAGGAAGTGAAATTATGTGCAAGTCAGACTAGTAGCAAGGTTAAACCCAGTTTTACAGCACTTCATAAAGCACTTATGTTATAAACTGAAAGTGCTTACAGCCTTGTTTCAAGGAAGAAGATGTGACTTCTTCTTCCACACTTTGGGAGACTGAAGTTCTCTCACAGACCAAAGTCCTTTTAATTGAAAACTATCACCTAAGAGGATAGCCAACATATCTGTAATTCTTAAATGAGTTTACTTATGGTAACAGCATGATCAAAATCATAGAGCAATCTGGATTGGAAGGGCCCTTAAAAATAATTTAGTTCCAACCACCCTGCCATGGTGGTTGGACAGCAGACAATGATGCCTGCTGTTACTATTTCTTTATCCAACAAAGACATCCGTCTCTTTATGTTCTTTTTAAGGTGACTTTAGTACCCCAGATGTTCCAGAAATTGAAAAAATAAGTAATTTTGCACTATAAAAATAATTTGTCTGGTAAAAGAAAAGCAAATTGTCATTAATCTTATGAGAGGGAAGAGAAAACAAAGAATTTTAAGACTCTCAAGTTGTCTGTCCTTCCTACCTGTACACAGAAGTCCATCTTTATAGTAAAGTGCATATACTCTGGCACTGTGTCCAATCAAAGAGGATGTCTCAAAGGCTTCATGGTCCTTCAGTTGCTTCATCCTCAAAATAGCTTTTAGGTAAACCTTCTTCCAATGCAGAGGATCCTGAACAGAGTCATCTATCTGCCAACCCAAATTCTTACATGCAGTCTGCCACACCTCTGTACAGGCACTTATGACCTTGTTCCACTGCTTAGAGACGAGGCAACATGTGAGTAAGGTCTGCGGATCAAGCCATTTTAACAGATAAAAACTAAGTTCCAATGGAAGAAGTTTGAGGAAGTCCCTCTTGAGGAGAATCTCTAGATTATTGGAGAGGTGCCTGAGCTGGACTGCTCCACTCAAGCTAATCAGGTGATCCAGAGTTTCATTTTTCTGCAAGTCCGTCAGAGAAAGAAATGCAATAGAAATGTTATCAAGCCATGCTTCAAAGTCCTTTTTCTCCATAAGGTTATGGAAAAATTTACCTGTGATACATCAAAATACTGTATTAGTTCCGTTCAGAAAATAAAGTATGAATCACATCTTTATTATGGTACATAAGTATTCCAGATGGCATGTTAACACATAGATTGAAGTGACCAAATGCATTTTAAAATATTCTTTAGGTTAGGACTAAGCATTTGCATGCATCCTGAACTATCATTTGTCCCACAGCAAACTTACAAGTAAAGTGTACATAACTAGTGAAGGTTAGCATTCATTATGAAAATTAACATATTTCTTGTATTAGATGAACACTTTCAAATTCTGAGTCCAATAAGGTAGGGGTTAGTTTAAGTTTTTAACCTATTACAGCAAATAAATACTGTCTTAGAGTTTACTCATGGATTTTTCTGATAAAAGGAAAAAAACAAAGCATATAAGCAGACTGATAAGCTAGTTACTAACATAATTTACTCATATCACTGTCCTGAACTATTTTAAATATGAAGCAGGTAACTAGTTCATTTTAAAAAATACTTATAAAGAGATGTCTGAAAAACTGTGTTGGAGGATACGTTAGTCATCTTTCTATCTGGTCCATGTAGAGACCTGAGCTTGTGCTGGTCTAGCATCAGTTTTGACGTGCCTGCACCACTTGGACCTAAACACATTTTTAAAATCCTGTTGGTTTGGGGTTCTTTTTCCTATTTTTTCAGTTTATTTCCACTGAGACTTAACTCAGGTGAAATTGAATACCACCTCCTGAACTACATCCTGTACTTATACTATCCTGTGACATCTCAAGTTCCTTCAGTGACCTGGGACCACTGAGCAACAAGATAAACATCAGGTAAACAGTTAAAAATAATATTTGTTTATTTTTCTCTGGAAAGTCTAATTCATTAGACAACTGTATGAATTTCACAGCACTCCCAAACTAAAAGAACGGAGGTGTCTGTGTGGTAGTCAATACCATGTTTATTTCTATATGGACATTTTATCCTCATAGAATAAGATCTTAGAGTACACCTCTTAACAGGGCATAGGAGTACAGAAAAGTACAGTCATTATAAAAGGCTGCACATGGGATGCACGTGTTGGTAAAATACACAAGAAGGTTCTGTATGTCAAATGCCCAGAAGCAGCTGCTCTTACTAAGTCACAAATTCATTACAGTAACTTTTACTGCAGACAGTACTTACCAGTTTTCCTCAGTACATGTGGCAGTGAATATAGTTGCTGTTCAAAAAGGCATGTGTTCTCTTTGAACCAAGTAAAAAATTCTAATAGGCCGGCTATGAATAAAAACTCCGTGAGCCCCGAGGCGTTTGTTGTATTCAGTACGTGACGCTAATAATGAAATTAAGGGCTGCTATGAGGCCGCTGAAACCGGTGCTCGAGCCTCTTTTCCAGGTGTTACGCAGCCAGCCCCATCCGCTCCCCCCGCCCGCTCCCAATATACCTCCACACGCAAAAAAGCACGGCGAAGACTGCAGACTCAGCGCCGCTGCTGCCGACAGCTCCGCGTCGCTCACCTCAGGTAGCAGCCCGGCGCGGGGTGTCCGTCGGCGGGCAGTCGCCATGGCTTGCGCGGACTCCCAGAGCCCAGCACGGCAGGGGGCTTCCCTGGGGCCATTGCTCCCACGGCAGGACCGGCTCTCAGCACTTCCGCAAACCGCACCACAATCGGCAGGCACCCACGACAGAAGGGTCACCCTCAGGACGAGATCGGGGCCTCACGACTGCCTAGCGCTGAAGGGAGGGGAGGGCTGGGCCGAGCCCACGCCGGCCGAACCGCCGGCACCGGAGAGAAGGCTCTCCCGGACCGCCTCTCTCACGATCAGTCGGCTTCCGGCGCATCCCAACGTCATCGTCCCCCGCCGCCGCCCTCCGCCGCTTCCGCCCGCCCCGCTGCTGCTGCCCGGAGCTGCTCGTAGCGGCGGCCCGTGGAGAGCGGCCCGGGATGGGCGCGTCGGCGCTTCCTCACAGGCGAGACACGGCTGCTGAGGAATCTCGCTGCCTGCTGGGTTACGCCGCTTCCGACTCGTACCCGAGGTTTTGGCAAGTTCTGTTCGTTAAAAATATTCCTGTAATTATTATGATGAAAAATGCGCTAACGTTTATCTGACTGCCTTAAAATCACGGGTTCTCTCTTCTAGCAGAGGTACGGTGTCGGTGGAACCATGCACAAATCTAACGCGAAAACTGCATCCCCCTTACTTGATTAATTTGGACATGATTTACTTTTACCTACTTGTATTTATTCTCTTCACTTTGTATTTGCAGGTTTTGCTTTTGCCTGGGGTTCAGCTCCATGGAAGTCTTCCTACTTAAAGCGAGAGGCATATCGAGTGTTGGTTGTGTGCTAACGAACTGGGTGATGGCCTTCTTAGGATCCCAAAGAATTTCAGGATTTTATAGTAGGTATCATGAATTACTCTTACTTCTTCAGTTCCTGTGTTCTTTTACGGCATTGTTCTGACTGTAATGGCCATGTGAGCATATGTATTGCACTGAGGCCAGTATTTTTTGTTCCAAGATGTAAAATAAAATCTAATTTTATAAATAAATAAATAAATACAATTTCATTGTTTCACTCTACCTTTTTGCTTATGGTGCATGCTGAAGTAAAGAAGTGTACGACGAAGCCTGAGTAATGTTAGTTTCAGACTGCAGTTTTGATGTTTGTCTGGTTGTTATTTCTGGGATGCCTGACTACAGAATTAAGTCTTAATCCCAAATGGAGATGAATTCTTGGTTTTAATGGATTTAAGTTTTTTTTCCTATTGTCAAGGTGGTTAGGAGTGCATTTAAATCACAAGAAGGGTTGTAGCTCTTACAAGAATGTCTTTGATACTTCAGGAAAGATGGTTGCTTTTTCAAAAGGCATTGCAAGGTCTTGGAGACAGTAAGAATATATACTTAGCCAGAAAGGGAGAAAAACTATTTTGTAGTGTTAGTTTACAGAGTAAAGATCTCCAGCTGAATCAGGTCTCTGAAAGTCTAAAAGATGCCTGGAAACATAAACCACTGCTAGATTATGGTTTTTGTCGAAGACAGGTAAAGCTTAAATAAAAAAACATCAATCTCATAGGTATGATACAGCACTTCAGAAAACTCAGATGGAAAAAGCAGTGCTTTGTGCTACATCCTGCCTTTTTGATTTCTTCTCTTTTTACTTTCCAAATTTGAAAGTCATTAGTCCTGTGTGTGTGAAAGAAACAGGTGGGGTGAAATTTATAGTTTATTGCAGATGAAGGAATAAATCATGCTTCTTCTTCATAGGTGATAAATAGCACTTAAAACAGTTTCAGATAGGACTGTTTCTATTTGGATGTCATATCTAAAATACAAACCATACATGCTATCATATGACATTTAAAAACAATGCTAATACATCAGCATTTAAAACCAACGGTAAAGAGTCTTTGATCACAAATGTAGCAACAGTCTTAACAATATGCCATTATTAAATTACAAAGCAGTCTGCTACCATTCAAGGACACTTAAACTGACATTCCAGATTGATAACACTCTGCATAAAACTTTACCTAACATTCTCCATTTGACCAGATAAATACCTAATAGAGCTATAAATAAATATGCAGAAAACTATCTCCATTTTCTCTTCAAGTCAGATGCTAGTACCACAATTTCCAGTAGCAAACAGAAGTCTGTCAGTTACAGGTCAGCAACAAAGTGAAGCAGCTAAGCAGTATACAGGCTGGTGAAGTTGCTGTGCTAAACTAATAAGAGTAAAAATAGTTTCTAACCTGCATGCAAGTACAGATGTTTGCTGCATCTAATCTCTTGAACCTTCCCATATTGTTAATATTAGGTTCCCAGGGTATAAGTCCTTCACAAAAACAGATCAAGCCTGTCTTAGAAAACAGTGCTTTAACAGAATAAGCAAGCACTGTGCATATGAACCATGACATCGAATTGTTAACAATGAAAACAGTGTGATACTCATTTTCATACACAGAAGGCAACAGAAATTATTCTGAAATACCTTATCACTTGCTGATGGTATTTTTCCTTCCCCTGTCTTTTATGATCCCATTACTTTAAATTCCTATACACATAACTCAGGATTTTTAATCCCTGAAAATTTATGGTAGAAACTGCAAATATATATACCTATATATGTATATATATTGAAAACCAAATCCAAATGAAAAGGGCTATATATTTCAAATGCAGAATAAGCCAACACCTCTGAAAAAGCCACTGTATCTGCAAGCATGAGTTACAGACCCACACCTTTAGGAAAACATGTTCAAGCTTGTTGTTACTGGTCAAATAATACATAAAACAGCAGAAAATATATGTCAGGAAGGAGTAGCAACCTTAATCACATGTAACTAGTTAGGCAATCATGTTATCCATTCCCTGCCCTCTTAAGTACTGTTTAAATATTTATTCCATTGACTGTCACATTACTAAAAAAATTCAATTTGAATCTATCAATTACAAATATTTGCACATTTATAGAAATAATCACATGAAGGCAGAGAACAAACCTGCTATTCATTCCAGTGCATACCTCCGTCTATGTTATGCATTGAAAAACAACAGCAAACCAACAAAACAAACAAACAAACCCCTAGAACCAAAACAAAAAACCCCAACAACAACAAAACAAACAAATAAACCCCTAAAACCAAAACAAAAAACCCCAACAACAACAACAAAAAAACCCAAAAAGAAAACAACCAAAACCAAAACAACCCCCCTCCAAAACCTGAAAAAAAAATATCCCAGCCAACAGAAAAAACCCCCACGCACCCCCAGCCTCAAGAAATCATACCAGCCAAAACAAACAAGAATCCCTGCCACACTCCCAAACCAGTAAAGGACTATAACTAGAACAGGCCTTAATTCTTTGCAAACCAGGAAACTGAATGTATGCGTGCATTCACTGAACTTAGAGAGCAGTTCTCTTGCTACCATGAATAGCCATAGCCCTTTCAAATTGCATATGGGTCTTTGTTTCTTATTAGAAGGAAGTGTTTTGTTACTTTCAAACATATAAAATATTTATGTGTACTGCATTGCCACTGGAAAAAGGAACTGGACAAAAATTACTCAGTCTGTACTGGTTTCTAAAGCCCAAACTTGGTGTTAGGGACTTTGGGAAGGGCTCATCAAAGCCTCAGCCATAAGGCACACGCGCGTGTGTGTGTGTGTGTGTGTGTGTGTGTGTGTGAAAGAATTAACTTAGCTCACGTGTCTGGGGGTTCTTGAGTCCTAGTCACACTTCAGAGTTGTGGTAATGGTTTATATGCATGCTGTAATTCGAATGTAGGACAAAGATGATGAGTAGCTCAAAATGTTGCATATCATTATGAACAGATTTTTGAATGGTGGTGCTTGGGTATGTGTACTGGACTAGATGATAACACAGTGGTCCCTTCTACCCTCAGCTATTTTGTACTTCCATGCATCATTACCCATGCTGGTGAGAATGCACAAGTACCTTCTAAATTAACTGCCTGTACAATCTAATGCCTGTGCCAATATAAATGAAATCCCTATAAGTTAGTCAGACTAAGGCACAGGGGATGAAGTGGTGACCAATACCATTTAGCCAGAAGGAGTTAAGAGCTCTACTGCTGCCAACAAATCCAGCACATTGGGATAGAAAGTATTTATTGCAGAAACTTAGCCAAGAGTCCAGAATGGGCCTTCAGTTAAACTTAGCTTGATAGCAAGTGTTCAATCGGGTAACAATTCATCCTTCACGGAAACAATTCCTTCCATCCACCTGTAGCAACATTTTTCAGTTTTCCTATTAGAACAACATCCATCTTACACAGTTGTAGATTCAAAGGTTATCTTTTCTCCTAACCATGGTCAGCCAGCATCAAGAATGCAGCCTACAGGCAGCTTGAACACCCACTGTGAAAGGAAGAAGGGTTGTACTTACAGTGCACATGGCTACAATTTGTGCCTAAGACTATTTTTTTAAGTTTTAGAGAGTATATGCATGAAAAATAGAGTGCTGGAAAAACAAGAGGACAAACAACATGGCTCCAGTGCTGGAGTGAACGACACTATACCCATACATCATCACTCCAAGAAGCCTTGTCATCTTATACCAGTCTTAAGAAGGAGAGGTTCCGCAGATGTGTAAGAACTTTGCCCTTTATAAATGATACACAAGAGCTTATGTATCAATACCACCAACTGCCTCTGGATTTTAATTAGCAGTCTGAATGGTAAGGATGATCTTTTGAGAGAAGCAATGGCTAAGAAGCTAGTTCTTCTCACATGAAGAGATACAGAAATCATGGTGGTCTGATCACACTACTAAAAACTCAAGCCACATCCTTGTGAAATAGAGGTTTCTCCTGTTACACCAACAATTTCACATAATTGTGTTGGTATTTGGTCCTTTGATACAATAAACGTGATAAAGATTGGTTCCTGTGGCTTGTGTAAAAAAAAAAAATTGGAATATTATTTCCATGTTCTCTGCCTTCTACCTATATTCTGGGCTGCTCTCATACAGTAAGTAGGTAGTAAACTACATATACATGTCTCTAAAGCCTCAGCTACCATCTCAAGATGTCATATAACACAAACTAAATGTTGTATCACTCTCTACTTCTTTTGCCACATTAGATACCATCCCTCTACGACACTCTGATTAAGTACAGAAGCAAAAACTCAAGAAGTCAAAGCCTTGTTAAGGCACTTACTGCATACATTAAGAATGAAGATGTTATTTTTTTTCCAAGATTAAGCTCCTTCCTGTCCTATATGAGTAATAGTCTGTTAAGGTCTGGTAGTTTCTAGCGTGACTCGCTTAACAGCTTGTACGTGACCCATTACGTCAAGCTATAGCATAAAAGCAGGTGGGAGGTGGGCAGGGATGTAGTTGCTGGGCTTCCCTCTTCAAATGATACCAATATCCTGTTCCAGGTATGTACCATGAAGCCAGTATGATCTGGTTTTGTCTAGCTTCAGTAATCCAGTATCTATACTCCTTATAGTTCCTTTGCTAGATGTCACCAATGCTGTAATTACAGGCAGACCTTCAAAGATTCTTTCTCTCTCTCTCTCTCTCTCTCTCTCACACACACACACACACACATATTTCCACCCCCCAACACTCTCTTAATTGATGGTAATACTTTGCAGCCACTGCTGCACTTCTGGTTCAAGAAAATAACTCCTTCTTTATAGCCCTTTCTTCTATAATCATGTCTAGGTTATAAAGCAAATGCTCTATCTATATGCATTCTGACTACCATCATAGCCAGTAGTCAAGCTCTGTCAAACTCTTCTCATTCTTCTTGTTCTCCCTAGTGCTCCATCTCTAAGGCTAGTCTTTCAGGATATCTTAAGTATGTGTTTGCTCAGGTTCTTCAAAACAAGTTCCAAAATCTCCATATATTGCTTCAACTGCTACCAAACAATGGTTAATCATTTTAAATCATGCTGTAATAGCACAGGTGAACATCTGCAGTATATTTAAAATCCAATATCCTAACAGGGAAAAGTTTCCAGTTAAAATTTTAACGAAAGCCCCAGTTTTGCAACACACTGGTACAATCTTCAAAAATAGTCACAAACCAGAAATCAAATACTACATTGAGAAGGCTGTTCATGGAAAAAGCTGGTTCTTTTTCTTTATAAAAATATGTAAGTGCCAACAGTGAGACCACAAGTGGATTCAGTAGATTCAGAAGTATTTACAACTTCCAGGAAAATAAGTACCGCATGGTACTTTCAGATTGATTTTTTTAAACTCTAACTGTCCAAATAAAGATGGGGTAAAGTAACACAATTTCTGGAAACAACATTCTCAAAAAATAATTACAAGTTTTTGCAAGGACTTCAATCTGGTACTTCCTTTTAGATGCTTATGAAGGTTCACCCCACACATTTATGAGTGCAAAATCCACTAAAGTAATAATAGCCTTCTACTCCTAGATGAATTACTGATGAAAATACTGCTTTTTCTGTTGATTAGCCACCCCAGTTGAGAGTAAGAAATTATGCTTCCAGATAAGACCTTGCATATTTTCTTAAGTGAAGCAATTCAGCCATTATATACAATAAACTGAGAAACAATCACTTTGCAAAACCAGTTTTACATTCAGAGAGATGGCAGCAAAAGGCACACATCTCCAGATGATCATGCTTGAACAAAGTGAACTCATGACATACAAGTGGTATTATGAAATAAAATCAAGACTACAGAAGTACTTCTACATATAGAACAAGAAACACTTGCTAAGAAAGCTAAAAACATCATATATAGAAAGGCTTTCACGAAAAAAGAACAAACACAAACAAAATCTTTGCAAAGGTTCTTGTAGAGGAAAGGGTTAAAAAAAAAATCAAACTTTTAAGTATAAACCCCTGTCCTTTAACACAGTAAGGGACAAGATGACTGTTTCATCATAGAAGACTAACTTATTAGCAGTGAAATTTCAGTCTGCATCCAGTTAGAAAAATACAACTATATGAAATAATGACTTATACTCTTGGTGCAACCACAGGCAACAGCTAATGATGATATCTGCATAAGAATCTTTTTGTAGTCAAAGACAATTGGGGTCGGCTCTTCTGCCTGTAATGGAAAAATCTGCAGATGCACTACAGTAAGTTTTCCAGTAGATGGATGGTTTTTGTTTTGGCATTTTTTGTTTGTTGTGGGTTTTAAGGTTTTTTTTAATTTCCAATTTTAAGGAAATATTCTGAAAGTTTGTGTTTCCTCTAGAAAGTTTCTCTGCTCAGGGATTCTTTATGCCAAAGAGTTTTCAAGTTTCTCTAAAAAATGAGCAAAGTATCATCTTCCTATCTTCTTTGATTCTTCAGTGAACATACCACAGATGCATCAATTTAAGGACTCACTGCAGTTTGAAATGACCTCGCCTGAAAGCCATTTTTTGTTTTGTTTTTTTAAAGACTTGAAAACCAAAACCAGGCATCTATGTTATAAAATTCCTCTTCCAACATGACATACACTGTTGTAAAATAACTCATGACAGTAATTAAGTTTGCTGCAAGTCATTTAGGTAAGTCAAATTATAAGAAGCTTAGAACAAGTAATACTTTTTGTTTACTTCAGTTTCAGCCTAAATCTCTCATTGATTACCTACTGTTAGAATGCCACGAAAAGTAATGCTTCATTAACTGAGAATACATATCTATGTCAAATATATAAGCATCACCAAATCAGGCTGTGCTAACTAGAACATGGGTTCTATAAGGATTTATCACCAGTACTTCCAGCCACATTTTACCACCAGAAGCAGTGTTTGTGACATTGCCATAGAGCTTACAGAGTTGTAAGAAAATGTGAAGGAAGAAAGGCTTTAAAAGTGTCTTCATTTTAAGTCAATGATGTCTTCATCATATAAAGAAATCTGCTGAAATGGATAGCTAGATGGTGAGCTCTCCTCCCTGTTTGCTAAAGTATAGGGATCTGAACTAGTGGAAAGATGACATCTTTCAGAATAGCCTTCAAACGAGCCTGAGATTATCCTGCAAAGAGGAAGACAAAAGTTACTAAAAAAAATACACAGGTCAGGGCAGGAAGTAATAATGGCTACTTCTAGATTCAATCAAGTTATCCTAAAGACAGACACAAACCATTATAACTGAGTTTCCTCCTGTTTTACTCTACTAAAAATAATCAAAAGGCAGTATTAATGAAGCCTGTCCACCAAATAATTTCCAAGTAGGGAAATACATCAAACATTGTTTTACAGTGCAAGAGATTTTTTGTTTTGTTACTCTCAGTCTCCTGTACTTGCCAGTATTCTGTATTCTGCCGGTACTTTACACAAACGTAGGTTATAGAAACAGTGAAAACAAGAGAATGGCTCTGGGGTCAGTGCAGAGCAGACAAATGCTGTGGTATTTTTTCACAAAATTTATTCTGAAAATAGCAACACGAGCATACAAAAAACCACGAGTGTGCATAGTGCACATTTTTTAACAGGTTCAGCTGCAGCAGGTCCCCACAAAATGCCACTTAGTCTTACCTTGCTCATTAACATATCTTTAGCAAAAAGCATAATTGTCTCAGTACATACGGTATTCAGATCCTCTAACAAACACAATAGCATGAAACGCACATGGATATACAAAAGTCTCAGCCAGCGTCATGCCAACTGAAATAAGCAGCATTAGGCAATTCTGAAAGTATTTACAGTCTAACTTAGGCTCTTTTCTAAAGTATATTTACCTGTCACTACTAGACGATCTCACAGCTCCCTGCTTGGGGTCTGACTGCTTTCGAGAAACCTTTTTTAGCTTCTGTGCACATTCTGTCTTGGGTATAGGCTCATCCAAGAGGCCTCAATAAAGAAATAAAAGACTTAATATGTTCAACAGAAAACAAAGCATTCATGAAAATGTTAAGGTATCTGTTGCTGGTTTCCACTATTAACTATTTCTACCTGGCTTAGAATATGGCCATCTTATACATGATCAGACAATGGCTATACTTTAGCAAATAATGCTTCCTCACTGTTTCCTTTTTTTATTTTAATAATTTATGAATACTAGCTGCATGTTACAAACCTACCTGTGATAGTGCAGAGATTAGAAAGTATATGTTTGTCAATTGATATGTAACACTGAGGAATGAGGAGAGTTTACCCAGCAATTCTTTACGTGTTCTGCTTGCAATTTCTTTAATTTCCACACGAGATAAAGACAGTGAGTGCATAACTGGAAGAGAGGTAATGCCACTTGATGTTGTAGTAGTGATGACCTTGGGAGCCAAAGGTGACTTCAGAGGTCGTTCAATGCTTCGCCCAACCAGATTGCTGAGAGGTATTTTGTACAGGTTTTTGCATGGAACTTCGCCTGAAATACAGAAAGAAAAAGGAACAATTCACTTGCACAACAGAATCAGTTCTTAGGAACTCCAAACAAAAAGTTATAAAGACAAGCTATATTTGTTGAGCCAGGCACTTTTTAACTGAAATGACAAAGGTCTTTCTTGCTCTAGAGGTCTTTCAATACAAATAAGCTAGTAGAAGGAAGAAACACAAGCAATTTGATTTAGAGAGAAAAAGAAGACTTGACTGCTGGCAACATGATGAATCAGGAGCAGAACCAGGAAGTAAATTTATATGACTTCTGGCTGATACTCCAACTATCACACTGCACTCTGTGCAATATTTCCCACGTATTTTAATATACTGTAAACATATTGGAGCCTGAATCCCCAGTGGTTTAAGTCCTGTTAGGTAACACAAAATGTCACGTTTTCCTAATTCCTAGAAGGAAAACAAACTAAAATCCCAGACTTACCATCAAATAGTACTGCCTTTAAGAAATTTGTGATTACCTTCTCCTTTTCCTTTCTGCTAATGGTAAAGCAGCAGATTTACAGAAGAAACATGTACACACATCTGAATTATCTACTTGATGTTCCCTTGTTTCTCCTTTATTGTTACACTATAGATTGACTGTTCACAGATCATTTTACACTAAATTGTCTGTGCAAAGTTTTTAAAGGCTTCTTATATTTGTTTTGCAAAAGAGCTTCAGCCATTCAGTGGCCATTCAACTTTTCTTAAATGAAAGGAATAGCACATGTGAAGTGTCAGGCTTTCTCACAATTTTATTCCCCTTTTTGCATTATTACCTGTGGTCACATTGCCAAAGATTCATCAAGCTACTGAGGCTTAATTCCTGCCTTCCTACAGAAATTATTTCTTCATAGCAGTGCTACCATGTATTCAGAAAAGATACTACAGTACAAAAGCTCAGCCAAGTGCTTTATATGCGTGTAAAATACAAAATCTCTTATCCTCCACATTTTCTGGTAGGAACTCACATTTTTTTTCCATCTTTACTGAAGGTCAGCCGCACCAAGATGTGATAGCTGTTGGAGAGATTAGAGATCACATTACCTTCTTGAGAAGGAAGAGGAAATTCAGGCTTTTCATAAGCCATCGGTGTTTGAGGAGAACTCTTTGAACTCATTTCCTTCGAGCTGCTGTCAGATGATCCACTTACTGCAGCAGTAGCTTTAAAATAAATATCTGACTGAAATGACAAGTAACCCATTATTAGTACAGTGAGACTTTCTTAACCATCTTCTGATTCTCTTTGTCCTTGATATAAACCAAAAGCACAAAGATGAACAATTATTGCAGATAAAGTAGCACGTATTTTGGTTTTCTTTGCTACATTTTCAGCAGCAGTAACTTTTTATGTTAATTAGATCCCAAGAGATCACAGAAATAGTCAAACATTTTTTTTCTGTCTTACCCTTGATGCTACGAGTTGAAGCTCAGGCACAACTGCTGTGTGGACTAAGTTCCCATTCACCACTAATCGGATCTCGATGGAATCAGTAGTGAAGGCAAGAACATAAGGGAAAGCACAGACTGCAACAAAATAGAAGTTATTTGGCAAGGAAAAATGGTTGAAGCAAAAGGTTCTTGGATGCGCCACAAAAACTGTTCTTGACCTCTTCTGGCATGTTCCTTTACTATGAAAAGTGTTGTCTAACATACAGATGTACACTGAACTACATCAAGCCTGAAGAAAATTTCACCCTCCATTCCTGGCAGAATGTAAAGTGAATGGAAAATGAGAAACACAAAAAAGGGGAAAAAAAGTTCAGCAAAAGATGAATTTGCCACCAAGGCTCCACTTTTCAGAATTATCATACTCAGAAACTTAAGTCAAGTGTCATCATGAATATAGCATGCTTATTCCCAGAATACTGTAATTCCAAGAGCCAAGTGCAGGCAAAAGTGGTAATGAAAAGCAACATCCACTAAAAAGAGGTATTTTCTTACCAACAGCATAAGGAACTTGATTCCAGCTGAAGTGGAAGTCATAAGCTGATGGCTGGACCAGTGGAGAACCTCCACTGAAAGGATATACCTTTCTGTATTGACAAATATCTGCAGCAAAATAGAAAAAAGAAGCATCCATCACTTTACACTATAAGTGACCACCACACATTTTATAGGGAAATTTTGTGGAAGGGTGGGTATTATGCACACCATCAAACATTTGTGTAGAAGTCCCTCTACAACCAAACAGCTAAGCAAAATTTGCTTTTGCTGTCAACACACTGGGAAGATCAAAATAAAAGACGTGCACATTTTGCAAAGTATTACTGTTTCAACACTTATCAGGTCCCTAACTTGTCTACAGATAGAGGAACAGGCAAGAAAAATTCAGAAAGCAGTGTCTGCAGAATTGTACCTGTCTGCCCTTCAGTTAGCCATATGTTCATGTAATTTACATTCTTTGAAGACTGTTATGCACATGGGTTATTACAAACCCAAAGATTTCATGAACCATATAATCTGCAAATCTATAAAACAGCTAGTATGACTAAAATACTTGAATTTTTAGTTTCTCCAATATGTATTTAAGTTCCAAAGAATGTATTTTGACAAACTTTCCATGAAACACTAAAATTTATTTTCGGATACAGACTTAGACTCCACTGAAAGAAGACCCACATATGCAGGTTGAGCTATTACCATTTCTGGCCTTCCCTAAACACTTACAGTTATAACACAACAACAGACCAGCTTCACCATCTTCATATACATCAATAGCTGCAACAAAATTAACCTGCAATGATAATGGAAAAGATTAACAAACAGGCAGAGGATATTGTGGTTATTACAACTGGGTTGTGACTAACAAGCAATACAATCAGTTGGGGAAGTGCACAACCATAGGTAAAAGAAAAAAAAAAGAAAAAATAATTTTATAAAAATAGCCTCTTTTGTGATGTAATTTTTGGGATGTTCTCAAGATGAAAGTTAGTTTCTTTTGTATTTGGTTTTGTACAGTACTGAACATTCATAACCACACTACAGTGTAAAGCAATAAAAACGTGTAACTTATTTAAGCAATACAAATTTTGGGAAATAGGATGATTTCAGAAAGCTGTGAATCAACATAGTATGTTAAAGATAACAGTTATGTGCAAAAAGTGAACTTCAAATGCACATCATGACTAGCAAAAAGATCAGATACAGCAATTACTGTTTCAAAACCACTAATATTTACAGAGATCAACAGGGATGTACTTAAGGATTACTGAATAGTCTGAATTTACAAACTGAGAAGTAACACTGGTTAAACCACATTGTTTTTTACATAGATTAGACTACATAAATTCTCTTAATTCAACTTTGGTTCTGTCTTTTACATTTAGATTAAAAACAAACTAAAACAGCCACAAAAAGTAGGATATCTGTTCAGGAAATGATACCTTATTAGTGAAATGCATAAAGTTACATTAGGCAAATGCTTCCCAAACCACATATACTACTTGGACAGGGAGAGAGCTGAGAGACTGATTCCATGAACAGCGGTCCTTTGACTTTCCTTGATTTAACATTACAGTGCAGGTCAAGAACGGTTAAGCAAATCTGAAAGTTTACACATGCATACCAAATGTATTTTGACCCATCTTATGTGGTGAGTGAAAGCCATTGCTGCTCCACTGTCCACAGAAATAAGTGGGCAACCCATTTCAACATTATACAAATCATTAGCTCAGCTCATATTGTCTGCTTTATTTGTGATCCTACAGGAAATAACGATTCCGGTGTAGAAAGGAAATGGGAGTGGTGGATGGCAATGGTGATGTACTTCTCCATCCCCATTCTTTACTTCTAGCTCCTCCTCATCCAGCTTAAGATTGATTCCCAGTGCTGTGGAAAAGTTTACACTTGACCAATCATGCCAGGAGCACTTCCTCATCACCAGATCCGAGTAAAAATACAGATGATTTAAAAAGAAAGCAACTTATCAAGAACCATCAAATTAAAAAGGTAGCCCCATATCCCATTAACAACAACAGCAATAGATTAACTGTGCAAAATCTTCTTTTTCCTTTTTTTTTTTTTTTTTTTTGGTCCAGCGCTACATGTCCACATCCCTATTTAGAAACTATCTTTTCCGGAGCATGAAATACTGGAACTTTTTTCTGAAAACCAGGACATTGACCTAAATCCCAACCTTACATCCTAGACAGAAAGATTCAGTTATTAGTTGACTGGGCAGCAGTTTCTTAAATAGAATTATAAGTTATATGTAAATATTTTAGCCGTAGTACATGTAAATAGGCAAATCTGAATGAGATACTGGTGGTCAACCACTTTGGTTATTTTGATGCCATTTTTTAACAACAGAACACCAATACCACAAAAATAAAGCAAAAAGATGATTACTGACTAAGAAAGAAGAAATGTTGTTTGACAACAACAACATTCCAGAGCCTGGAACACAGGCTTTTTCCCAATGTCACAACTTCTAACTACCTCTCTTGAAGTTGTCATTATGTACCCCAAAAGGAAAAAATATCTCAGAGTGCCCTAAAGCTTATAGAAGTAAAATGTAACACACGTTAGGTAACACAGCATGCACTGAGCCAGCAACAAATTATGTTCAGTGGGGGTCTGCACAAAAAATTTCAATGATGAAAACTTACCCTGTTTGTTTCAACGTGATGCAATCTATAGGACTCCCCTGTGCTCTCATTGACTAAATCAAACTGATGCCGATATGCTACACAGATCATATTGTCACTGTCTCCAGTAGGTCCATCCACCAGCGTCATAACCACTGGAGGGTCAGAAAGGCATATTTCCTATAATGTAAATAATAGAATTACTTTCTTTTCCAAGTTCCTACTGTGTGTGCTGCAGGTAACTCCATGATTTGAAAGGGATATTTTCTAACCACAGAAGCATAACAAAGAACAAGCAGAAACAAGTCTTAAAATATCGGTAAGTTTTATTTAGCATATATATGACTGAACTCTGCCGTATGGCTTCTCACTTTTATTTGTCTGTAGGTTCAGGAAGATGATAAAGCATACTCTGTGTTCCCCGCATCCCCCCACACTAGCTGAGTGCTGCTCAGCATGTCAAGATAATTAGTAACCAGCTTACACATACCCGGATGTACTGGAACTCCTCTACTGGAGATTCAGGAGATGACAGCAGAGAGGTGCTGGTTGAAGTGTTGTGTGAATTATATTTCTTTGTGATGAGAAGTAGTTTGTTCCGAATAGCCACAACAATCCTCAGTTCGCTTCCATGGTGAGTATTAATGGCATACAAGTGGCAGCCTGAGGAAATAATATTCTAGAGTCTCAGTGGTTTGGGGTGGGGTCTGATTTTTTTGTTCTGTATTTGTACGATGATTAGTACAACAGGGCTCTGATGGATGACTTGGCAACTCTGAATTAAAAATTCCTCAATAGGATTACACTGACCTCTAGGAAAAGACAAAAGCCTATGACTCTTTTGGAGTCTTTTATCCTCAATCCTAAGTACAGGGATTATCAGTATTCTGTAAGTTCTAGCTTTTCAAAGTAGCTTGCTTCTGAAGACCAGGAAACATTTACTTCTACAAAAATAATGGGCAAACCCAGACTAATCTAAGCACTACTATTTAATGGGGGATTTGCCAGTGTTCCTCCAACTTAAAGTGTGCTTTACTTCAGTCTAACATCCCCAGAAAATTCTTCTCATACCTCCCAACCCTGAAATCCTATTTTTCTCTACAGCTTTTCATCATCAGCAATGGCCAAGTAATGTGGTTTTTTACAACATTCAAAAACGTCATGCTGGACTATACTAGAGTAGTTTTCAAATATAGGCTTAACAAAGTTTGAATTGACTGTCCAGAGGAAAAGCTAAAGGTGAACACCTACACCTGCCTAAAGAGAGGTAATAAGCCCCGGGCAACTACCAGCATCAAAGCACAATGGGATGTTTTTAACACAGGATAACAATATCACCTTTTGTTCTCTCCAGTTTATTTTCTCTGCAGTCATATTTGCTTCTTATCACTTTTTTAGTCTCTATAACTTTTTGGACAGCACTGAGTCTGAAGACAAGGATACGAGAGTCTTTCCCTGACATATGGAGAGAACCAGGAAAAAAGAAGTTAAAAGAACATGGTAGCTTGAAATTAATACTTCTGACAAGAAGTAGCACCTAACTAAAAGAGCAAAAGTAAGCAAAGCATAATACCTCTCTGGGAACAGAAGACTTACGAACTCTCTAGGAGTTACAATTCTATTAACCAACCCCTTCAGTACAGTAGCTGAGCTTCCCTTTAGGGAGTGCTGCACCTAAGAATGATCTGAGAGCTTCCAAACAGTGAAATGCACAATACTTTGCAAATACATAAAATCTTGCAAAATAACAAAAATATAAATGACAGGGGAGGAGTAAAAGGGTTAACTTTAAGAGCTGGAACCATCCAGGTAAGCAACTGATAACTGGATCCTTAACAGAGTTTGAATCCTTCAGGATACAGAAGGGTTTTCTCTAGAAATTTCACAAACTAAGTTCCAATATAACTACACTTCCCAGATCTTCAGAAATGTCACCTATTCTCCAGGTGTCTTGAGAGAACTGCAAATGGCTCTTATGTAGTTTGAGCTAGTTCTGTAAGATCTCAGGGTGAATTTCATCAGATGCAACCAAATTGGGCAACTCCCAGTGATACAGAAGGAACCATGTTTTATCCAAAGCCTGGGTAAACAGACCTGCAGCAAATACTGAGGAAACAGATATAATGGGGTAAAAAATAATAAACCAATCATATCCATAATTCTTTCCTGAGTTATATATAAAGATCCCGATCTTGCTTTGTATATGGTTCCTTTTATGAAACTCAATCACAGACTACTGGGTAAAAACTACCTCACTAAAAAAAAGTGCACCTTTTATGTACATTTATTCCTTCTAAACGAGACACAACTGTCATGAAACATACATACCCAGCAACACCCAGATTATGCAAGAATCCTAGAACAGGGACTTCTCCTACCTTTGTCTGTTCGGGCAATCAAAAGATCCAGAGCTTCCAAAACATTCATCTGTTTTATTTGGAGAGCTTTATCAAATACTCGCACTGATGGTTGACCATCTAAAAAAGAAACTCACATGTATTCAAAATCCTACTAAAACTTGCTAGATGCTGGTGTTGAACAATTTCTTTCTTCTAATTAAAGTCTTTGCTTTTTTCTTACAAAAATGAAGGGAAAAAACCCAAAAAGAACCACACAAAGCTCCTACATGTGCCACAGCATCACAGTCAATACTTCCTCAAGGCAGAGTTTTATTATTGTCATGAATCAGATTAAGTGACTGAAATCTGAAAGTGACATTCCTTTGGCAAGTTTGAGGATTATGACCAAGAACTAACTTAATTCCCTCAGTCCCACTGCGCCTTACATAGCACACAGAGGATAATAACAGAACAGAGTAGCAATATCATTGCTAAAGGAAGAAGTAGGATTTCATTGTCCCATAAGTCCTTGGCTTCATGCTCACTATTATCAAGGACTAAGAAAACCAAACAAGCCATTTAGACACTTCTTGAACCTGGATGCGATCTCCTATGGCTTTTCAGATGGTCAAGAAAACAACATCTGAAATAAGAAAACATTCAGAAATCTCCATTAACAGTAGCTCCCCAATACAGCATAATTCTACTGCAGAATGAAGTTTTGCAACTAGGTTACATAAATGTAATAAATTTACTTAGATTAGTAACTATCCCCCTACATAAAGACCTACTAACACCTGAACAGAGTTTATGAATACACATTTTCAAGAAAATGGTCAGATACATAAAAACACAAAAACACTAGATCATTTACTAACCATCTATTAACAAGATGCCAGCATCTGTAGAAACCAGCAAGGACTGGCCCCAAGAATCTGCACAGACAACCTCATGAGGAAAATTACTGCAGAAAGACTGAGATTCCCAAGGCTATGAAGTAACATAAGGGATACATATTAAGTACACTAAAAAATACAGATCATACAGACACAGAATGTGATGGACAATGGCAATAACATGTAAATGCTTTTGGCAGGATATACTTCCAAACAGTATATTGTTGGAATTTGAAATATCAGAATTGAATTGATTTTCTCACAGAGGACTTCCTGCATCAATTCTGGTTTGGAGACTAGTAAGTGTAAGACATATACCTGAAATGCTAGAACTAAAACACATGCAGCTGAAACTTAGTGCAAGCTTCACACAGAATTTTTTTTCATTTAAAAAAACAAAACCTATATACTGAAAACATATGTACCACTATGCATATGCAGTTTGCTCACATTTTATAGTTCAGTTTGTGATGTTTAGCAACTAGCACACAGTACAGTTAAAACTGCCTTTCTGCCAAATTGTTCTTCCATCCTGTGTTCTCTGTACTTACCTCCCAAAGCCTGCCCCTCCTCTCCCAATTTATATATTAGCTGGAGTATCTGAAATTCTAGAAACACTTCTGAAGTTTCTCTATATAAAACGCATGCAGAAGAGTGCAGCTGTCATATTTCACTCCCTAATGACTTAAAACAAAATCCAGTATTACAGGAAATGAAAACACAACTGAATTTTGTTTTAAACATGCTGAAATTAAAACAAAAGATGATTGCATGTGGAAGATGTCACTTTCATTGAATTTTCTGAAGTATAAAGATGTCCACACTTGCTTTAACTTGAGAAGTGCTTCTGTCCCCAGGCTCATCCTTTATTAATCTAATAGTGACTGCAGAATCACTTTGACACTGTACCTTTCGTATTTTCTGCTGCAGTATCTAATTACAGAAGTAAATAAATAGATACCATACTAGATAATGTTTAATATTTCATAACTTGTCAGACAGTTTCACTCACCTCCTTTTTACAAAAGCTTGTGGTTGCCAAGTTAGCTGTGGTATCCCCTTTCACAGTGGTTTTCAATTTCAATGCCTAATACAAACAAATGTTTTATTTAAACTGAGTTTTTGTCAGCAATACCCAAATTAATGATAATATAAAAAGAGCGATTTAGGACTAGAGAGCAATCTCACTTTGGAATTCCTATTCCTATTTTAAGGAATGAAAAAAGAAGCAGAATTCTGTATCCTCAACAAAGTCAGCATAAACCACTAGAGGCTTACTAGGTATCTTCTCAACCAAAACATATGTTGGCTGCTTCTTGTTTAGTTTGTTTTTCATTTGCTTAAATGGCAACACAGAGAAGAAGAATCAAACATAGTAAGAGAGAAAAACTGCCACCTCATAATCTAACCATCTACACAGTTTACTTTATAATCTAGCCAGATAAGAGGATCCTCTTGTTAATTATGCAAACTGACTTTTTTATGTGCAAATAGTAACAAACACTGAGGCAAACTATATATATGTCTGTCCATATATATTGCCAGGCATTCCTAGACAGGTGGTCACTGGACCACAAATACTTCAGTTAGAAGTAACTAGAAGCAAGGTGACTTTGAAAGGGCAAAAAACTCCAGAGAAATGTATACAGAGTTTCATTGACTTACACAGTAAGTCTATTAGTGTAGCCTGTATTCCTTCATTGCTAACTTTCACAGCAGTATTCCTAGCAGATTGTAATACGTGGAATTGTCACAGCAGTCCTTAATGCAAAGTTTAGAACTAATCTAAACCAATTTTACTGCCCTAGAGTTTGCCTAACATCAAGCATGGCTGTGTGTGAAGTGGCAGTGAACACCTGCATGCATCACTTGCACATCTGCATTAAGCATGGCTGTCAGCTCACAGAGATGCACAAAATACTTCCTTGTATGAACATTTTAATTTCATCTCACCAGTCAGAAGAAATCAACTTGACAATAAATAAATTATTTAAATATACTGCTGAACCAGTCATCAACGAATTTTGTCCACCATCTAAAAGGTCGACTGGCTATAACTAAAGGGGAAATACATTCCCAGTTTGGCAAGAATGTTTGAGTTACTTGGAGGGTATCTTGAAATACGGTCAAGCCTACAGTTTGTAAGTTAGACGAAAGATCTTTTAGGGAAGGGAAATAGTTAAATGTGAAAAGAACCTCCAAGAAAAACACTAACAGGTATCTATGAATTTATAACCTACATAATAGGCTTCCCTTTGATGAAGACCATATTGAGGATGGAAGTCTTGTTTAACAAATGGGTCCCAATTAGATTTGTTACGTGAGCATCTTATCAGCATTTAATCTGGGGGAGGTGGAAGGGGCATAAGCCTATAGGTTTTCCATACTTTCAATAACCATGCTTTTCTTGTTTTTCTTTATTTCTGCAAAATAAACATAGGAATAAATCATCGGTTACTTCTGTCTGAATATTATACATTTAGCCTTCTTTTTTGCCCAGTGCCTGCCTAAAGTGACTAGTTATTTCAAGGTGACTGTGGAAAGGACAGGAAAACACAGAGGAGATTTTGCAGCTCTGCCCACGCAAGCTTCAATAACCCTGAGATTTTTTGAACCAGCTCTCAATTGCCTAGCTCCATTCTCTACCTTTAACAACATCTAGAACTTCTCAGTCTCCCTTAATCTTTAATTTACTAAAATAAAAAAAGGGGGGAGAAGAGAATTGGGGTTTTTTGGTAGTGTGGGTTTTTGGGATTTTTTGGCTGGTTGATTTGGTTCAGTTTTGTTTTGTGGAAGGTTTTCTTGGTTGGTTGGTTGGTTGGGTTTTGGATTTTTGTTTTTTTGGGTTTTTTTTTTGTTTTTTTTTTTTTTGTTTCAGCTTTGTTTTTGCTCTGTTAACTCCCACTGTGTTAAAAGAAGTATTAAGTAAAGTTGCTGGATGATGAGACCAGTGTGGATCAAGAAGAAACATGTGAGAAAGGACAGGGGAACTGTTGAGCAGAGGCACTGTTGGCTTTTTTTTGCTGCAATGAACCATCAGATCACAGCAGACTAATCTAAATCATCAGGAGGATGTACTTCTCACAGAATCAAAAAGTTAATAAGCCCACAGAAGATTGCAGTCAGCATTTGGTATGTTCAAAGATGTGTGGCAAATGCCGATTTAACAGAAAGGCTGTCAAAATGTTTTCCTGACCAAAGAAGTCCAAGTATTTTCTAAGAAATTCAATCTTAAAAAAACATACAGAGGAAATCCATGAAAGATTATATTTTTCCAAAGCACAGAAAAAGACATAGGACTCTTCTGCTTGGAGAAAGCATCTGCTGCATGAAGCAGGGAAAGACCTTTCAGGTTTGAACCTAAGGTACGATTTTTATAACCTTCATTTAACTCATGTACAATATAAATATTTGTACATGTATACCTCAGGCATTTCAGATAAATGCTTCTATTCATATTTTATTTTACTTGCAAAGCTACAAAACTATTTCTGGTCACAGAAAGCTGCATTAAATCCTGACATAACTGCAAGCTAATCAAACAGCAGGAGTGATGCAGTCTTTGTAAACACAGCTGCATACCTTCTAAACTGATCTTACCTGACCAAGTCGAACAAACTCTGCTTGTCGAGCTTCCTCTTTTTTCCGTGTTGATTTTGGGGACTCTGGTAACACATCACTGAAGGATCTTCTATTAAGCATGTTCTAAAACAGAAAATGTTTCTTTGTAACTGCATAGCTTCTCAGAGAAGAGAAACTGCAACTCTTCCAATACTTGAGTGCTTTACCTTACAACTTGTCATAGTTCACCACTGTCATGTTCTGTACAATCATACCACATGGATATGTGACAAGAATATATGAAAAAAGAAAAGTATAAGCAGATCTATATAGATAAAAGAAATAAATATTGGTGGAAAAAATAGCACCTTAAGAGTAAGTCTTCATCACCTAAAATAAAGTTACCTCATAGCTATCCAGGGGTAAAAATCATCCAAATTTACACATAACAGAACCAATGCAGATTTTATGGTGATGAGACTGCCTCTATTTGCAGCATCTGAATTCCCTATTCCCTTGCCGCAGGTAAGCTTACACAAAGTATGACATTGTTATGCTTCTCCTCACACCTGGTGAAGAGCCCTGTCCGGAAAGGACTGTCTGTCAGCTTTCATATAACTGTTAAGTAAGTTATACAATAATCGGTATTTAGCAATTCAGAGCTCATTAGGATCACTGTCCTTTAAAGTAACAGAACATTCAAGCTACCAGTTAGAACAGGACAGCATATGTGAGGGATGCAGAAACCTCTGACTTACATTTCCCTTGTGTAGGTCAGGCATCATGTCTTGGTATAAAGACCGGATCAGCATGTCTAGAGTGCGCTGACGTTTCTGAGAAAATGTTGGTGTTAACAAGGTGGCTTTTTCACCATTTATCACTAAAAGATTATGAAAAAAGGACATATTACGTAAATGAACTTCAGCAACCTCCACTGATTCTAGTTTGCCTCTGTACCAAAACACCCGCTCTGCTCTTATTAATTTAGAATTGCCTTCTTTTTGCCTTTTTAAAGTGAATACCTCTCCCTTAAGTTAAAGAAGAAAAACTAGTAATAGAAAAATTCCACAAGACATCAGAATAAATACCTAACTACTAAAAAAACTAAAGACAAACAGCCAGTCAATCTAAGTACTAAACAATTTAAACAAGCAAAATAAACTATCAAGCTCCTGTGAGGTAACCATCTAATTGTAATCAACATGATCAATTCCCAAAGATTTCTTTCTTGCTGATTTAGAAGGGCAAGTATGGGTCAGTGAAAACTGTAACTGAATGATTACAGAATTAAGAAGTGTTGCATAGGTGCCCTTCAGCACCTTTAAGAACACATTCAAAAAAGCTGCTATTTTCAGGTTTTCAGAGATCCTAAATTAACACCTTCTATTACTAAATAACAAACAGCACTATAAATTCGTTCAGATCTCCAAAGCCCTTTACAAAAATGCAAAGCTAAATATGGCTGCACATTCTGCAAATGCAAAAGTCAGCCTCTGTCTAGTAACCTGAGAAGAATTTGTTTTGTTAATGACTGCAACAAATCCCACCTATGTTACAGATTTGAAAAAAACAATTGTATACAGATCAGCAGAATACACAAGAAAATGTGTATACATTTTAAGCATGATGAATTTTAATTTGTTAGTACAGTTATTAAAAGAGTATAGCAAAGAAAAAACTGACTTACATTTCACCAACACAAAATCTCTGAATTCCTGGTGATTTGTAAACACAGGTGGGGATGGAAGGGGAGGCCCAAAAAGAGGAACACTTTCTTCTGAAAATATTTTCAGCCTATTGAAAGTACAAATCTTTATGTACATTGAAAGTCACATTCAAACCCTACCTTTTTTACAGACACTATTCAGAACCAAAGAAAAAAAATGGAAACTGTTATCTGGGTACGTCTTATATAAGAATTTCAAAGGGTCTAACAAAAAAAGATTCACTTGGAATTACTCAACAGAGCAAAATGATGTTTCTTTTACACAAACTAACACTGGGACACAGAATTAGAGCAGAACTGTAAAGTTTAGCTCATACAGCAATAGTTTTAGTGGCACTAGCAAAATACAGTCCTGTTCAAAAAAGCTGTAAAAGAACAGAATATGTTCTACACCTACAAAATATGTTCTCCTTACAGATTTCCACTTTACCTATGCATTCACCACACATATGAAATATTTGATTCTTTCAAAGTAACAATGGCTTACAACATTTGAATCTGTAGCCTGGGAACAGCAAATTGATTGTCACTGTGGAAGACAGAGTCAGAATAACTTTTGTGACAGCTGGACCTGCTGAGCTCTTTTGATCCATAAGGAATCCAGCATAGCAATAATGAATGGCAGATACAAAGCTCCTGCCCATTTGTTCATCAGGGCATAGCTTCTTTAAGATAAGCAATCATTCTTGGCTGTTTCAAGCGATACTTTGTCAACAAAAGTGTTCCAAGTGGTGCGGAGAGACGACACAGTCACAGCAAGTGTAGTGGCAAAATTATAGATTCAACCCGTATCTGCTATTTTAGAAACCAGCCAGAATTTGCTTTCTCAAAAAAACAGCAGTGACTGACTGATACCGAGTCTAATGGATTTAAATGGTTTGATATGATCTTTTTTCCTGAAAGGTTAGAAACTGCATACAATATGAAATGCAGTACTACATTTGCATGAATATTGGACCATCCTAATACTTGTTTCACATATTTGAGACATAGTTTCACAGATGCCCTATGTCTATTTCATTACGTCCAGGTAAAAAAGCAACCATTTATAACTACAAAAGGTGTGAAATGTTCCTTGACTAGACCAGAATGAATTATGACAGGAAAAGCCGTAACAAAACTGACTAAAAAATAAACTTTTTGAATGACATAAAATACAAAGGCATCCTAAGCAGAAATGCCAGACCTAATAGTGGCATTTGAAACAAATAAAATTTGCCTCAAAAACCTGGAACATCCCCTGTTTCTTTTGACTGAAATTTTGGGCACTTGGCACACACACACAAAAGTAAGTGAAGGAATGCGTTCAGGCCTAGCCTACGATGAAAGGACAGAAGGAAACGTAATTGGGGCAAGCTGAAATATAATGTTCTAAGGTTGTCATATAGGAAAAAAATACTATGTGATATGTACTATGGCAAGATGTGTCAAGACTGGCAACTTCAAGAACGAAATAACTAAAATAAGATGGACTGATCTAGTAAAAACTTCATGCAGTAACTTCATGCAAGACAGACAAATTAATATTTTTTTACTGCAATTAATTTCCTTTCCCACAAAAACAGCAATATAAAAAGCATTTTACCATGGCTAGCCCATCTACTGACTATTAGTTTACAATCAGGACAACAATCACTTCTTAAAGGGTAATGAGGGATGTATGTCCACATTTCTGCCCCAAAGCAAGAAGAGAAAAAGAAAGAAGTGACTGTATTTTCACTGCACATTGGAATCATGAACATGTTTTGCGCTTCTCACAAACCTGAGAATGCCGAAAAGCAGAAGCTATGAGGATAATCAATTTAAACATATTTGCAAGAAGAAGCTCACAAGATCTGTAAGCAAAATAAAAGTATTCCTTTGCTTAACTTCACTACAGACATTTTCCAAAAGAAACCCTACCTATAAATAGGAAACAGGGGGAAAAAAACCCCACGTACACAAACTGAAGTATCACTCTACTCTGGAATTAGATTTAATGGCACGCTGGAGAAACACAGTAATGTGTAAAATTCCAGTAGATTTTAAGTAAGTAATGTTCAACTATACAACTATCCTATTAAAATCCCTAAAAATGAACTTGTTTGCTCAGCTACAGTCAAACTGTAATTTGTAATGACCTGTAGTCCGTGGCTATCACAACATCAAGTACATTAATTAACTTTCATCATCCTCATAGTTTACTATGTCATTGATCTCACCAGGCCTGAAAGTTCCAAGCGTATTTTTCACCATTATTTATACTTCACATAAAAACCAGTTTTGGGTGTCCTCCTTAGCTTATACCTGTTCCAGAATTTCTTTTCTCTGATGGTTAGAAACATGCTCCTTATAGCCAGTTTAGTGACATCTGTGTGCAGGTCCATACTGCTCTTCAGTTTCTAAAGCTCATTTAGCTTCCTGGCATACCGACAGGTGGACGTGTCTGTATGCCAGAAAGTTTTCCCATTATCAAAATGTTTTCCCATTTTCTTTAAACCACTGGTAATTCATTGTGGAACTATTTGTTACAATCAGCACCTACCTGTAACTATCATTCTGCTTATTATATCTCACTAAAGCAAAAATATCTGCCATACAGTTAAGGAAGTCAATCCAGTTCTAATAAAGCTCACATGTGTTTTATTAAACTTTCCTTTTCCTGCAGTACATTGCAGATTTAAAAAAGGGAAAATATATTAATCAAGTCAACGTAAATATATAAACAATTCTAGACTATACAGATTCTACTGTTTATTAAAGAAAGTCCTATACAAAAATTTTATTGTTTGATTGGGAGTTTTAAAAATCAAGCTACTACCACAGACACAGCATAAGACATACTATAGAAATTTTTTTAATTTGTATTTGATATATTTGTGATTAAAAATTCTTTTAATTGATAAAGCACTACCGATACTGAAGTTTGTTTATACCAAAGCTTCCACTGAAGAAAAGATTCCAATGAAATAATTTAGCCAATAGAACTATAAGAAATATGAGAGAATGATTTAAAGTGCAAGTTATACTAAGGCTGCCACTCTGTCGAAGAGGTACATTGATGTGGTAAACAATTCTTCTTAGTATTTAAGTTCCTTTGATATGTAAAGATTTTTATTATTTTTTTCAATCTTTATTCATTTTTCATTCACCCCTAGCAAGTGGGTTCTAAGAATATTTAGTCTGCCTAAGAACTAGGTCTAGAGATCTTAAGCTTTGTGATAACTTTTTAAAACTCAGCAACTGAGTATAGATAGAAACTTAGAGTTTTCTTCTTTTCATGTATTTTTCCTCATTCCATTCCATCTAGTCTAACAGATGCTAGGTTGGGGTCTACAGATTATTACTGTTGTGACCTGATCCCATGATAATTCCAAGAGATTGGCCACTGGTTTTTGGAATCATATAGCCTTTAAAATGTTTTCAACCAGAAGTCTGAAAAACACAAGCTGTTAAAAAACTGGAGAATATATGGTTAATGGTCCAAAAAATTTGGCAAATACTAAATATCTAAAAGATATAGATATTTTAAATAAACACCATCTAAACACTGAAAGGCAATATTGAGTAAAATGCCAAAATTTAATGCCAAAATATTTTACGTAATTAAAAGAAATAGATTCATTTATATT
>VXBU01010902.1:34335-47279 GCA_013400315.1 Bombycilla garrulus
AATTTTTGTAATGATACAAATGAATGCCTTCAATAAAAACATGATTTAAAACTCACATTATTGCTTTTATCTTATCCCCTAAGGGATTTAACATACATTGTTTTATGTTGCGGACTTGGAAACTCCTATGTGAAGGTGAAGAATGCAAGAATGCAACTGTCTCAGTGAAATACTTTTCACTTCCATAAATAGCATGCAAGGAGGACTTAGGGCAGAATTAAAATTAATACGGATCTTGAAAAGAAAATTAGAAAATTTCAGGAAAAAGATACGTGTAAAATGAGAGCGAATCATGGATGGCTTGAATGCCGGAGAAGATTCTTCACCCTCCTGAAATATGATAGTGACAATGTCATTTCCAATATGTCGCTTCCTTTCTACCTGGAAAAAATAAAAGGAAAAGAAAAAAGAAAAAAAAGAAAGAAAAGGCAAAAAAAAAAGAGATAGGCACAGTGACTTACATGACATAAGTAAGTATCTTAACAATTCTGTGACAGAGTAATAAAGCAATATTCCTAAACTGCAAACAGAGTAATTACAGTCAGTATGACTGAGGGCAATATGAAGTCATGACTTAACTATAAGCAAGTAAACCTAGCAGTGACAAAAATCATGAGAACACCGACAGAGAAACAGAAAAAGTACATTGCAATTATATTGTCTAACTATATTACTGTAAGAATGCTTAGTGAATAATAAACCATGTAATTTGTAAGTAATTTAAGTAAATTATGGATGTACGATGCATAGTAAACCCATGTGCCTATAAAGTATTTTTTTAATCATAAATACAAAGAAAGGCTTGAATAATGAATGACATCACATTTTAACAGGAACCCACCTAGTTAATCCATGAGTGCGACAGCACTTCTTTACGGTTGCCAACATTAATATGCTCACACAGGGAATTTCTTTCAAGCTACACTAATTGCTACTCAAGCAGGAGTTACATGTTACACATGTGAATATTCCTACAATTAACAAACAATGCTAATCTCCATTTTTCCTAAAATCTTTGAGGCAATAATTACAGCAGTGAAGCTCTTCAAGTTATTTGAACACCACACTTACTCAACCACTTGTCAGTGAACCAATTTAGATCGTCTTCAGAAATGTCTTTTGTACCTTAATGGAGACGACAGGATGCATTATTTCTAACAAACATCACAAAATTTTCAGCATTAGATAGAATATTGAGGAAAAAAGCAAAAAAGTCTCAGGACTTAAATTTCTAAAATATGAACAGACAAGAAATCCTTTATTTCTTATAAACTTTTGCATCTTGTGATTTAACAAATAAATAGGGAAATTAAAGAAGAGAGAACCATGTACCTGCTGCTTGTTCTCTCTAGAATATGGTAGCATGGTTGAAACATGGAACATAATTTCATGCCCTTGAAAAACTGTATAGATGGAACACGTTCCTGTTGTATCATCTGCAAAGGAAGACAACATTTTAGGGAGGAGTATGTCCTCTAAGATTTCTGAAGATTGGAAGATATTTCAAGTCCTTCTACCAAATCTTCTTTAGTTTTCCTTTTTTTGTCTGATTCATTTTAGAAAATGTCCACACTGCATGTTTCATGCGAGTCCAAACCCAAGTCTGCAACTTATCTGTATAATTACACTTAAAACCTAGGACATCTTTCACCTACCCTCCTGAAATCACATGGGTCCTCAAGCCACAATGTCCTACTGTCATGAAGTAAGTAAAATGTCAGGTTATTATTCACCTCATTCCAACTTAAAATGAAACTGTTCATCTTGATAATACATGTCATAACTGCATTCCATACCAGTTACTTAAGCTGACCTGACTCTTTCCTGGTGAAGCAGAGCATTTAGTACACATACGAGGAAGTCCATTTTGGGACTGTTTCATAACTACGATATATACAATATGCGCAATACGCAGTAAGAGAAAACATTTTGAATGCAGCTACACCCCCTCCTTTATTGCTTCAGATGAGTTCTTACTTTTAGTGTCCAGTCCTCCTCTGTAGCCTGACCAGCCTTTCAAAGTAATTGTATCACCCAAGAGATGCAAAAATTGTTGAAAACTTTCACTTCCAGTTTCTACATGTGGGAGAGAGAAAAGTTACCAAAGAGGCACACATGTAGTAATAGAACATGTCTTAAAAATAACCAAAATAAGGGAAAGGGTCCTGCTTCCAGGACACAAGTTTAATCTGAATTAGCTTCCTTTCATGTCTTCCAACCCTACTGCCTTTCAGGAAACAGCATTCCAACCTTGCAGAATAGGCATCATCATGTGACATTAAACAATGACCTCTTTTGCTAACACCCATGCTGTTCAAGTGCATAGGACAATGTGACTGTGCTGTAAAAGAGTGACAGAACTACAAGTAGCAAGTTAATGAGTTGCCTCCTTCAACTGCTTCTTTTTGCTAAATGTTATGTCACACAGTCTATTCCTAGAAGAGAGATTTCACTGTCTTTCAAGCTGTAACAGTAGGCTTCCTACAGCAACTTTTTATAGAATTAGAAGGCCCTATGCTACAATTTTTCACCTAACACATGAAACCTAACAAAATGACTGTTCATATTACCATTACCTCCCGCCCTTGCTTCCAGCTGTAGGCACTATCTTCTTTTTCTCTCTTCAGACTAATAAAACAATTAAGGAGAAAATGAAAAACGCACCGTTACTGAACATTTCATCATCTGTAAGCTGACCATCCTTAGCATAAAGGACTCCAAATTTAAAATTCACAGATCCCTGAGAAATAAAACCAAATTATTATATGATAAACAGACAATCAAACAGAAGAACCTAAAAATGTGTTTCCTCTAAGGACTTTTATATATGTATCTTTGCACACATTAGAACATACACTTCATACCATCTCCTATATACCATCTCCTAATACATAATAACTTACCTTTGAAGTTTTATAGTATAGCATGAAATCATTAATCTAAGTTGGTGATCTATTATTATGAGATATTAAGTTGGTGCTTAAAGTTATTTTTGATGTCACATCAAAATACAAATCTGTATTCACTGGACAGGTCTGTGAGCTAGAAGTGGTAAGTTGATACTTACCTCTTGCTCTTCAAGAACTAATAAATCCTGTAAACAGAAACAGTATCCTTAGCACACTTGTATTAAAGCTTCTACAAGGATGATAGTTTTATTTGTGATTTTAAGTTTTGATTTGAAATGGCCAGTTCAATGGATAAAGACCGTTTAAGTAGTATTATATATAATCATCATTATTAGCCACTACTGGAAGAAATAAACTAGTAATATTTACACTTAATTACTGAGATTTCCAGAAAATAATAAAGAAAAAGAACCAAACAAAAAAACCCACCACTTCCTACCTTTTGTATCTCAGGATGAAAAATTTCCCTTGGACTCTTCTCAAATTTATCAAGACTCATAGCACTGAAATGTAAATGAAATAGTGCTTTCTAGAAAGGCAAGTACACATTTCAACACCGAACAACCAACCGATTGCAGTTACAACCGGTTTCAAAATGAATTGTTCTAAGAGCCTCTGTTAAATGCAATGTTTCATGGAACTGCCATTTCTTTGCCAAAATGCTGACTTCCAACACTTCCAAAACATCTTTTGTATTTTAAAAACAGAAATTAGTAAGACTCTGTGTGGAGATCAGGTTTAAATGTATTTACTTATGAAGCACAGAGTTCCACTATATCACCCTTCACTTTGGTTTTAAAACATAACCACTGTGAGCATTTTAGGAGGGCTCAATAACCGATTCTATCTTTTAAGTTTTCTCTCTTCTTAAATAATTCAAGGCAAGTCAAATGAAAAATGAGAAGTTCAGCATCAAATTCACACAGCAATGATTCACAGGCAGAACAGAAAAGGTATTCACATAAAAAGCAAGATCAACTTCCTCAATAAACAGAAATATCTAATTCATAGAATTTTTTTCTTAACTCCTATTTCTGCATTTACTATTGTTTTTATGCCCCCTTTTTCCCCCACTGAGCATTACAGAACTGTGCAGCACGTCACAGAGTGCCAAATGCAATATGCGTGGGGTACAGCAAACTAACAGAGGTGAAATCTTTCCACTGTTGCTTATGCCAGATCACAGCGCAGAGGTTATTTTCTTTAGTTAGTTTTGAAAGGTACTAAAGTGTTCCAAAGAATTTAGAAAAAGGACATTTATTGATGCAACCAAAATTCTTTGAGACAGTCTGTACCTAGATTCACACCAGGTGTGAATGAATTCACACCAGGTGTGAACAGGTTGAAATGTCAAAGGACTATCAACCAGGCCTGAGGGATGGCTCAAGGACCATGAAAGCAAAAAAAATTAGTCAGGGAAGAGCTTTCAGTCCAACCTGAAGCAGGCAAAAGGAGATGACATTTATGCAACCGATTGCATGTGGCACAGACTCAAGGAGAAATGAGGTCTGAAACAAGTCTACCATTTTCCTCTGTAGAATACTGGAGCATCACAGGATGGAATACATCAGAGCGTTTTAGCCACAAAGTTACAACCCTAGCTAACAGATGATAGTTTCTCCACCCCGGGATGCCCAAAAAAATACATACTTGAGGGTGGAGCAGAGAGAGAGGCTGGTTTGGAAAGGGATATTAGGAAGAGTGACTGCAGTGACTGGTGGGCAGATGTGGAAAATCAGGTACTTAATGCAGGTCGAGAATGCAGTACAGACAGTTAGGAACACTACTTGAGCCAAAACGGTAGGAGTTCAAAGAGGGCACTTAGCTCAACTAGATGAAGATGAAAGGTATCTCAAGTGTTTTCAACTCACCATCTTGACACTCCAAAAAGAGAGCCCCAGCCCAGGAAATCAGATTTAAGAAGCAAGGCTCAAAGGCCTGATAGCTTCTCGGGCAAATTCAGTAGTCTGGGACCTCTCATAAACCTTGTCCAGTAGCAGGAACATGCAGATCTGTTGGTAGTGACTTTATACCGAAACAGATGGTCTGCTTCCAGAATTCTCCTTTCAAGCAGCACTGGCCCGGCTTCAATCAAACAAGATACATTTGTTCCTACTCTATACAGATCACAGGTTTTAAAAAACTGCAAAGCACTCAATTATCTGGTACACACTATTTGTTTAGTAAAAAGCACTTTTAATGGGCTCCTAGAGAAGCTAAAACCCTTACAGAAGATCCATTTGACACTTGTCAGCGAGGGATTTGAGAAAACACACCACATGATGAAATTGCAAAAAGTGCAGACTAAATTTTGAATGAATGCTTTGAAAACCAGTGCTGATATTTTAGCTGATTAAGAAGAAATAGAAAGTGTTAGGTTTGCTCACTTTATATTCTCTTCAACCACATAAGACGCAGGGCAGAGTACAAGCATGCTCATACAAACTCTAGCTGAGAGTAGGAATTTTCCTGGCTTCACTGTGCGTAATACACCGGGTAGTGAGACCCAGATGAAGATAATCAGCTGAAAAAATAATTTTTGGCATCCTGACTGCTCGCTTCCTCCTGCTAGGGCCACATAATAACCACCAGCGAAAATCTGCTATTCCTTAGCTCTTTTTATTGTCTAACTTTAAAGGATATTTCTTCTCCATCACTTCAGTTCCACTTAGTACCTGGTCTCCAATTAACTTGAAAATAGTCCCTCTGCTGAAGAAAAAGTGATAAGAATTTCTCTTCATTATAAGTTTTCACTTTGCCTGTTCAAGAACAGGCTTTAAACCCACTTTTTGCTGCCTTCAGTGATTAAGACTTGCAAAACTGTTTTTTATGTTTTTTATAGATATATCATAAAAACCACAGAACACAAGCTCTGAATTACAGGAAAAGGTATACAGGCAAATAAACTGGTAACTTATTTGTAAATACATACCTTAATATAGATTTCACTGATAATGTTTTTGTGGGACTGTAAGGGAGACATATTTTTTGAGTACCCTGTAAACAAAAAAAGCTAGCATATATTACAGGACATACCAACTTTTTCTGCATATTTAAATAGGAACATTAATAAAAACAATTAAGTTTAAAAAAAAAAGAAAAAAAGAAGAAAACCAAGGAAATTTTCCTTAGCTATATTTACTGCTGAGGAAAAAAAAAAGGCACGGGTGTCACAAAGAACAAAAAAGCAAACCGTACATGCCTACAGGAGAGTTTTAAAACAATTGCTTGTCAAGGAACATTAAGTGGAAAAAAAGTGAAACATACATCAGACCTATTTTCTTACCGTTGTACAAGAAAATCCTAACAGCAGTATAAAGTCATTGCCTAAACTGATCATAGGATACAATCAAGAACAATTTGGGCATCATTTCTAAAAAAACCATTTGTTAGAACAATCAGAAAATATATGACATTACAGATTTCTGTCAAAAAGTTTAGTATAATGTTATCTGCAAATTTAGTTTAGTTTTATCTATGATATGCTATGATTTTATTCTATAAAATAAAAATATATAATAAATACTGGAATTCTGGAGATAGATGAAAAAGTGTACGATAAACATATCCAAAACAAACAAACAAACAGAAGTCAGAACGTCAGGCAAGTATTTGTTTCTTACTGTTTTTCTCCAAAGTATTGAATGGTATTGAGGAATGCGCTGATTATTTTGGTCAGACAGTACAACAGACAGAAAGAAAGGGTTCTTCTCTGCATCTGTACCTATGTAATTCTGATGAACTGTTGGGAGAAAAACAAGCAGCACTATCAACCACACGGAAGATGCACCCCTCACTCGTGTGCAGAATCAGAGATGCCTGTAAATATATGCATTCATACGTAAAAGCATATTATTGTCTGCATAAATAACTACACACTTATATATAGATGTGTAAAAAAAAACCACACCAAGAGATAGGTAGAGCTTTCAAAGCCAAGAAGGATTTCAAAACATCCCTTTTTGGTAGCAGGGGTTTCACTCCTTACAGACACCCATCCTGTTTTCAGGTTAAAAACACATGAAACAAGGACTTGTTTCACAAACAGGACAGAAAATGTTTTAATACTGAATTAACACCATACAATTTGCCATAGCGAAATAATAATTATAAACTACATAACATTTTCATTGGTCCAAATTCCAATCCATCTGCAAAAAAATAATTACCTTTCCCTAAAAAATACTTGAAGTACCATCTTGTATGATACTCTGGGTTTTCCAAATGCACATCCGTTCTGTGCCACGTACCTGGAGCATAGTCTGTATTCTGAAATAGAATTGGGAGACTGTTGCACTAAATGCCAAGTGAGAAAAGGAGGACACAATATAGGCAAAAGCAAATGAAGACTGGCTGATTCACCCGAAATTTTAGCTTTACACTGCTTTTTAAAAAGCAAGGATTTTTCTGAAGTCAGTTGGCGTGTAGCTGAAATAAAAATTTCTCTCCCTCATTTACACTTTTTTCTAATTTCTCTCTAAGTAGTTAAGTCTTGTCCTACTGTACCACTCTTACAGGTAATGTCTTAAAACGTTAGGGAAAAGAAGGGCTTTCAATGTGTAATTGACTGCAAATGCATCTTTCATGTGTGAAAAATAACTGAAGCTGAATGATTTTTTTATATTTCTATGAGTATTTTTGGGCACTTACCTCACCAGAGGAGCCATTTTCCACACGGAATCGCCCAGCTCTCTGAATGGCTCCATCAGCATCACTAGATATAAGCTACAAGAGAGTTTAACATTGAGGTTCTGTTTCCAAAAATAGCCATACGATCAGCAATCAAAGCCTACTACCATTTCTTTTTGTTCCAGGCATCACGACTCCCCACAGAGAAGGGCTCAGTCTAGTTATTATGAAGCTGACTAAAGATTTTGAATGACCCAGTAAGATGATGAGATGCTACTGTGGAAATCATGAAGCAAGAAAAGTTACGTATTAAATATTTAAAAATTTGAAAGAGCAACAAGAACCTTTAAACATCTGTACTCCAAAAACTACACACTTTCATAAAATGCTAGCAGAATTTAAAAAAGAACAACCAAGAAACATGACCATTCGTGTGAACTTACTGTGAATTTATAAATATAAGTCAGTTTTTCTTTTACAGCAAAAGACTCTAAGCACTAAACGAAACAAAAGAGCCTCTTACCACAAAACAGTTTACTTGCATTTTTGGATTAAAACACCACATCTTTTATGTGGAACATATGGAAAGAAAAGAAAGATACCTGGTGTTCCTGCAATGCAACTTCCAGCAACTAGACCATTAATTTACACCCAATTTACATACATGTTAGTAAATATCCTACCCAAGAACTTCAATATTACAACTATAGCAAGTAGAAAACTTGTGATTTATCCTTACAGTAACAGAGGTGGAGTTCATTTTCTTAACTCCTCCCCACTTCTGCTATCCTACAGTAAATTAATATAATTTCATTATGACCTTGTAATCAGAATGACACACTTTTAACTGCTGACATATTTTCACAGTTGAGAAGAAATTTATATAAGAAAAAAATAAGGTGCCAACCTAATATTTGAATTTCAAGAAAATGCAGAATAACTGACGGATTCTAGGGAACCATTTTTGAAATTCCAATTCCTACTAGACCATTTAGTTTTAAGCCCTCTCCTGCTATTATGAGCTATGCACATATAAAATTACATGCACATGTATGCACAGACGTGAGCACGTATACAGTTTATAACTTACATAATTGCAAGGACTTCATTAAATACTATCCTAATATTTTGCCATCTTCAGATTCTAACAGGAAAAAAATCCATCATGAGGTAAAATTCCATCATGAGGTAAACACAGCATTTATATAGGACTTCCTTTCCTGTTACAATGAAGTATTAATTAATAAGGTAGTAAAGAGATCTATCACAGACCTGATGTATATCTATTCAGAAGCTGCTTTATGTTAGCTTATAACTTTCAAGTCCAGCTCAGAAAGCACATTTCCCAAACTAGATCCAACTCTTTTGCCTGGAAAGGAAAAGGATTAGAGCTCTGCATTATAAGCTGATAAAAGACAGGCCATGTATACTTACAAGCTCTACAGATCCGTAATGCTTTCTGCTAAACTCTCCACGTCTGCAACCCAGATCTTCAGAGACAGAGCTGGAATAGAAACACTTCATCAGTGTACACAAGTCAACTAGTCTTACATTTCCTGCAATGCTATAACCTACCATTAAAAAAATGTAATTTCTGCTGAACAAGGTTCACAGCATATAAGCTCATTGCTGCAGTGAATACTTCTTACAGCATGCACAATCCCTAGCAGCCATTGCAGTCTGGCTTTCACATTACTCCCAAAGGAAATGTCCGTGTTCTGACTGAAAGCAAAAGCTATGATTAAATTAAATATTTAGGCATGATGCAATCAGAGTTCCAAAGCAGGTGATGGCTCATAACCGTGTTTGAAATGTAAACTTAATGCTTCAAAGAGGAGAACTACCCTATACAACTCAGTAAGACCATACTTAGTAGATTGCTACTGAATTTTTCAGTCTTTTTTTCAGCCTACACACAACAAGAAATGAAACCAGTACTTTAATTTAAGAGCATAAGGAAACAATAGCATTTCAGAGGTTTTTCTCCACCACCTTAACTTAAAGACAGCAAACGAAAGTAATCCTAGAATGCATGGTTCTAAATCCACCTGCGTTACCAACCTCACACCATCATAGCACATTACACATCACCTCTTCACAAACTACATTCTAACAATTTGAAGACATAGACTGTCTTGCCACAAACCACACCCTTCGGTATCAAAAGCATTTTTCTGACAGCACTCTCAATAATTAAAAAACAGGAGTGTATCTGAGCTAATGATTGAAACAATCATGCTTTAACATCAATATTCTCATTGGTGTCCCAATTCAAACTACCTAAAACATACCTACCCTTCAAATACACTGGCAGTCCTTTTAAAAATCAGAATTATACCCAAGAGCTAATCTCTGCTTCCTCTCAACCTAACTACTTTATATCCCACATCACCTGCTTTGTATTCAGTGATTAAAGCAGAATCTCACACCAACATAAATGCTACAGAGACAACCTCATAAAAATTAGGCATCTTAGCTTCAATTTAGGCATATATAAGATTCACATTACCACAGTATTTGCATAAGCGCATATACTCCCTAACAAATGCTTGCCCACATACCTCTTTGGCTCTCCATTATCAGATACCACCAAGACTTTTACTCAACTCTCTGACATATCACATCTGCTAATTTAAAAAATACACTGTGATTAAAAATCAACTGTTCATATTAGTTTTCTTCTTTGAATGACATCCTTCCTAGGTCCTGATCTATGTAAGAAACATGGCTGCTCTAAGTTATGACACTTTTAGAGTAGTACTCATCTCATAAGATGAACTGCCAGAAGAAGATAGTTCATCAGTGCCTCAGATTAATTTGGCTTAATAATTTACAATTTACTAACATTGCAAAGTACTTAAATACAGATGCACCTTTATTCACATGACTGTAACTAACCAGCTTACATGAATTTGTAGAGCATCTACACAGTATACTCCACCTCCCTTTCCCTTTTGTCTGGAAACACAGGGGCAGCTGTAGAAATGAACAGTAACGATGAAGAGGAGAGGACTAGCTCCCTCCCTTTTCAACAGAAGCTCCTCCAAAACAGTCCTGAAAGCTGATCAACGAAGCACAATTAACTGCATTTGCTAATCTAAACGTAGACGGTCTTAGGATCTTGCTGTCAAATCACAAGTTTTGTCTTTCAGAAGCTCGACACTTGGAAAGCACTTTACTTGGGGGTCGGGAGGGTAGTGGTAGAAGGAGGTGAGTTTGCAGATTGCACCTGTGTGATCAGGAGGATCTAGGCTGCATGCCCCTTGGGCTTGCCATTCTCCTTACCGTCTATGCGTTTACTTGTCATGATCGATCAATCTCTTTTCATTTAAGAAAGAGTCACAAGTACTAACGCAGTCAGCAATCGTGTAACAGTGATATCCCTGTGCTATCCGCTTGCACGAGCGCAGCGCTGAATACGCTGCGAAACCGACTCTGAAGAGACACTCGTCCGACTCCACCCACACCACCTGCAGCAGCCCGAGGGAGGCGGCCGCGGCTCGGGGTTCCTGCTGCTCCGCTAGCCCGCGGGCCAGCCGCCCCACACCGCGGGAACATCCAGCGCCGCTCGCCTGGGCGGCCCCTGAAGCCCCCCGGTCCGCGCAAGCAAAGCACCGCCTCCCTCTCCGCCATCGCCGGTAGGCAGAGCGCCACGCCCCGCCCCACCCGAGCTTAGCCCCCGCCTCCGGTACCGCTGAGTGAGGCCGAGGAACCGGGTGGACGCTCCTTCCGCGCTGCTCAGCTCCATGCGGGCGGCCAGACGGAGGCTTCACCCCTCCAGCCTTGCTCCCGCGGCCCTGTCCCCGGCGGGAGAGGAGCCGGGAACTCCCCGCGCACATCCCGCTATCCCGGCGCACGTCGCCGCGCGTCCGCCCCGGCCCGCCAACCACTCACACGCCGCGTCGGCCGTCACGTCGGCCGCTGCGCCGCCGGCAAGACCTGCCGGGAGTTGTAGTCCCCGGCTGCGAGCTACCGGTCCCTCCTCCGCCGCCGGGAGATGCAGTCCCGCGAGGGAAACGAGCGGGTCTTCGCCCCTGTCCGGGGAGAGACCTTAGCCAGCACCGCCCCTCCCGAATGCCGGCTTTATAAACGTCAAGGTAAAACGTCGTTTCAGACATCTGCTGAGGGTTTTCCATGGAAAATACAACTATTCGATATGCCTGCAGGTAGCAGAAACTGATCAGTTCCAAGACAGCCGATAGGTCAAATTTGCTGCGGAATGCTGTTCTCAAGTCCGGACGCCACATCACAACGATTTCCATTTACGCTACATGACTGAAAGCGAGCTCACATGCTGACTTGCCTGCCAGATGAAAAGCAAAGGACAGCAAGACACATCTACACAGCATTGTATTAAATTTATTTCTTAGCTTTGTGTTTATTTCTATGTGATATTTTTGCTTTGATAGTTTAAGGCATTATGGGTTTATTGAGTTAGGATTAATATTTTTTGTGTGATTTTTATTTGTGCAGTTTGATTTTTTTTTTTTTTGTTGTTTGGTGGTTTTCATTAGTTTTATTTTTTGGGAACATGGGTATTTACATGGTGGGAATTTTTTAGGTAGTCTTTTTTATTTGGGTAGTGGATTTTTAAACTTTTTATTAGCTTAGATTTTTTTGCTGCCGTTAGTTGTTGCAGTCTTTGCCTCCCACACCAGGGGTTCCCTTTACGTCAAATTCCCCTGTAAGAAAGGTCTGTGCCAGGGTCAGGAACCAGGAATGATACAAGCAGAACTGCCTGGCTTCAGTCTTCAGTTTTTTATTATTTCTTTATCACAGTTCTGAGTCTCAGATGACAACAGGCTCAGCACCTTTCAGTGACATGTGCCAACAAGAGCAAAAATGGACGGTTCCAAGGATTTTTATATAGATACCTTATCCAACTGAGTTTTACAACATACCTAACATGTAGTAAGTTTTTATTTTTCTACCAATTCTTAATTATTTTTCAGTCACATTAAATCTGCATTGTGACTTTGGGTGATGCCAGCTGCTGGGATTTGTGTCATTCCATACATTTGACTCCCAGAACTTCCCAGTCCAGGGCCTTGAGCCAACAGGGCAGCACAGAGATTGTTCTCTGTGCAGTGCCCAGATCTGGGGCTCACTCTCACCTTTGCTGGGTCACGTGAATTACACCCATAGCCCCAATTCCCTGCTCAATTCCCACTGCAGTAACCTCACGATGCCTCGTGGAGCGTGGATATTCCCCTGCAGAGCTGCTGCTTGAACGGCAGCTGTGCCAGGAACCAGCAGAGCTTCCAAGGAAGCTCAGGGAGATCCAGCCAAGGGGACAGGTTTGCATTTCAAAGAACTGGCTTTTCATAGCCTTTGTCCCCCTGGCCCCACTGATGTCCCTGGGGGTCACTCGACAGAGTTGCCTGGAATTCAGCTGATGTCACCCCC
>VXBU01010914.1:0-65163 GCA_013400315.1 Bombycilla garrulus
GCCTGGTAAAGTTATGGAGAAGGAGGTATATGGTAAAGTTATGTTCAGGGCTCCATCTTAGGCCCTGTGCTCTTTAACATCTTCATGAATGACTTGAGTGCAAGACTGGAAGGGACACTGAGCAAATTTGCAGATACGAAACCGGGAGGAGCTGCTGACTCCCTCAAGTGCAGGGAGGCCCTGCAGAGAGACCTTGACAAATCAGAAACCTGGGCAGTCACCAGCCGTATGACATTCAACAAGGGAAGTGATGGATTCTGCACCTGGGATGGGGCAACCCTGGATGTACAGACAGACTGGGGAATGAGATGCTGGAAAACAGTGCAGGGGAAAGGGATCTGATGGTCCTGGTTGATGGCAAGTTGAACATGAGTCGGCAGTGCCCTGGCAGCCAGGAGGGTGAACCCTGTCCTGAGGGCATCAGAAAAAGCATCACCAGCTGGGCAAGGGAAGAGATTGTCCAGTGCCTTTGCACCCTCCTCTGCATCTTGAGGTCTGGGGGCAGCTTTGGGGGCCATGATATAAGAAAGATATTAAACCATGGTGTTACTCTGGGAGATGCTCCTGTGCAGGGCCAGGAGCTGGACTCAATGATTCTTCTTGGATCCTTCCAACTCAAGATATTCCATGATTCTGTGATTCTGTGATTTTATATCCTGATGGAACTGGAAGAGGGAAGAAAAAAAATAGATTTCTGCATTGGTATTACTTTTTGTCTTAGTGTCTGCACTCATTCTGAAGCCTCTTATTTCCATTGCTGTCTCCAGAAAGGAAGATAAAAATCATAGAAGCAATGATTTTTATTGTAAATCTTGATTCACTTAACAACAGATGCATACAATGCTCTTCATGTAAATGAAGCAGTGTTTCTTACTACTTTTCTAATTTAGGATTTTGTTTGTACATAATGAATATTTCTAAGTGAGTGCTATTTCTCACCATAAATGTAAAGTGAAGCTTCTCAGTCTATTAAAATAAGTTTTTCTTGGCCAGGGAAAGACCACCCAATAAACTCATTTATGAGAGTAATTTCTTGTTTTCACACAATTCAGAGAAAAATTACTCCATCCATAAATGTTTTTTTTCCCAAATTCAGCTTGTTTTTCCACATTACTTTTAGCCATTTTGATCTTCCCTGCATTGGACACTCTAACACTCAACACGCTGGTGTTTCAAAACTTGGATTCACTATATCATGGTTTTCAGTTGCTTGTGTTAAGTACAGAGCTTTTTCTGGTGACCTTATTGAAAAGAAACCAGAGTAGTTCCTGATGAGTTCTACTGTGTCTCAGACTGCTTTAGTAGTTTAATGGATGACATAATGACATCTTTCTATAATTTGGTAAGAAGCATTGCTGGGCTGTGGCATATTCCCTTACCTTTCTTCTTAACCATCTCATTTGCTGAGGGTCTGAGGGTGGCAGTCTGAGGGGAAAAACATCCGTAGATAAAGAGGTTCTACCTATTCCAATGGGAGAATAGACACAGGAGATCAAAATTGTAATCGTATGTCACTTCCAGAAATCCTACTAAACCAAATATATTTTTTAAATATATTATGTCTGTCTGTGTTTAATTCTTTCATACTTGCCAGGCAGTATCCTAAGCACTCACAGAAATCAGTACAGGCTTTGGGCATAGGAAGACCACCCCATCATAACTTTAAAAATCAACCTTTTTTCCTCTTGTTACCCATGGGGAACATTGTGGTTTTGGAGTTACAAAGACCTCTTGCTTCACTTGAGAAAGAAGAAAAGATGGAATGAGAGCTCAAAATGTCAGTGGTGAGAGACAATGGAGCAATTTTGCTAGAGCTTTCTTCTACACTGTAGGTACAAGCTCTAGTGGACTCCTTTTCAGGATTTTGTGTTTTTTATTTCTGCTAAATGACATATTTGATGACATCAGACTAATACAATCACAAGAATTCTGTGAAAACACTAGCAGAAATATTGGCAGGAAAATAATTCACTTGGAAGTCAGGAGAAGCTAGATAAAGAGGAAAGTCATATAGATATGTTTCTTACATTTTAGGTCTTTCCCTCTTGTCTGTCATGAAAGTTTGTGACAGGACAGAAAGGGGTTTTACTATATTGAGTACTGTTATAAAGGGGAAAAAAAAGCCAAGATTTAATAGTCAGTGAATAAAATTAATTCCACTGTTTAATTCAGAAATTCCTGCCACATGGACTCAGACTTTCTAATGGTTTTTAACCATCAGCCATCTGTAAGCCTCCAATTGGTATGGTGCCTGCAGTTTTTTTTTTTTAAATGCTATATAACCCATAGCAGCTGGGAATACCTTCAACAGGCTCTTCCATAATTTTGCTGTTGTTGTTGTTTGGGGTTTTTTTGGTTGTGGTTTGTTTTATTTTGTTTCTTGTTTTTTCCTGGCTTTGTTTTGTTTTGTTTTGTTGAAACTTGCTGAAGCAAGACCAGAATGGAATAAGGTTAGTCCAAGTGTAGGTAACTTTGTGTACATCTTTTTAAAATTGCTCTGTCATTGAGGACATTCTTGTTTTATTGAGATACGATAATAAAAATTTTTGATGACAGCATTAGCAGGTATTACAATAGAGGAAAACAAAATATTCTTAGGAGAGGATTTGTGGGAAGATATAATGTAATACTGTCATTGGTGTTCTCTACTCTTGTTAAAGTCTTTCTGTCAACCCCTTTGGCTATATTTCAAATGGAATTACATGTGTATATGAGTTGTTGATTGGGACTTCGGGCTGAATCCATGTGTTTATAGAGATATTTTGAGACAAGAAATTAACTAAGTAGTTGTTATGCTGAGATAGAAAAACTCCTGCCCATCAGGAGACATTGTGAAAGCAAATTTGTTAAGGTTTTTGAGGTGATGCCACTTGGCAAATAAGGAATAATCACTGGAAAACTGCAGAAATTTTCAAATAGATTAATTTAATTTTATGTCAAATTTATCATGTTCTTTCAGCATGAAAAATGGAAAAGGAATAAAAGTCAAAGCACTTTAAATTGACACTTCTAAAATAACACTGAATTCTATCATAACTGATGTTTTAAAATATCTGTCTTCCTGTCTTATTATGTCTTCTAGCTTTTATCCAAAACAGTATATTTCATTCTGGTTGTTGCTCTGACTTTAGAGTAAGAAAGAAATTTTGTTTTAAATTGACCTGAAAATTTTCCTTTTTTAATTTAATCAGCAATCTACTCTTCACAGCTTTTTCCTAAGAGGTGGAACAGACATTCTAAGTCATTCTTTATGTCATTTAGTTGATTCTATAATTTCAGATTAATTAAAAATATAACTTTATTTGCAAATTGTTAATGTCTAAAGATTCTTTAGATGCTATTAGCTGGAAAAGAAAAATTGAAAAAACACACTTCAGTATTCAACATTTTTATAGCATACTCTTTAAAGTGTGCATACTTCATAATTATAAAGAGAGAAGAAGGGTGTATATTTGAATTTAGACAGTCATTAACCAAGGTTGTAACAGTTTCTTAATAATCCTTACAGGTGAGTTGCCTGAGAGAGTATTAATATTTTCACATTCTCAGGAGAATTGTTCTGGTACTCACCTTAAAGATTTAGTGTATTTATTGCACAGAGAAGGAACAAAAGAGTCTCAGGATCTTTCTGAAAAGTTAGCTAGATTGTTGTTTAGGTAGATGACATGGAAATATGCTTTTCTATCTTTGGACAAAGCTTTGGATACAGAAAATTATGACTCTGTGGATATCTTTCTTCATCCTTTACTTACAGTAGTGTAGGATGAAGGCAAAAGCTGTGAAAGTATTTATGGTAGCACTAACACCAAGAACCAGGAGATGAGCTTCATTACATATATGGCATGCTTTCATCAATGATGCTTTATGAAAAAGTTCACTCTATATTTCATAAGAAATTCCACCATCAAAAGTTTGAATAGACTGATAATTTTATGTTAGGTATTTTCACACTTTTCTAAGAAACTCCTTGAAGGGATTGTCTTGGTAGACAGCTGTGAAGGAACTGGTCTGATTTTTTATGCTTTGCAAAGCAAGTGTTATTCATGACAAGATTCTTTCAAATATCTGCTTTTGCAACTAGACTGCCTGTATTACTCATACTTTCATGTAGATTAATGTACCCCTTCATACACATGTCAAGCAGTCCAAATGTGTAAGTTACCTGATTGAGGATTTGTAGATCATACAGCAAGAAACAAAAGGAGAACAATGTTTTTGTTCAGATACCTTTACTGTCCTTAGATGCTCCAGTCTAGACCTTACCTTAAAAATTAGTCAAGCATTGCACAGATCTTTAGTATACTGCTGCAGCAAGGAAAGCAAGAGTTAGTGCAGATCTACATAATTTGTTGGTTTTCTGAAGATGTGTGCACACAGAACTCCTAATTTATCTTGGACAGGTAATAAACATATCAATTTCTGAAATAACTCTAGCCTTTCAGAATGGGTGGGTTTTTTGGAGTACTTTCCAAATATTCAGAAAGGGGGAAAATGCACCAAATAGTAAATTGTATCTTCAGATTAGTAATATATGAAAACCAGAGATAACGGCAATTTTCCTCTCTTGCTTAAATGCATTTCTTTACACTCTTTTTTTTATTATACACTTCAGAGGAGTTGACAGAAAAGAAATATCTCAATAAAAACTACGAGAAACATCTAAGGAAATTGCTTTTGAGAGATAAATACTTCTGTGGTAAAATTTCATCCAGATCTTTCTCCTAATCACGACAAACTTTTCCATTGTGAGAGTACTTTTTCTTTTATAGGAGATGATAGCACTTAGTTTCTTTATATAAATATCAGATATAAGGGTGACAGTCAGACACTGATTAAAGTGGAAGAAATAAGGGACTATTAACCATTTCCTCAAACACTTTTCTCTTAAGGAGTCTAGCTCCTTTTTACAATGAAAAATATAATAATAGAACCTTAAAAAGCATTGAATCAGTACATTTTTGCTGTAAATATACAGATAGTTCAGATAATTTTTGAAGCAATTCTTACATAAATTGGCAAGCATGGGCAAAAGTAAGAAAAGTCTACCTTAAATGATACTATGATAATGGCATTTATTTTACTCAATTACAACTCACTCTTCCTTATTTGATAGTTGTCATCACTTGCACAAACGAGATATGTAGGAAAAGATGTGTTGCTGTCAAAGCAGTTATACGCTTTTGAAAAACAATAAGCTGCTTTTTAGTAAGACTTTTTCTGTTGGTGGTGGTGTTGTTTTGGTTTTTTTTTTTTTTGGAATTGACTATGAGAATTTATAATCACATTAGGAGAATAACAATACTAATAAAATCCAGGACTGTTGTATGTAAAGCGATTGTGGAACTGAGACTTGCATGTTAAAAGACAAGTGTAGTCCCTGTTGAGTATATTTTAGTTCCAAAATAATTAATAATTGTTGACAAGACCAAGTTAAATATGTGTAGCATCACATGTCTTGTAATTAGTTGGGATGATAAGATAATATGGACTGAAAATAATCAATTTGAGCTGCCAAAGTTGATCACTTAAACCAACTGAAAAAACACAAGCAACATTCTTCTACAGATTTCATGCACATTATTAATTAGCTTTGCCTGCTTCTTTGGTCTTCTTATATTTCAGCTCTGAATAGCCAAGTTTAATGGGTGTGAGTGTTTTTGAATGTTTATTTGCAAGCTCCCTGAGCAAATTTGGAGGAAGAAACACGCTGAGTCAATTGGAAGCAAATTATAACATTGAACATACTAGATCAAATTAAATCTAGGTAAACTAGATAAAATTAAAGAATATTTAAAACATTTAACATTAAAATGCAAGTGCTACAAAATAGCTGTTCACAAGAATAGAAAATCCTAACTCTTTGCAAGCTCTTGGATATCAAAAATGAATGTGCATCTCTTCAGATTAAGTTCAAAGGAACAATATAAAAGCAATAGCAAAACACTTCTTTTTCCGGTTTATACCTATTTCTGTCCCAATTAAATCAATGAAATCTATACTGTGGTTTAAAGCAGAGTTACTTTAAATGAATCCTTCTAATAATACAATCCATTAGACCAGAGATTAGGTATTATGACAGCATGAGCTATAGAAAAATCTTTACAGGGTAGAAAATTTGAGAGATAAATGATTCATTCTAAATTATTTGCTCTAACTAGCTTTTGCTGCACTCATGTCAGATACTTTGCAGCTCTACAGCATGATGTTGGAGATCAAGTATAATCAATAATATAAATTATTTAAATGTAAGATTCATAGGGAGGTTTCTTTACACTCAAACTTTTCCAATCTTGTGTGGTACAGAAGAGATTTGGATTTTTATGATTGCTACTAAGGGGTCTAAGAATTTTATTTCCAGGCTTGTATTTTTTGTCTTAAAAATAAATAATAATCCACTTTTAAAATTGAAAATTTAGTGGAAATATTTTCCTTGTTGATGGCCCTTCCCATATGTATATATATGGTGTGAAAACAAGGTTAAAAAATGTCCTGCATGCTCAGTGTTACTAGAATATGTCACTAGAATAATTCTTTTTTTCGTCTTTAAAAATGTTATGCAGCTGAAAGACCCAGGGTTCTTTCTGATGAAGCACATTAGGAGAGAAAAAAATCAGATATAAAAGCTGCGTGACAACCTACATGCCAGTTTTGATCCTTCAGGTTCAAGGTGGAAGAAAATCTGTAGGAAGGACTGGGTGGCATGGGAAAAATAAAGTGGACTTGAGTAAGAAAAAGTGTGAATGGACTGAAGCATGGGGAGAAACAGAGAATGTATGAGACAGGTGCTATAGAGGTATGGTGATGACATTTATAATAAAATAATTCAGTACAAGGAAAGAGCGTGACACTTTAGACTTACATCAGAATAGAAATTGATTTCTTTTCTGAGCTCTCTCTTTGCCAAGTATTAACCAAGCCCATTAATATGCAACCAGTACTAATGTATAGAACATTTAAATGTACACAGATTGGGATCCCAGAGGGCAAGTTACCTGCTGAAATAAATAATTAGACACTGTCTTGGAAAATCACGATTTGCTCAAATATATTACTAGAAAAGCTACACCAGCAGCTGGGTTTGTATGGTTTGCATGAAAAAGTCCACCTTAATCTGTCTGATTGATGTTGGGTAATCATTTTAGGAGACCATCTTTGGCATATTCCTATTCTATGGTGTTTGTTTAAACAAGCCTCTAAAAGAGCATAAAATAAATAAAATATTTAGCTGAGTAGGGACTATGTTCGTTGTATTTGAGCATCAGATGTATGCTAGAGTAAAATCATAGCTCCACTACGAACTGCTATTATCCTAAACTAAATTAAAATCTTACTTGTATCTATTTGCTGCAGCACAAAGTTATTGCTGAGACTACAGAACTGTAGAAATAGTGAATAAAAAGCTTCTCATCCAATGGCTTTTTATGTGGCTTTTCCCAAAAAGTTAAAGAGGTAGCAGATAAGAACTTTTGTGTGTGTATAAAATTTATCTTAGAAAGAAAATTTAAAATAGCATTTCAGGGGTTCTCTATGATACACAGTATTGGAACATATTGCTTTTAACAGGTTTCTTGAGCTATCTAGCAGAAATTTTATATGCTATGGGCCACAGTGTAGGAACTGCAGGGTCTGTGATCTCTCAGTAGCAATGAAAATATTACTATGCTAATTTTTGTTTAATTTCAATGTCTTAGCATGTAACTGAAAAACAAACAGACAATTTTTTTTCTAATTAAAAGCACCTACTAAGGCTTTGGCATGAATATTCACATAGATTTAATTACAAAGTAAATGTCAAATGTTCTTGAAAATAGTCTAGGAAGGGAGATACAGAGCTAAAAGCCTGAAGCAGTAATGCTACAGTGATTGGTAAAAAAGCCAAGGCACAGACTCAGGAGACCAAGACTGTAAATTCTAATTTTCAGCAATAGAGAATCAAAGGAAACTTTCCATTGTCCCAGAGAAAGTCCTAATTATTGAGCTGTCAGTTAAAACACTGAAAAAGGTAATGCAATTGGATATTGTGTCCTTAATATTCACAACAGAGAAAAATTACTGAAATAGTCTGTAGGCAAGACATGTTAATGCATGCATTGGGGCAGGCTTAAACATTCTATACACGTTTAAGAATCAAGCCACTAAATCTTGAAAACACTTCTGAAGAACATTGGGTTGCTTTTAAGTTTCAGAAATTAAGTGCAACTAAACTTCAGATGCCCTCATGTTCAGATGATAGAAGAAAAATTGTTTCACAAATAGCTTTGAATTTGTTTTCATTAAATGCCCAGGAGAGTCTATGGAACTAAAACCTTGCACATGGTTGCATGATTGTCATTAAAAAAAAAAAAAAAGCTGAATCAGATCCAAATACAAGATTTAAGAATCTAACAAAATCATTGTTAGATACATATCCATACTTTCTATGAGTTTTTCTTTCTGTGTATTGCTTGTATAGATGATGGAAAGTCTCACTATCCCACATGGAAAATCCCATTTTCACTTTTTGCATTTCAAAATCACATTTTTACATTCATTTCACGCAATTAACTCTCAAGTTTATCAAGGAAAGAAACACCAGATGTCTTGCTGTATATCCTCAGTGGTGAGAGATTTCTTGTTTCTTGACTACCTTTGTAAATTTAAACTTTGATATAGGCACATGAGATTTAGGGTGTGAAAAGACTGAACAGACTTTGTAGACAGACTAAAAATGCATTCAGCTGTTTTGTGGTGAATGGTAGCATATTACCTTGAGTTCCTAACTCAGGATATTCTGTACAGGCTAAAGAAAAAAAGCAAAGCTGTGCAGGGATGTGGCAATCTACCAGATGTTGTCAGCAGATGTGTTTTTATTTTAAAGATGCCATTGACACCTGACCACTACAAAAATCTAGCCAGGCTGAATAAACAGGGTAAAAGAATGAAATGGAAAAGCCAAAAGCACAATATATCAGTGATTTACTGCATAACGTTGGGAAAGTTACTGGCACAGTCAGATATCAGAATTACTTTGTTGTCAGAAATAGCTTGTCTTCCTGTAAGGCAGATGCACAGTGTGGTCATCTGGCATAAATCCCTAAGACATGACTGTGAGAGGGTCATTATGGAGTGAATACAACAGCAAATGTGATTCCAACTTGACTCTGATTATGAAATTCAAGTATTTTTAAATACCTCTCACCATTAGGAAAAATCAAATAATTATTTTGTTCAGATAATATGGGGGATAAAACATAAAAATACCCATTGATAGAAAATACTCAGAAATATAGAAAAATATAGAGATAATATAGATAAACAGGGATACAAATAATCCTCAAAACAAATTCTTCTGTTTTCAATTAAATGGCATATTTTCTATTAGACTTACTACTGCTGCAGCATTTTCCTGGTGTTTTGCATTTTTAAATTTCATTCATGCAACAACCCACTGAGCTGGAATATCATGAGTATTATTGCCAGTTTCCAAAGAAAAGAGGACAAGGTGGAGATATTAAGTGACTTGCACAAGGTCTCTTATCAAGTCTGTACCAGAGCTAGGATTACAATTTGGAAGCTCTTGACTTCTTGTTTGGTATTCAACAGCCTAGACCATGACATTCCTCAAATCCAATTTCAAACTCTTATAAAATAATAGAGGAAGCACAAGGGAGCAAAATGCTAGCCAAAATAATGCTACTGAAAGTTTTGTCAGAAACTTCAATAGCACAAAATTAGTCTATCTATGAGCTGATTATAGCATTTCCATGTGCAATAAATATCAGATTTTACTTTAAAAATGCATGACAAATTTTTCAAAATAATCTTCTTGCCTTCAAGAATAATTTGAAAAATTTCTCCATATCAGCCTTGCTACGTTTAATGCCATGTGTCTCAAAAACAGCTTATATGTAACAGAGAAGGATTGAAATAAGAACTGTGATGCTGGGGAAACACCTAACCATGACATTGGTACCCTTATTACAGCCAGTTTTAGATAAAAGCTTTAGATTCTAAATCATTAAAACAATTCATTAATTAAAATTTCAGAAGATGTTGTACATTGGGACTGCAAACTCCCTTGAGGGCAGAGAAAATTGATGAAGTTTATTAGGAAGGTTAGAAATATAAAATGTAATAGTAGGAGACTGTCTTACTCGCCAAGGCTCATTTAATCCTCACAGTGATATGAAGCTGAAGAGAAAGCACAAACACAGGGGGAGGAACAGTGCTAAATGACACCAAGCAATTCTACTGAAAACAAGATTAGCTGGAAATGTCATATGACAGCAAATATAGCTAAGATTTTTTTTAGGTAATCTATGGTATCACAGAGTCACCAACTGAAGAGAAAGACAGGAGTCCTGCAGATTTTGCTGTCACTGCACTCAAAAGTGAACGCTGAAAACAGATTTGGACCATCATAGAAAGTCAGAAATGCTTAAAAATTATTATAAGCTCAGTAGGAATGAGTGATTAGAGAAGATTAAAGTAGGTTGCTCTATAAATGACAAATTATGACTTAGATGAGATAGCTGTCTACAAATAGATCTGGTCAAAATATTGAAGTGAAGGGATGTTTACCTTTTGCTTAAAAAAGGCCCCAAACTTGTTCATTTCCTTCTCCAATAACCTGTCTGACACCACAAAAAAGCAATGCATCCCAATACAAAAAGTTTCCATTATCATTCCCTGGATAGACTGGAATCTGCTAAGTGACCTCAATGTCCAGATCCCTTGAATATTTCCTTGAAGTGTGTATCTCTTTAAGAAACTGCACAGATAGATAATGCATTATCTTTACTCCATTTCAAAATATGGTTCAAATTCTAAATAAGCCTTTTGTTTTTATATTTTTTTCCTGATTTCACTGTATTGTTTCACTATACTGGTATGTGCTATCACGATTACTTTTTTTCTTAGCCACCAGAGTTGCATCTCAAGAGCCTATAAATAAAGAATTCCTTGTATTTTATAGGGTTTAAATATGATGGAGGAAAGGGACCCATATCTGAGTGCTCATCAAATCTTTTACTAGAGAAATGTATTTCTTTACAGGGTTATTTTCTACATCCCAAGAACAAAGAACATGTGAATAGGAGGGAAAATCCCTGGTTTTCTGTGATGACAAGTAATATTTCCTCCTGCCCATTTGGGTGGGAGAAGGTTCCAGCACCAGGAGCTAGTGCAGGGCAACAAGAAGCTGCAATCCACCTGTAAAGACCTTAGACCCTTTCCTTTTTCTTCCCACTCCTTTGAGGTGGTGCTACTGCTGGGACACAGTGCACATCTTCCCCTTACTGTTCCAAAAGCTTAAACAACTTATGCAAAATAATATATCCTTAAAAATGTTTATTTTGTTGGTATGTTGGTATTAATCTCTAGTTCTCTAGATATTTTAATTTATTTAACAAGTAGATGTGTTTTATTCACCTTCCACAAAGAGTATTTGTCTCTTTGAGAAGAGTGACAGCAGAAGATGAAGTGAGAACTGCTATATCATTTTATCTTTCAGTCCTTTATTTTCTACAAGATGTGGCATACTGATGCATCTTGTCGTTTCTGCAGCTCCAGGAATGCCAGCTTGAAGGGAGCATTGTCCATGTTACAGACATGATGTGTCAACCCCTTCTTAAAGTAATTGAAAGAAAACAAAAAGATAAATTGTTCAAAAATTTAAAAATAAATAAATAGATGAATAAATAAAAATGGACAGGAGAATCTTCTCAATCTCTTCAATCTTGGAGAGAGAGAGAGGGGGAGAGGAAGCATATGCTTTAACTTAATGATGACTGGAAAAGCCCAGAATATTTTTATGTGAATTTAACTAAGCATTTTACGAATAACTTTTTTCTTTATTTGTGTGACCTAGATATAGTAATTCATTAAAAATTAATTAAAAACAAAAAGAAGAAAGACTTTCTCCTTTAGAGAAAGACAAAATATATCTTATCAGATAGCTTCCTGTTCTCTCTCTTCCCTCCTTCCCATTTCTCTCTGCCATCATGAAATATCCCATAGCTGTGTTTCCAAAAGATGTGAAAAAATTTATAGGGGTTTTGTCAAGTACTGATTTAACTGAGATAAAGTACTTTTAATGACTGCATATTAAAGCAATTAATATGAATATTGAATTTTCTCCATAAAATATGGAGAAAATACCAATGCAAGATAAATCTGTGTTGTAGGGCATTTCACTCACAGAAGGACATTTCAAATGCTTAAATATGTTAAATTTTTCTGCAACACTATAAAAATATTAATGTTAGCACTGTTGCTAAAAGGTAATTGATAAGGAGAGAAAATATATTACGGTCTAATCTTTTTTTCTTGATAAATGTTTTAATAACTATTGATTCTTTTAACTCAAAGATGGCACATAACAGAAAAGCTCAGCTATTAATGCAACAATTGAACCTTGATATTGACAAAAGTTCAGTTTTTAACTGAGGCTGGATAGCAGAAGTGCAGAGATTGCTTGGAAGTGCTGAAAAGAGCAAAACCCCATGTGTTTTGGGCCAGAGACTGATCACACGTTATAGTGCTGCATTTTGTCTAAGGACCAACACTATGGTGTTTGATTTTTTGCCAGAATGATCATGTTCAGCTTGACCCCCAAATATCCTAGCAATTAATTCCTCACAGTCTGTGCTGACTACTGTGGATTTCATTGTGGAAACAAACATGGCTGTTCAACAATGCGTCTCTTAAGGGCTTTATCTTTTTTAGAAGGATTTGCAATAATAACCAAATGTGCACAATAAATCTCAGTGTGCAAGCATCTCGTATTAAATAGCAAAAATTAAGGTCTGGAATTTAATGGTGCTTAGAGTAACCTGTCAGTGATGGAAATTTTCATATTTTAAAATCTTTCTGCACAGAATTACTCTTTTGTTATCACATAAATCTAATACAGACTGTTGATTACTTACTGGCTCAAATCTGAAATTATCTCAATATGAATTATTTTTGAAGGGGGTGTGGGAGAAGGGAAATGAAAGTGAGTTTGATTTTTCCTTGTTTCCTTTGTAAAAAATATAAATACATAAAAGTTGAAATATCTATCCATAAATTAAATCTCTATAAAACTAACAAAATTTTTATTTATTTTCAGAAAGGGTCTGTATTCCTTAAAGATTTTCAATTTTGTTACTTCAGTTTTTCCTCAGTAGGCCCTATTTCTTCCCAAAGACACTGAAAGCAATACTCAATTCATTCAAATCTGTAGACTTTTTTTCTATTTGGTTAAAAGGTTTTATTGTTGAAAGGAAAGAATCAGCTCCAAGATAAAAGAACATAAATACTCCTGAAAATATTACTAAACTTAATGAAGACAAATTTTTAAGCAAAAAATAGGTATAAATCTTGGGGAAACAAATAAAAAGAGAGAAAATATTAAGAGAGAAAATCCAATCATCAATATAAATATTTCCTAGTCTTCTAAAGATATTTATCTGATTTTTCTAATTCTAACAGAGTTATTACAGGTTAGCTTTGTTTAGCTAATTCAGCATGGGAAAATGCATAAGGGCACCTCCAGAGACAATATTTCAGTATTTGTAGAAATTTTACTTAGAGGTAATGATTTCCTCTCAGTATTTAAAAATAAGAAACAGTTGTGCAATTGGGAAAACGCTGAAGTGAATTGCTTTCAAAATGTCTTTGACTTAGATCCTCAGACTTTAAATATCTTAATATTTTTGCAGTTTGACTAAATTGTTGTCTGTTCAAAGACAAATTTTGCATTTTACTGTGTGAAGAATCATTGTGAAAGCGCATAAAGCAGCACAGGGAGCAGAAGTCCAACAGGACTTTTATGGTCATGCCTTGACGCTACTCCCTAAAACAAAAGCTTGAGAGTTACTGGAATGTAGAATTTGACAAGTTGTTCCCTTTCCCTTTGCTTCAAGTTCTGTGTTTTCCCTGCACTGGTCCACGGCACAACTGCAAAGGGATTGCTGTCTTCACTGCTCTGGTAGGCACAGCACCAGAGGAGAAACATCTGTGAAATGGAGCTGTGGGTTCATGTATGTGCCTTATGAAAAGGAGTTTCATGGTTACAAAGGAAGGCATTGACATGCTGGTGCTTAGTGAAACTTAGTCAGAAAATGCTGGAAAAGTGAAGGAAGTGAAGGACTTAAATTCGACTCCTCTCTTTTGCACTTCAAATTGACTGGTTTAAACTTTTCACTTGTATATCCTGGATAATAGGAATCTCATTTCAGGAATTTGCATTTTCATTCCAGTTTGACATATTAAAAATGTTAATGTTTAAGAAACAATTTTTAATATCTATGTAGTAATATAAATGATCTAATTTATAACCTTTTTTTTAAGGTATACAAAGATTTAAACTAGTTACTTCTTGATAGAATAATTAAATCAGCTACTGCATAGAGCAAGGCTGTATGTAATGAAGTGCATTGAATAAATAAATATGCTTAAGTGCATTGACAGTTAAATGTTATTTTTAAAGCATTTTTTAAAAAGATATGCTTGGCATTTAGGAGGTACTTATTACAAGAAAGGATCACTTCAATAATAGGAAATAAGCAAGATACCCTATTAAAGGCTGCAAGGAAACGAGATTATTTCAGATACTTTTCTCTCACTATTTCATTTATTTCTGCATTTGTATGAGGTACAATATTTGTGATTTTACTGATAGCTCAGAGAATATTTGTATAATTCAGTATTCACAGATGCATATTGGAAGTGAGGTGTAGAAGTTGCCATAAATTCTTTCACATTATAATGGAGATCCCATGGATCTGCGATTTTTAAGAAGTATTCACAGGAGTATTGTGACCAGCAGGCAATCTAATCTCAATCATTCATGTTAGTATTATTCTCAACCTTTGAATTTCTGCAGCACGTTTTCCTGACTGCTCATTTGAATATGAGAGAACCCACCAGACAACTACTTTTCTTTGTGTTATAAAAATATTGTAAATTTGCATTGCAAAGAACCTACGAGAGAGAAATATTCAATGTCCTATTCAAAGTCTATTTAAATTAGTACATAGAAAAACTGGGCAAAAATAAAATAAGGATTTTATGAAATAAGAATGGTTCACCAAATCTCATGTTAAATGGCTAAACAACCAGAGGAAATACTGAGTGTAGCAGAGTGTTTAGAAAACATTGTGGTGGTAATGTGTGTGATAGAAAACACTGGTGGTAATAAATAAAGTCTTTTGTTGCATACAATTTTTATGTGAATCTTGACTTCTGGAAGATTTTTTGTAGATTTTTTCTCCTTGGATTTTGTTTAACGGTCTGCTGGTCATGCTAAAACATTCCAGCTGAAGTCACATTGTTGTGTTAAAAGTTATGTAAAAATACATTGAGACATAGCCCTTAGTCAAAAAAAAGCCTGTCTGCAGATTAGTGGAAACAGAGGCACTAAAAGCATCTTAACTGAGAGTCACAGAGCAGTTTAGTGGAAGAGACAGGTCTACCAGTCCAGGCTACTGCCTTCTAGACTAGTGATCATACTTGTGATAGACTAACTCTATGAGTTTAGTAAAATAAGTTCAGCTACATGCTTGATAAATGTAAATAATATCAACAAGATGGTAAGAATTATATAAGAACAGACAAAGCTTTTTTTCCCCCTGCGTCTTTGCAAAAAGAAACACAATGCTCTCCATGGTAAGTTTTCCCAATAAAGTGGTATTTGAAGTGTTGTGCAACTAAGCAGCACAGGGGATACCCTGTTCATCAACAACTGCACTAACCTTGTTTCTCTTACACCTTGTTATTCTGCATGTTACCTCTTCAGTTTGGGTCAGTAGGGCTCAGGTTAACATGCTGTGTTATTGTCATTTTGACTCCTGTGTAATAGAGATGTACAGATAGGGTTAAACTTCCCAGGTCTCAGAAAACATCAGCAGTATACTGTATGCCAATATGGATCTTAGTGTGCATTATATTTACATAAGTGGTTTGCCATGATTATATTATGGTACCAAGCATACTACTCTGAATGTTCACAATATTCAGGTTAGCTATGTACAGACATGGCTTCAAACATGCACAATCTGCACAGCAATCTAGAAATATACAGTATTGAATTTTTCTTATGATAAAGGCATGGGGATTGCATTCAAGGCAGTTCTCCTGGTTTTCCAGGATGAAATTTGTGCATGCATACAGTACGTTATGTTTCCATAACACGTTTAAAAATTAATAAACTTGGAGGAAAACATCCTTTTCTTATTTTCTTCAGTGTTTTCTCTCAATGCTGTGATATAAAGTAAGTTGCCATGCTAAGTTGTTGATCAATAGAAAGATATTTCACTGCTGGCTCTACTGCATACATTCATTTAACATAGCTTGCAGTTTGCTGAGGCTCAGGAGGACTGCCCACACTTTTCTGTTGTGTATTCTTGTCTGGAAGGTGGGGTTTGGGTGCTCTATGATGGAGGCAGTCAATGTGCTGATGACTGTGACTGAGGCTGTTTTGCTCAGCAGGTATTCTGTGGAGTTCAGCAACAACCTTTTTCTAACTTCATGTATGATAGCTACTGATTTAAAACACTAAACTTGTGATTTAAATGTTCAGAATAGAGGTCATTATACCTTTTCATTCTGAGGAATGAACTGAGTTTTAACTGTGAAAAGTATTTAACTGCATTCTCTTCTTTCCTGAGTTGATACTCTGATCTAATCAAAAGTATGAACAGGTTAAAAAATAGTAACAGAGTTCTTGACTGTAAGATATGGCCTATATTTGACTGGTTCCAAAACGACCTTTTTCTTACAAAATAAGTCTTCTCTACTTAAAGCTATGTATATTTTTGACATTTTTGTGGTCTACTAAAACTGAAAAAAATCCAGTGCAGATTTGGGACAATTTCTTTCATTTAATTTCATTTTTATAAGTGAATTTATGTAAAGAGAGGGACCTGCTGGGAGGTGAAATTTGCACACAAATTATGAAAATCACATGGACTTCAGAAGGGTAAGGCTAGATGAACAGAAGTGTTGGGGTTTTTCCTTCTTTTACCAAATCTTTCCCAGAAATCATGTAGTTATTCCCATCAAAAATTTTACCAGGATGCATTTCAACTTGTTACCTCAGATAAAAGAGCAAAGAAGAAAGAAAAGCTGTATTCCTTAGGTTAAAGTGGTTTCTCATCCTACTTTTTAACTCTCAGAACATAAGCCAATGTCTTTTTCTCACTTCTTTTTTTGTACTGAATTTACAGGGAAAATTGTTCTGATAGAAACATATTGATTGCAGTAAAGAATTGTATGTTACCTGCCTAGCACACCTCACAGCGATGTTTAACTGGTGAGAAATGTGCTCTAACTGACACCAAACAAAAGCAGAGTTGTTTTTCATTTTAAGAGTTTGCTCTCTACATGGCCTTGAATGTTCATTTCTTTGACAGTAGATAACGATTCATTCTCTTGCTTTGCAGTTTCTAGATGGCTAAGTACTTAAAAAGTCAATATTGAATTTCTAAGCAGAAATCCACATATGATTACAGTAAAGCTCCACTATCACAGCATTATATTAAGTGATATATTGGTATATTTCACATCTATAAAAATAAGAAGTTTAAATATTACTTTTAAGCAGTATTTTAAAATGTTCTATCTTGATCTTATTGATAATATGTTTTAGATAGCTTGATTTGTCTGAGTCAAGATTCACCCAAAGTGAAAAATGAACAGTCATGGGAAAAAAATGGGAAAATCGTCCAAAGTCAGGGTAACTGTATGCTTAGAAACATAATTATCTTTGTTCTTTATTTAAGGTTTAAAGCCAACCATGACCGGCAAAACACAGACCAGCAATGTCACCAATAAGAATGACCCAAAGTCCATCAACTCCAGAGTCTTCATCGGTAATCTGAACACAGCTATTGTCAAAAAAGGTGACATCGAAGCAATCTTTGCAAAGTACGGGAAGATAGTGGGCTGTTCAGTGCACAAAGGATATGCCTTCGTGCAGTACATGAGCGAGAGGCACGCCAGGGCTGCGGTGGCAGGAGAGAATGCCAGGATCATTGCAGGGCAGCCACTCGGTAAGGATTTGTTAATACCATTAAAATACTGCTTTCTCTTTCCTTTATGTTTGAAATATCATCTGCTGCTGGTGCCTGTAGGACTAGCGAGTTTGTTTTCTCAATGTTTTTCATCTCAGCCTATTTCCATGGTGTTGGAGCTCACAGAATTTTTAGCATATGGTTACCTAGGTATTACAAAATATTTAGCCCTATAAACTGCTTATTTATTAAACAGGTCACTTCTGACAGCTTTATACTTCTCTTTGTTATTCCACTGCAGTGAACATGATTACTCTTGTGAGGAAAAAAATAACTATTTTTTCTTAGACTCTGGTTAGTCAATTTAGTGTAATATAACAAGGCTTGTCTAATAGATGAGGTTATCTTTCATGTAATGAATCTAAAATGATACCCAGCCCAAGGATATGTCAGATGTTATACAGAAGCAAAAGAATAGTTTTTATTTGTCCTTGAAATCATACCAAATCAAACTGTAACAGTGGTACTAATCTAGAAAAGTCTGTTATTAAAAACTAATGTGGCAGTTTTCCCATATAATACTGTAAACATTGTTCATCTGAATTCCAAATAAGCAAAAGAAAGAAAAGCCATGTTTTGTCTTCTAGTACTTTGTCATGAATGCTTAAGTAAAATCTAGTTGTTTCATAATGCAACTTTTACTTCTGAAAGCTATTTTTAATCACATATGTAGTCTGTAGTCTATTACTACTAGGCTTACGTGTCACATATATACAGTAGTAATGCGCAGTACACCAAGATATTTGGTAGAATTCAGAAGTCTTTCACTCGACTTCTGAACTGCATTGTTTATATCCAACCCCAAGTGTGTAATGGCTATGCCAGGAAAAGTTGAAGTGTAGCCAATGTTTTGGTTGTAACAAACCATAAGGAATGGATATGGCTTCTTCATTTTCAGTGTTGCAGGCTGTGAAAATCTATCTTTCTGATTGTTTGTCTGATGGAAACTGTGTTAGGTGGGTTGTTCTTTTATCACAGTTGTTGAACAGTAATTTTAAGTTTTATAACTCCTACCTTTTGTGTTCAAGAGAAAAACAGATTAAGTAATTTCAATTGTATTCAAGGGGAGATTGCTTTCAAACTTCATTAGGAACAGTCATATAGATGAGTGAAATAAAAGAACTCAAGTGATAAAAGCAAGACAGCAAAGTCAGTCTGTGGGATGGCATTATGAGAAGACGTTTCCTGGAGCGGTGTTCTCCAAGCAGTAGGCCATGTAATGCCATCAGTGCATTATTTACAGCTTCTTGCACACTGGTCTGACCAGATTTTTTAAACTGTATTTTCCTAAGGCCATAGATCTGTTATTGCTATCATTACTGTTGCTAGACTCTTTAAGTGTTCCTTGTGGCATCCATAATATGCCAAGCATTTTGTACAAGGAAATGCCCTTGCACTGCTCTGTGTACTTTTGTGCTTTCTGTAGCAGGGAAGTGAATTTGTTGCAAAGGAAATTAGGTGAACAATAATTACTTGAATTGTTTGAATCTTTGTATAATGACAGAAATGGTTTACTCAATATTAAGTTTCAACTGTTTAATCTTAAAATATTTTTATTTTTATGCACACTCTCCTGATGGTATATTCATGCCTCAGTTCCTAATCTATTAAGGAATATAAAGAATAACCAAAGTGAACTTTTCTTTTAGATGTTCCTAATTTGCTCTTTTTTATATGTGAAATACTGTTGTTATCAGTATGGTTTGATAAAAAGAATGAATCTGTAGAAGTGGTACTTCTCCTTAAAGAAATTGTTTCTATGAATTCTTTTAATTGGAGTAGACGTTAACAGTCACCACACATTAATGAATTGATGACTGAGAAAATTTACTTGGGATTATGACACAGAACATCTTATGCACAAATAATGCATTATTGTGGAACTCCTTGATGAAAATTACTTTTTCCTCATTCCTGATAGCTTTGTATTCTGAATTAAATAGAACTAACAAATTTATATCAACAGACAAGTTATGGAAAAGGACAAGAAAAATCTGGTTACAGATGTACTTATTAACGTAGTTGAATTTTCTTTTAAATTAAATTAGAATACATTAGTAATATGAGGGCTGGATTATAGTCAGTTATGGAAAGGTATTTGAACAAAGGAATATTTGAAAAAGATTATTCCACAGTACATGCCTGATACTGCTCTACACTCTGGTACTCTGTACCTCACAAAAGAAAGGATAGCTTCATTTAGACTGCATTATTGCATTAGCTCTTTCATGGTATAGTCAACTGAACCATTTACATTAGCTTCTGCCTTTTATGGACTAATGCTATTCATAATTATGCAGCTTTATCCATTAATCAGAGACCATTCACATATATGTATCTGAAATGAAAACCTGAACATGTAAATTCTTATAGCTTTTTAGAGTGCCACACAATTCACTGGGTATCCAGTAAATGTTTCCTCTGAGGTGGAGTCACAAATTAGGCTCAGTAGGTATATAGAAAAACATTTGTTTAACAAATTCTTCAAATCAGATGTGCAAATCTGAAACATTGGTATTACCCTCAGTCTTGCCAGCTTCCTGTGGGTCATTATTATTATTGGCCTGTTGGTCTTGTCCATCAGCTCTGAAACTCCTACTGATGTGTTTAGTGGTCAGTGATATGTAATGGCAGTGCCACAGACACCACAACTTGACAGAAGAGGATTTCATGAGCTGTGTGATTATTTCCAAGCCTTCTGTTTCATAAAGTGCAACACACTCTAAAAAGCTTTGGGGTAGAGATCATAAAGGTACACAAAAAAATATGCTTGGAAAATTTATTGCTATTATTGTGAAGTTCAGTGTAGTTTCTTGAAGTAATATTATGTCTTCATGGGAATAGCATGTTTTCCTGCCCACAGGACAGAGACAGGTCAGTATAGGGCACAGGAGTCTGCTTCACAATTATTATTTTGTAAATTGCTTCAGGCTGGAGTTGAGAAAATATTGAAGTTTTTCTAGGACAAAACTGCAAGTTATGTTCTTGATTGTGGAAACACATCCACATTACCAACTCTTCTCAAAAGTCTTTCACCCATTTAAGCACGCCTGTGAGTTACAGAATATTTGTGCATATCCACTTCCTTTCCAAAAGAAAGAGGGTAAATAGGAATTATTCTGAGGAAATACTGTCTGTGAACTTTACCAAGGATGATTTCATCCTTCTCTGTGATGGAAGGATTAGACACCTCCTTGCTTGACAATGAATGGTGCCAGTCCCTCACTGCAGGTTTGGGCTGAGGAAATGAGCTGTTACCCTTCCCATAGTGAGAAGCCCAAGCCTGAACACAGGATTTGACATGCAGTCTCAACAATGCCAAGTGCAACAGGCTGATCATTGCCCTGCTCCTGCTGGCCAGACTACTTCTGATAGAGGCCAGGATGACATTGGCCTTCATTGGCGGCCCAGGCACACTTTGGCTCATGTTCAGCTGCTATTAACCAGCACCACCAGGTTCTTTTCCTCCAGGTGGATTTCCATCCATTCTTTCCCCACTCTGTAGCTCTGCATGGGTTTCTTGTGAACCAAGTGCAGGACCCAATATGTGATCTTATTGAACCTCATCAGTGGCCTTATCCCATCGATCCAGTCTGTTCAGATCCCTCTGTAGGGCTTCCCAACCAAAATGGTGTTGTCTGAAAACTTGCTGAGGGTGCACTCCATCCCCTCATCCAAATCATAAATAGAGATATCAAAATAGAGATATATGTAGTAGCTTCTGTATAAAATTCTGATATCGTTATCACAGCAACTTCTAAATCATAATGTTCCCGTGATTTTTCTTGGTTTACAGTTCATAGACTTTTATTTTATAATACTTTAATTTTTATGTCTAATTTTTTGTCTGTTTTCATGTGCATTTTTATACCAGCATACTTCCTTTAATTTGAGAATTTCTCTTCATTTGTGCTTGAGTATGAGCTAGGCCATCTCGCAGGTATCTTATGAAAACAAGTTAAATGGTGCAGGGCTTGTAGTTTTGTTCTTTTCAATGGAAGACAATTGGAATTTCATTCACGGATCCTTAGGAAAAGATTACAGTACCCAGATTACAAGAGATGCTGTAGTTCTTCAGCTGATACCTTTTAACTAATAAATTAGTTCCTCTGTAGCTTGAATCCTGTTTTGTTGCTGCAAATATTATTTACCTGTGTCTGCCTTCGGGTCTAAATTAGGTGCAGTCTCTGAATACCAAGTGAGTACATATTGACAAGTAGTCTAAGGTAAGATGCTGGTTGCAGATATTTATTTTGGGAGACATACACTTTTGCAGATCTTTTTGAGAAGCACAAGAGCCCTGAAGGGTCTTTCTAAATTATAACTACCTGGTAGAAAATATCCAAGGAGAATAGCAGGTAATAAAGGGAGACTTTAGAGAAATTCAACATATACCTTTGCTGCCAATTGAACTGATGTGATAATAAGGCTGTTTTATTTTTTGTTTCCCTTTCCTCTACTCAAAACATATCTTTTCTATTTTATGTTTGTAATGTCAAACAACACAGAGAGACTTACATGTGTATTTGCAAAACAAGGACTCTCCAGACTGAATCAATTTTTCACCTCAATCTAGGCTACAGAAAATATTAATTGTGTCATGAAAGTTTCTGTCTTAAAAGGAAAAATACTTATGTTGGTTTAGTAAACTAATTCATGAAAAAAGTCCTTTGGCTTAAAAAAAAAGACAAATTTACTCAAAGTTTCTGTATGACTAATCTTTACCTAAGCCAATGGTAGGCTAAGATAAGAAAGTAAAATCTGAATTAGTGGTTATTCCACTTCCACTTTGTCACCAGTTTTCAGTCAGTAGCACAAAAGTATACCAATCTTTTATGTGTACAAACATAACTCATGATTTATTAGAACAATCTTGGTACTCTTACCCACCTACCTCCCACTAATGTAATGGCAGGATTTATCAGGAAAGCAATGTTATCTTGTTTTAAAGACTATCGTGGAGCAGCAACTGACAAGAATTCTTATTTTGCTTCTGACAAATCTGTGAAGACTTGAGTTTTAATGTGAGTCAGAACATTCCAGGCAAGGACAATGACTATCTTATAGAAACTCCAAAAACTGCACTGATATAACTAAAAAGAGGGAAATTTTTGATATTTTGATGTATATTTAATGAAATATTAAAAATAGAAAAACTATGTACACATAATGATTAACATATATTCAAATTATATTTTAAGTCATACAGTATTAAGAGATTGTACACTGTATTTTCACACTACTGGACCAGAAAGGGCAGTAACTTCATAGAAAATTCTTTGGTCCATTGTCATTTCTACAAGGTCATATTCTGATATATTGTACTTTAACACATGGAACATTGCACCATGGAGTAAATAATCTGAGAACTGTAACTCAGTAATACACAGGTAATTTTTTAACCAAGTGAGATATGGTTTTCAACACCTGAATATTGTCCTTGAAAGAATATTGTATTCTTCTGGTAAAATAATCCACTTTTTCATGAATAGTGTTTAAGAAAATCATACTTGTGAAATGCTGTATAAGGAATTATCATTATCATGTAAGTTTGAGAATAAAAAAATTATATAAGCAAATACTTCAATCAGTAGAAAAAAATTATCTGCTCTTAATTATATAAAAGTTTATAAAAACCTATAAAACTTGTGAGATGTTGTGAGTGTTGGCTTATTTTGGAGACAACTTTTACATTTGCTGAACTCATATAATTATTTGTTGATTACTTCAAAAAGTGATACAAATTTCTTTTTGAAATGATAAAGCAAAAAGACCAAGTGGTCTTCTTCCAAAATCAACCAAAGAGAAACTAAACCCAAAAGGATAGTGTATTGTAGCCAAGATGAACATAATGCCTAATGTCACAGGAACCTAGAGTGAAACTAGGGATAACAACCCAGGCTTGTGCCGTCTTTACTAAGCCTTTCCCACTAATTCCCATCTTAGTCAATGTCTTCTTCATCAAACCCTCAGGCATGCACAGATTGTTACAGAACATCTGAAAAATCATTAATTGTATTTCCACAGCTTAGTTCAGAGGAGCTAAATTTTACCGACGAGAACTGATTCTTTTATTCCATTACAACCTGCTTCTATATTTGGGAACTTTGTAAATCTGTGATACGTGGAAGAACTTCATAACTCATAATAGCTATGAAGTAGGTATGGCTTATTTCAGCGCTGAGGCACACGGGGATAATTCTTCCAAAACATGCGCACCGACACCCCAAACTACTGCTCTATTTATCCCCTAAAAGCCTGGGATTACACAATTCACCTAACACATATTCATGTCCTAGCCCCACCTAGTCCCACCTACCCCCGCTTCACATTCAAATGAGCCAAGTGATAAGTGATATTCTCTTCTACGCCTGCGCCCCCTCAATTCGGGAGTCCTCGGGGGTCTCTGATGAAGGCTTCCAAACTCATCATCGCACTTGAACTTTTCAACTTCATTTCTGGAGCTTGCGTCTTAGCCTTTTGGGCACAGTCCAGGCCTTGAGAGTAATTCTTGCTGGTTCAGGACCTGGTTTTATCACTTATCACTGGTAGCCTTGCACCCCTCACCTTGTTCTGGCTCCATTTATTGCAAACTTAGTCTGCATTTTGTAAGCACAGTAAATGTCAGGCATTCCTCATTGTCTAGTTAGTTAATTTGAAGAGCTATTCCCTACTCCTCAGTTCTTTGTCTCAACCTGTTTCAGCCTTCTCTGTGCAGGAACAGCTATCTCATGGATCTCAGCCTTTTTGCTGCCTACCTATGCCCTTGTGGTCTTGGTGAAGCCTGTGTAACAGCACATGAGTGTCAAGTCTCACTGTAGAGTGTTGCTACAGAGTTCACTCAGCAACTATAAAAGACTCCAATAGATCAAAAGGCGGAGAAGCTAAAATGCCTTTATTAAGAAAAGAACTGGACTTTTATAGATGAGTTTATTAGTCAATTCGCACTGGTCAGCAGGTTAACAAGCAAAGACACCCCCTCAGCCCATTGGTGAAAGAAAGAAAACAATCTCTTGAAAAACATCTTAAAGCAAACATCATGTAGCTCATGTACAAACAGCACATGCAGATATTGTTTACATTCTCTTTCTTGCACTCCCTCAGAACCTTCTTAGGATAGCCTGAGGAAGTTGCTGATTTCTCTCCTGACCAGGCTGTGTCAGACAGCCTGGTGACCAGACTAGAGGACCTTGGATACAACAATCATTGCTCATAGGGTCTTCTAATAGTGGATAATTTTTATGTGTCCCTTACTGTTACACATTTTGGTGCCTCTCAATACTTTATACCTTCTATTGTTGCAGTAAGATCCTGCAGCCATAATGGCAGATTATAAATGAGTTGTTTCATGCCCTTGAACACAAAAACGTGATTAAATCTTGTTGTCACTCTGATTGTCTGTCCTGTTTCTTGTGCATCTCTGTAATCAATATTTCCTCATCCTATAGTCGCATTGACACGAACCATTCCATGTACTATCCATGCAAGTAAAGCAACTCATATAAAGGTAGGAAGGAAGAGTGATTTTTAACAATCATCCCTCAGCAGTTCAGGGCAGGGCATGGTTGCACAATCGATGTATGCTTGTTCCAGAAGAGCAAGCTGAATGCTTCATCATGAAAGAAAAATCCATATTTTAATAGAATGAGCCATTTCCTTAGACTGAGAATACCTGGAATAAGAATGATTGAGTTTTACTCCTCATATTTCATGAAAGTTTCTATTTCTCTCCTAGTGGGACTTGGTCAATTCCAAGTGAAACTACAATTTAAATCTATTTTTCATGTTCAGAAAACCATATATCAGAAAAATAGTTTAGTTATGAGGTGAACTTATGAGTGTGGAATTTCTGTCGTTGGTTGCTTGGGGTCCCTTTCTGTGAAATTCTTTATATTATCATAAAGTGAAAGTTTGGAAAGTTCTTCCTGGAATAAGGTTTTGTACTTTGAGCAGCCTGATGTCAGCTCATGCAGATGTTAAGCATGCCCTCCATCATAATGCCAAAAATGATGACCTGATTGCTTGCCATCAACAGATGTCATTGAAAGAAAACCTTTCCTTCAAGGCTTTATAGAGATGCATATTTAGTCTTCTGCTTGGCCAACTCATCTTTAAAATCATAGACAAGGTGTTATTATGAGATCCTTCTATGTCCTTCTCTGCTGTTTGGCATGTCTGGATATAGCACACGGTCCATCTGCATGAAATGTTACTTTTTTCATCATTTCATCCTTAGGTTTCATAAACACTTTAAATCTTCTTGCAAGGTGGGTCTGATATATCCTTAGTAATTTTGTAAGAGCTTTTCTAAACACTTAGATGATGTTATCTCAAAGATCTCTGTACTAAGCGTTTATTATATGCATATCTTGATGAGATTTTTGTTGTTTGAGAGTTTTTTTTTTTTAGCAAACCATATCCAGTAGGTCCTTCTGGATTTGAAAGGAATGCTGTTTTATTTCTGTTGCAGGTCTAAGAAGTTACAAAAAAGTGTTTTCCATTTTGGCAGAATGAATTCTGTACTTTTCTTAAATATACTTGCTTTGATTAGTGACTGCTGGGATCACTAAAATTGTATAGCTATTTTATAATGTTAAATTCTGAACTGTCATAACATCATGGAGTGATAAAAATGTTGTTATGATAGATCCCCTCATAATATTTGTCTCCATGTCTCATATGGAATGCACTGTACAAAAACAAGAACTATCTCTAGTATGCTCTGCAATTTTTGGTTTGGTATGCTAGGAGGTCTTGTAGTCTACAGCTTCACTTTTTTGCTTGCTCTAGCTTGATTTAATTTCATAGACTGTTTTCCATGCACTTGGCTTCTTTCACTTCAAATAGAATCTCATCAAGAATGAATCTGATATTTTCTTCTTGATCATTTGACATTATTTTCCTATCTCACTTGTACTGATGCTGTTAGAGTTGCTAATGTCTTGTCACCTGGTGTTTTGGGTTTTTTTTGTTAATGTGTGCCTGTCATTTATACTTGTTTTCTCATTCTTTTGTTAAAACATTTCATTGGGGACCTTGTTCCTAAAGGTGCAAGGAGATATTCACTTCTGCTACAGGTTGTATGGAAAGGGCAGAGAATCAGAAGATTTCTCATCTAAATCTGACAGGCCAATATTTATCTTTCTAATCTGTGGTGTGTGGCTTTTAAACAGGTATTCAGCACTGAACGATGACAGGACAGAATAATGCTATTTTAGTGTACTGCAGAACCTGGGTAACTCCCAGCCCTGTTATTTGTCTTTGGGCTGTGATTGCTAAAGCCATGAAATAGATTTGCTTCCCAAGATACCACTCAGCTGTTTGGGGAAGAAAGTATAGCAAATATTTCTCCTGCCAGAACACTGATGCAGCATAAAAAATTCTTCTCCTAATCATAGTCTAAATTCATGGAAGCTGGTATTTAACATGATGAATTTTAGGATCACTCTTCTTGTTTCTTTCCCTTCTTAACAGCAAGCTCAGCTAAAATGCAAGTGTTCTTTTTCTGTTTAGTTTAACTGAGACAAGAAATTCTTTGAGGGCACTTTGCTGTCTCAGGTTTGATTTCATGTCTTGAGCCTACTTGCATTTCACACCTAAGGAAAATAAGCAGAGGAAATCTGCTTCTTTCTCAGGTTTCACACTTAATCCTACAATTCTTTCAACAGCAGACAGCCTCATCAGCAAAACTGTGTAAATCATGTATATTGGGAAAAAAAAACAAAACTTAGTTGTTCATAACTTATTAATAATTCAGTTATTTTTCAGCACATGACACTGGCAAAGTAAAATTCACAGGCAAAAAAAAGAGGAAAATTTGACAAATTAGATGCTCTTATTCTACACTACTTCTCCATTCTCTAGAATAAATGTTAGTATTAATGAGCTTCACTGAAAACTTATGAAGTTTCAAGTAAAAGTAGTTTTCTAGGTATTTTAATGACTCAGAACTGAACACTATTCATATCCTTGATTGTTATAACCCTTTAAGTGACTTCAATACCTCCTATAAATTAATGGAAACTGAATCAGACTATTTTTCATGGCAAGACTTGTAAGTTTTAAAAGGCTAACTGAAAATTAATTAGGTTGGGTTTTAGTTTACCTTAGAGAATACTTCATATTACTTACAAAATTACAATGTATCTTTAAGAAGACACTGTCTCTGTTCAAACCCAGTATGGAATTTCTAATGGGCATACATGTAAGTTCAGATATGTGAGTTACTCAGCTTTCTTCCACTAAATGAATAAAAGCTGTGGATATACACTAGCTTTCCCCCAAAAGAAATACAATCATTTTCACAACTAAAGAATAAAGCTGGACAGAAGTTGCTTGAAAGTCTTTGCTGCCATGAGTAAGATTTTTTATTATTTCCTTTTTAATTTTTTTTTGGTGTGAAATGGTGTACCTAAAGAACGACTGTTTTCCTTTGTGGCAGCCTCAGTATTTTAATACCTTTGTCTTTTAGTCAGCTCTGTTTCTTGTTTACCTAGTCTCCTCAATGTAGGTGTGTAGTGACTTGATATTATGCAAACACTTATTACACTGCACTTACTCGTACACATTGTTAAAACCTCATAAAAACAACATATCCAATTGACTGCTGTGGTAATTTGTTGTAGACATCTGTCCCACCTATCCTACTGTTTGCAGTTAAATGTCAAATTCTAATCCTCCTGTGCTTTGTTTCATTCTGCTCCTAATGCTTGACACAAACATGAAAAAGAGGAACAGAATATAATGAGTTTGAAATGTGGAATTAACTTTCAGATCTTGAAATAAATAGGGGAAGTGTATAATATCTTCTAGTTCTTTTACAACTGTAAGGTTTCTGGACTCACTTCATAAAATCTATGTCTATTTATTTAGTGTTTCATGTGAGGAGCACAATATTTTACTGAAAAAAGCAAGTGTAAAACAAGGAGTAGATAACAAACAAATATATACTAGATGATAGGAAAACCTGTACTTGGTGAAATCTGGAGCCATTTGTGATTCACTTCTCAGCTGCATGGTAATTCAACATCTTAAATTTTAAAGAGACACTTAAAAATACTTCTTTTTAATGATTTCTTAAGGTAAACTTTATCCATAGATTTGATACTGTCAAAGTTTTTGTTAAATTGTAGAATAATTTTTGTTGGGAGAGACCTCATCTAGTCTGACAACCTACCCAAAGCAAGGCTGACTTAAAGCAGTGAACAATCCAAAAGGTTTGTCAGCCACTTTCCAATTCACCCATAAAACTCATACAGCCGGTCTTGGCTGCAAGGGTGCCATAGGACATTGTGTCAAAGACCTTGCTAAAGATGAAGGTCACTTAAACTGCCTCTTCCCCCATCCACTAAGTTATTCATCCCACCACAAAAAGCTCACTGGGCTGGTCAGAGTTTGCGTCACTAAATGCACTGACTGCTCCTCATAACCTTGTTCTTCATGAGTCTGGACACAGCTCTTAGGATGATTTGCTTGTACTTGTCCAGTTCATTTTGTTGGGATTGTCCACCTTCAATACTAATGTTCATCCTGATTCCAGAAGCAGGCCTTACATACATGTTGGTCACCAACAGATTCACTGTCCTGCTCCAAGCTGCACAGATCATACACAGACAGTTCCCAAAAACCTTGAGGATATGATTTGCTTTGCTTATATTCCTTTTTTATCCCTCCTCAACCTCTTCCAAGTTCTACCCCTTTACCATATTATTTCCTCTTAAAATATTCTATTGCTTTCTTCCCCTAGTCTATTTTCCCAGTTTTTGTTAACTTTACGATTTTTTTTGGTATTTATAAGAGCTGGTCCCAGAAATGTCTCTCTAATTCATGACTTCTGTCATGCCACACTGCCCTTACGTTTTCAAATGTGTAATGTTTTGCCAGACTCAAGCTGCTACTTTTTGGTGATGTCAGAGGCTAGAATTAATCATCTGCATGCAAACCTTAATGCTTCCAATTGAGTGAGATAACACTGATTATGCTTGCACTTCCCCAGAGCCTATTTCTTGTCTTTGAAGATGGTTGTGACATTTGCCTTTTTCCAGTCATCAGGGAGCTCTCCCAATTTCTCCAGCCATTCAAAGGTGATAGAGAGCAGCCTCACAATAATATTAACCAGCTCTTTTACTGTCCCTAGATGCATTTTGTCAAGTCTCATATTTATTTTCATACTAAGGATTTATATTTCAGTATATCATTATGAAAGCTTAACATTCAAAGAAAAGCAAACACCACATTAATTCTTAACAAAATCAGTAAATTTCTTGACAGTTTCTCTTTTCCACAATAAGAATTCTGCTTGGGTTTTTTTTGTTTGTTTGTTTTTGTTTTTTTTTTTTTAGCTCAAGATTAGCAACAGGATTTAGAATTTAGATCTGATTTCAAAAGGTTCTTGTTTTGTAAATGCAGGTTATAGTTACTCCAGCAGCTGATCTGGATGATATCCATAAAAGTGGCAGTGCTCTTGCAAGTGATGGCAGAACACATATGAAAGGAGTAATGCAGTGGTGCTCTGAAAATCTGTGCAAAGTTACAGGCTGATGATTTGAAACCTCATGAAATCAGGCTATAGGGTAATAGATGGGATGTTAATTTTCTGCACTAGTAAAACTTTTTGGCTAAAAGAAATTAAACATCATATAGCAACAAGAATCATTGGTTAGAGAACTGGATAGATTTGGATTGAAAGGAATATTTAGGTAAGGTGAAATATTTATTTTTAATTGGAACTCCTTTATCTTATAAGACCAAATTACTATATTGATTTGAACAATTAAGAGGATACTTTAAACAGTTGCAGTTTTAAAAATGCAGAACTATAGAAAAGGTTTATTGGCTTCTTTTTTTCTGTTTGGACTTTTTGATTATTCCTCAGAGGTTTTTTGTTTAGTTTTTCTTAATATACTTCAGTGCATGTGACAAATAGGACAAATTTACAATCTAGAGTTACAGAGACACTCCTAAACTATATATCTAGAGTGAAAATTACTATTTTCCTTTCTCAAACTTTGAAAATCAAGTTTGGTGCTAAATAATATTGCTGCACTCCTGGCAATTCCAATGGTCAAAGCCAGAAAAGTTCTAGTTATTATTTGACTTACAGGTATTATTTTTGATAACTGTGTAAATAAGACCAGAACCACGTCTTAGACAAATTCTTAAAGTTATAGAGCTCATAAAATGATGTTGGATTGTTTTGGGGTATTTTTTACCCAGGAAAAAACCCACCAAAACTATTTTCACTTTGTCTCAAGCTTAAAGGAGTCATTATTTTAAAAATTATTATTTTTAAAATCGAATTAGCAAAATCTAAGATATGCAACTTAATGTAGTTTTCCTATCTAGTCCGTGTACATGTATGAATACCTCAAAGTGAACTGTTATGAGGCTTCAGCCATTCTGACCTTAATTAAAAGTAAATTCTAATTTTTTTTCAAGAGAGTGAAAACTGAGTTTATGGAAACACATCCATGGTAATACTCTTGTGAAACACAGGCTAGTTTATGGGTAATAAGGTGGTTCTTGTTCTAGGGTTTTTCTTTTTTCTAGGGTTTATTTTTGTTTCTTGGCCAGACTTTGTTGAAAACTTTTAGAGAAAATTTAAATGTAAATGATCAAATTACAAGATAAAATCAACACTCATACTAGCATTGCAGCATCTGGAAAAGCAGTTGTGAATTTTTTCAGCCTGGCTTTAGAGGTCTTTATTTTTTGTTAATTGGCACTTATGGCTGCTTTATTTGTTTCCTCATCTTAAATTTTGATTTTGATGTATTTAAATCCACAGGCAGACAAGAAGAAAAGGCAGAAAAAACCTGGGGTTTTCTGGATGTGAATAATAAAAGTGGTTTTGCTGGGATTTTTTTTGCTCTAGTGTACAAAATGAGGTACCAAGTTCAATCTAATCTTACGTAACTTCAAAAATACTTTGGTCCTAGACAAAGCCTTTGTATATAAGAACAAAAAATAGAAAAAAGAAAGACACTAACTCCATTGGGAACATATTGACCAGAACATAGTGGACAGTAGTAACACAACAGCTTTACCACAAAATTCTACTTCCTTTTTCTACCAATAGTAGAATAGAATTACATTAATAGAAGCAAAGCTTCTATTGTTCCAATTACATAACCTTTTCTCCTTTTCCTTTTGTCTTCATTCTGAAACTCTTGATTATTACTAACATTTACCACACTTAGAATAAGTTATTTTTTCCTTACACTGATATCAGTTCATTGTCATACAGTCAGTCATATTTAGACCCTTTCAATACAATTCCTCTATTTCTAGTTTTTAGAAATCTGCTTTCTCCTTTATCCTATAGCAAGTGCCTGTTTAACCAACACCTCTTGGTGCCTTGCTACTTGCCTTGTTTCTCAGAGCCGTTCCCTTCCTGCTCTAATGGGAATCTTTAGTAGTTCAGTTCCCAGTGGGAGACCAGCATCCTGGTAAGGATGGAGGTGCAGAACTTTATGGTCATACGAGGTGTAGCAAAAGCCCTACAGAAACCCTTGGCACATTTTGGCATGGCACCAAAAAGATTGGGAGTTCATTTTTTACTTCCTTGCTTGAAGCATGACAAACCCCCCCTCCGTCACATTAAATCAAGTTTTCTTGGAGTAACATTGTCACAAGTACTATCATTTTACAAAAAAAAAACATTAATGTGATTAGTTTGACTGTGTTCAGACAGCATGTCTTAAGTGCATAAACTACTGGACAGAAATGTTCTGTAAAAAGCTGAACCACAGAAGTTTATCTCACCATTGATTCATATTTAGTTAACTGGAACGGGGCACAGAATAGGAAGGTGAAATATTATAATTTCATGTAATTTCATGTCTTTTCTCTCTGAAATTGTGTGCTTCCTTGATAGTAGTGCCTGAAAGAGAAACAGGTTCATGGTTTGGCCTGCTGTCCCAGGCACTCACAGATTTAACCCCAGTCTCAGATCCATGACATTAATCCTGCAAGTGTCAAGCACTCTCCCTGTTCTGGTCCACATCCTTTCACATGAATTCTGTGAAAGGGCAATCTAGGGACAGTAATTCACAGGAAATGTGATATTTTATTTTTAGTGGTTATGTAAAATTACCAGTAGACTTCCAAGCCATCTGTTTTAAATTCTGATGGTATGCAGTATATCTATAGTGAGAGACTTTGACAGTGAATTGCATCATCACTGTACACCATATATTTGTTCCAGTAAAAGTTCATTAGTATTCACCGGGATCCTCTGGCTCTGTGGTACTACCAGAAAATGTCAAATTGTTCTTAGAATTTATAAGGAGGTATAAAATTCATGAGCTGAGACAATGAAAATCCCAAAGAATTGATGACTACCATATATTGTTCTCATTTTGGCATATGATTTTTTTATGTCTACAGAAATGAAGGCTAGACACCTAACCTTTCATCAAGTCAGCATTTTCTGAAATACAAAGACATGAAAAGTGCTTACTAATGATTGCTTGGCACCCATCCTAATATATCTAGAATGAGAACAGAAAGAAAAAAATACAGCAAGTTCTATGGTATGACATCCCAATTCCAATTTATCCTTTAATAAAGCTTCCTTCAGTCTACATGCCATTATGCTCTTGATTCTTGTTAAGAAGAGAATGTCCTAGTGTTATTCAATAACTAACCTAGAAATTTAACTTGGATTATTTTTTTCTAATAAAGTAGTTATGTTCATGAGAAAGGGTATCAAATCTGTGTAAAAAGACAGAAAATCAATACTTTACTGAGGTATCTTGTGCCTAATTTGTGCTCAAACCAAATGTCTATCTATCACAAAATGTAATTTTCTAATTTAAAAACCTGTTGCAGAAGAAATCAGTATTGAAAGATGAAGAAGAACTAATTATGGAACAAATATGCTCTGGTTGCTTAGGTACAAATGGTCACAAGCTGCTCTTGCTTAATATGCAAGCTGCTTATAATGTCCAATTGGATAAACCTTGAAAGTAGATATGAGCAAACTCAATTTGGAGAAAGTAGACAAGTAGAAATATGATCAGGAAAGACTAAAATATTTTCATTGTTGTCAAAATAGAAAAATATAAATAATCATGAAAATACTATGATCTGCTTAAAAACACACCTTAAAAGTCATAATCTAAAAAAATATGAAGGAAACTAACAAGTAGAATATATATATTAGATTTATAAATATTTCAAGTATAACAAGAAAAGAGATTTTTTAAAAAGGTTTGAATGCATTTCTGGGAAGAAATGGGGGATGTGTTTGTTTTAGTTTCAATATAGATAAATCAGTATTCATCTGTAAATCTGAATCTTTTTTCTCCTGTATTTGGAAGCTGACAGACTCATCCAGATCACAGAATGATGATGACATAGTATTCACTCCAGAATTCTTTACGGGGCTACAAAATAAACTGTCTTTAAATACCTAAAATTAATTTTAATCCCAGAATTTTTAAACAACTAGCAGGGTTGTTCTAAACAGAGGTTCTCAGCCGCTAACATCTGGAGAGTTATCTTCACTAAGTCTTGAACCAGAGTAAGAGTTTCAGAAGGGTACATTTACAGGGACAAATTGTTCAGTTTGTATAGTTTAACCAATATCAAAGTGGTTCATTGATTTATTAATAACACAAAGTTAGTTGGAATGCATGACCCATAACTATAACAAGAGATCATGCTCAGTTCTAGATACTTGCAAATTTTTATGAAATTATTCCAAAATTTTTAAATCCCTCTCTAGTATTAATCTCAGTAGAGCACATCCTTGTGTGGGAGGTGCATGCCCAGGTTTTCCCCACCTCCATTCTCAAAGAAGAGGGGCAGCCAGGGGAAGTGATTGAGACCCCCTGAGTTGGAGACTCTGGAATGTCCCCGTGCTGGCATTGCACAAACTGGATGCAGCAGCTGGGAGTGCCTATGGAGAGGCTTTGCCAGGCTGGGCCAGAGACCCCAGGCCATGCATCAATATCTGGAAGGATCATCACCCTGCTGCGCTGCTCCCCTTCTCTCCTGCTCACTACAAATCTATGTTTCATCTGCATTTCTGTTCAGCTGGAGTTTTTTTGGTTTTGTTTTTTTGTTTTTTTTTTTCCAAGTGTCTTCTGGTAATGCTGGTAATTACCGTTTCATTTGGTAAATGGTTGTTTTCCTCTTTAGCTTCATCAGCTTGGGGCAAATGTCATCCCAGGCAATTTGGACATCCCACTTGACCCCATTCTTACCCTCACTCCTGTCTTGTTGGCTGCTGTTATCCTGGCCTATTTGCCAAGGCTGCACCCTGTGAACACACCTGCTACAAAAGAAAAAGAAAAGAAAATAAAAAAACACAAACAAAAAACCCCCATAATATAAATAATTTAAAACGGTAAAAGGGCCAAGCTGTGTTACAAGAGTCCTGTTGTAATTATCTTAAATAGTAGGACAAAATAATGAAATTGCTGGTGCAGGACTTGAATAATCAAGAATTAACATGGGGATAGTGTTACTAATGTCAGCATGACTTTACAGAAAATAGAGTTTGAGAAATTAAATATGTATTCTCTTTTATAATTTAACACCATATAATAAGGCTGAACTGTTGGAACATAGTTCTGCAAGACACTTGATTCATTCCAAGAGGAAATTTGATTAAGAAACTGTCTTATGACATAGTTATGGTACATGCCAAATGGATTAAAAACTAGTCTCAAAAGACTGGTAAATGGGAAGTAATCATGCAGCAGGTGTGTGACTTTTGTGCAGTCCCTGGTAGAATAAGTTTTTTAATCATGCTTTTACCCAGTTGAAAAGACAGCAAAAACCACTGATAAATTCTGTAGATGACACAAAGATGTCGGAACTCATGAATGCAGAATAAAACAAGATGTTGGTATCAAAATAGGAAACAAATGCCAAGATAGGAGTCAAAATGTGACTCCTCTAGCTATAACATCTAACACATTGATAATCAGCTCTGCAGCATGGGAGAAAAAGGTGTTACAAAATCTGAGGGCTGGAAGTTTAAGTGAGAAAAAGAAAACCTCAAAATAGAGAATATTTTCTACAGTGAGGCCATTAGGAACAGTGTACGAAAAGTTTCAGTCAAAATTTCTAAAGAAAGCCTTGAATGTTATTATAAAGCATATGTTCTAGCTCTGCCCAGACTTAATTTAAGGAAATTCTGTGGTCTATTGTAACAAACCAGACTGGAACTTTTTTCTGGACCAGTTGGAGAGACTTCCAAAGACAGAGATTTGCAGACTCTTGGATAAATACAATAAAGCAAGAAAAAGATGAAGTCTTTTAATTTTATTAAGATCCCTAAAGATTTAGGTCTAATGTTAGTAATAAATCTATAGAAATTACACAAAGCGTCTGGTTTTGTCACCACCCTTGGAAATTAGATTAGCAATACCCACCTAATGACAAGCATGACTTAATTTCAGAAACAGAAACAAGCGGGGTTTTTTCAATGACATTTCCAATTCAATAAAGGAGAGAGGGAATGGGACTTAAAAACATTCTTAACCACAGAATCGTTTTATATATATTTCTTATAAGGTCTTCTTTACATTTATCATATAACAAAACTGGTAATAATCTGGAAGAATAAAATGAATCTGTGAATCATCATTATTTTATCTTTCTGTGCTACAGAAGCAAAAGATTTCCCTACAAGTTCCACAACTTCATTTTTATTGCAACCTATTTCTTCATTCCAGACAAGCAGAGATGTATTTGTACCCACCTTTCTGACCATCACAGGCATAATGTTATTTGTCCTTAAGAAAAAAAACCAGACAACATAATAATGCTATTAGCTTAATACCATCCTAATGTCTAAAGTGGCTTTTCTCTTAGAATGAAATTAACACTGGTGCAAAGGGCTACAATCAAATTAGTTTGGAGGAAGAGCACTGTTCTTGCTGGAATCAGTGCTTCTTGAAACTTCGATTAGTGATCTCATTCATCTTCTGTGGCAGTTATGTTCTAGTTTGTATGTCAAATGATGGTCACACATCTGCCACATTCCTGAATGTTTTCTCTTCAGAGAAATCTTGCAAAATTTAGCAGAGAATATGTTAACACTTCTCAAATTCCTTCCTCAAATGATTAATCCCTGATAGTTCTTTATTTTGTATCTGGGCTGACACCAGTTCAGAAAATATTAAGATTTTACTGCACTCATATTTTAGATCCTTATTTCAGTAGTTGCAGTCAGGATTCTTTCTCATATATGAGGGTGTTGCAATTAGCATCCCTCATATTACCCTGAAATGCTGTTCCCCTCATGGGCATTCTGCAATTTCTCTTCCCAAGTAACTCATCTTTCCAAATATGAGCTCAGCCACACAGAGGTCTTAAAATAATTTGAAAAGTTTCTTTACTGTACTTCTTACAGTTATTTATGTAGCTCAATACATGTTTATATAAAGCATATATGGAAAATGAGGTGCTTTTGTATGCAGCTAAATAAAATGTATTTTAATATGAAATTTTATGAACAGCATAATATTTGAAAATATATAATTTTTACCTTCTTCACCCAATTCTAGTCAGGCTGTAGCTGCAGAGGGAATTTGTTTTACAATGCAGATACATCTCTAGCAATATCTTATGGCACAAAAAACCCAGTAGATTTTTAATTTGCATAACATTACACATATTTGCATAAAATATTGCCCAGTGGTACTAAGAGCACCAGTTTCTCCCTAAGCCCCAATTAATTAATCTGTGTCCCTCCAGACTTAAAACAATTTATTATGCATTCTTAGTATAGAAACAGCAATTAATTATATGCTTTCTAGCCCCACATCAATCATTATGTGCCCTTCAGACAGCTTTGCACCTCTCCTAGCCCCACATCTGGCTGGAAACACAGCCTCCTCTTCTTCCGTAGATGAAGAAGCCTTCTGCAATTTTGCCAGTCATCAGAGAGCTCTAGGAGCTCCCTGTTCTTCTTATTGTCCATCAAGGTCTGAAGTTTTAGGACTGGTTGGGTAAAACCTCAGCAGCTGTATGTATATCTAAAAAGAGGAGTGCAACTCATTTTCTTCCCCTTTTCATTTTTTTTCCCCATCTCTTTTTGTGAACTGAATAGAAATGCTTGCTATTGCTGCAGCCACACTTGGGAGCAAGAACTGCAGTCAGCCTGAAGTTGATCCAACCATATAAACCACTATCCAGACATTGGTTAAGTGTAGGGAATGAAATTTTTAAAGGGAAATATAAGTAGTAGCTGGAGAAAATGCAGAAGGCAAGGGGTAGCTTGAGAAAAATTATGGATAACAAACTATTTTGTATCAACCTCAATCAACAGAATTGACTTGTATAATTGCTTATAATTTACTTATTATTCATGATCTGTGTGAAACTACACCCTTTGCTCTTGGGATGAAAAGATAAATTAATGTCCCATGTTTATCCGAGTGTTCTTGGATTAAATTACAAATTTTAGCTAACAACCTTATTCAAAGTTAGAGATGAGGAAAGCTGAGGTTTCCAAACATTTTTATTTTTGTTTTACTTTCAGTACAAAGGTGAAGTTCATGGTTACAGAGAAGGGGCAGGAGGGAATTAAAACTCTGTCTTCCCTCCCAAGACCTCCCTTGGCTGCGTAAGGTCAATACACCAAGGAAGGGGCAGTCTGACCTGACTGAAAAAATTAAGTCTTCCTTCTCTCCTTCCTTTTTACTCTAGCTTCTATAATAACTTTAAATCCTTCTCCAAGGTATCTGTTACTTGTATGCCATTTCTAGGCCCCATTAGGTGCACTGTACATCATCCATCAGTTCTGTTCATTAAATTTAAAGTGGGCATGTCATAAAATAACTATGGATTTTAAGTTTGCAAGGGGAATACACTTTCTTTTGCCCTGCAACTCTTTTATATGTTGAATATTTATACCCATTTGTGTTTGTTCTGACATAAGAAGTATAGGCCTGCCAAAGATCCCATTGTGGCTATAAACTCAAGCTTTAAAAAAGTAGCTTCGCTAAGTTTTTTTATTAACTGCTACCTATCACTGTTCTGTCCTTATGCCCCCAGGGCTGAATCAGCACCTTCAATGCATTCATCTCAGCTCCTCACTGAGAGATGGGCCCCAAAGAAGCGCAGCAGAAACAGGGCAGTATTGGGCCACGACTTTTACAGGCAGGACAGGTCATGGAATAATTTCTAAAGAGCAATGAAAATATGTGTTGAATGCTATAGACAAGACAATTTGGTGGGAATGGGAGAGAACAGACATTTTTCTGCCCTAGCTGGATAATCTGCCTCTTTTATCTCATTTACTCCTTACACACTGTCATAAAAACAGAGACCTGAAATACACATATGTTCAGCTCCATCGACACTGTGCAGTTCAGTAACTTATTTTGCTAAATCGGCAGCCTTCACAGAAAATAGATTGCTTATTTTCATCTCAGAAAAAATAATTTTATTGGTTTTTTATTCATCAAGTACTATTTCAAGTGCTGCTACTAGGTAGAACTCTTGAAAGCTGTATAAGATTCTGTTTCCCCTTTTCTTCTCTGTGTAGTCCACTCCAGCATCAGTGATGGTCCTTCCTTTTAGAGGGAAAAATAACTTAAGTCATAGCTATCCTTGAGTCTCAAAAATATAAACAGATCTTTTATTTCCCTTAGGTTTCCCTCCAGAAAGCTTATTATGCTTATATGTGCTAGATTTCTGTAGATGTCTTTCCCCATGAACAGTATTTAAACCCTGGCTTGTTCAGCATGTGGCTTCTGGATCACATCTAGTCCATGAAGCTGAAATAAATAACTATTTTTTTATAGTATAGGAAGCTATAGAATAACATTGTTAGGTGAATAGGCCTAATTTTTGTCATATAAGCTGGGAGCAGAGGAGGTTTTGCTGGCTTCTGGAGGCTGACCTGAAACTAATGCTTTGTGTGGGAAACCAGACATGGTTTCAGGGAAGTCGATAAGATGCAGTGTGGAGAGCTGCTGGAAGTTTATGACTGAAAATTGGTCCTTTCCCTCCTGTGGTGGTGTCTTGGAAAAGTTGGAGTGAAGTCGGCAGGAAGGCAGCATCTCAGACATCCTGGGAGGAGAGGAATATAGGTGAGAGATGCATGGCTAGAGCAAGGGAATGAAGTGTGTGATCTGGGGTGGATGAGCAGTCATGCTTGGAGAAGGGTGGAGCGAAGAAAAACTGTGCAAATTGGGAACCTGAGCACTAAGAAAGAGATGTGAATGAACCTAGGGCAAGCATTCACAGATCTTAAACCCTGGTTTCTTTCCAGAATGGGACTTGGAAAAAAGCAAGGCTATCCTCAAGGAAGCAGTGGGGTTGCATGGATCACTGGAAGGTAGCTGCAAAAGGAACCAGAGGATATTTCTGAAAACATGGCATGAAACAGCGAATATTCAATCTGTGATGAAAATGAGGAGAATATAATTTCAGAATTATGTTCTTCAGAAAAGATAACTGAACAGCTGGCAGGCACTACCTGCATCTCAATAGTGTTGTTATCTGCCCTTTCTTGCTGATTTTCAGGCAATTGAGAGGATCCAGGACAAGAGACATAAAGCTGAATGATGATAGGTAGCACTTAAAACTTTTAAGTCTAGGAATACTTTGGTCTCAAAGAGATATTAAGGTTTCACGAGATTCCCATGACTCATCCAAACACATTTTGTCATATTCAAACATAGTAACTTCTTCCAAAGCTCTGCTTTCACAGCCAGACCTGTCTCCCTTCTTTATTCTTTAAAAACATCCGGGAATATTGCTGAATGAGAGCACTACCAAAGGTATATGGCAAATGTCTATTGCATCCAATATTCCTCTCAAATTGCACTAAATAGTCCTTTTCCTTAGTTCAAGGTCTTGTGAAAGACCAGGGAGTGAGTGAAGATGAACTTTTTAACAGCTGAAGAGAAGGTCAATGTGGGCAAGAAGTAAAACTTTTAAAAATTCATAACCTTGAGATTTCATTCTCTACTGAACACATCTGTGCTTAGATGATAGGGACATTTGGCAGACTTGCTATTATACAGAACTTCTGCTGCTTTGAGGGTTACTGCTGGTTTTGGACACTAAAGTAGGCAAGGATCCAAAAGGAACTTATTTCCCACTAAGCTTGGAAGGGTGCTCTACCTTGTCACATTACATTTAAACTTGTCCACAGTGATGCACACCTCTGTGACCTGCAGGTATGATTACATGCACCACCTATGAATGAAATCACTATGCAAAAAATAAGTGTTCTAGCTAGTTCACAGTTCACAGTGGGGCTGTGCTCTCTGTGCATGTTCCTTAAAAAGAGAGGAAGATTTGACCTCCCCAGGGCCTTCTTTAGCCCCATTTCCTCCTTTTTAAGTGGCTGCATTCTTCTGAGAATATTAAAGTTCACTGAAGCAACTGGATGATTTATTCAAGAGGCATATATATATTTAGTAAGTGGGTGTTTGAAAGACTGTCTGAGGAGACTTGTTGGAGAGCTTATCTGGTTAGCAGCGATTCTCCTACACAGCAGAATTCAAATATCCCATCTTGGTCAGAGTCATGGAATCACAGGTCACAAGATCCTGTTGTGACATCATTTAGTCCAACTTCCCTGATCAATTTATTTTTAGGAATTTGGAGTTACTTGGAAAAGAAAAATAGACAATGCTTAGAATATTACTAAAGATACATAAATAGATAGATAAGTCAATAAGTTAAAGCAAGACTATCTACTTAGATAGTACCATGATGTTCAATCTGAGTGCTCTAATCTGCTCATATTTTATTTTGGTTTGTCTTTTTATGATAGATGTTACTCACTTTACTTACTAGCTCTGCTTCAGATTATTGCCTTAGTGATATTTGCTCTTGTCAAGATTGTTGTTGCTGTTTTCCCTACCTGCTCAAAGCATTCTCAAGACAGAATTTGACAACATGAGTGCACAAAGTCCAACACATCTGGGAACATTCAAGTTTACACATAAACTCTGCAAGGTACATTCTGCCTGAAATGCAAAATTACTGAATCATTTATTGTAGCACCATCTGTGAAGCACAAGCAAAGGTGGGCTGATACGTCCCACACGCATCAGACTCATTACATATACTCTCTCCTAGGAATAAATGTGGCCCAGCTGAACTTGCAGACACCTAACAGAATAAATATATATCTCATGGAACTTCTAATTTGATTATAAGATTTCACATTAAATAAGCATAGGACTGGAGAAGTTTGATAAGTCTATGTTTTTTATTGTATGTATTCAGTGCTGGATTTTTTTCTTAAGTCTAACATTAATTTTTACCTAATAAAAATTTTCATTTATTTGATTTTGCAGCAGATGCAGCAAGTATGGTTTATTGTTGGTATTTATTACTTGCATGCAATTGTATTTTAAAATCTACTGCAAAAATTATAATTGCCTCTATTCCTTAATTAAGGAGATGTGTTTTAGGAATAACAAGTTGGATTTATCCCATTATTATCAGCAAGCAAGGCTTTTTCTTTTCTGAATCATGAAAAATCATGCAGGTTGCAAACTTATTTTTCTGCTGCTTGAAGTTTTTCAGCAGCCCATGTAAGAGTGTTGCATGATATTTTGCAAGTCTTATCAGTTATCTCCCTACAACATTACACTAATGCAGTCACTTCAGCTGTTCTTTTAAAGGTGGCAAATAATGTAGAAAATAAATAAATTTTCTGGATACTCTGAATGTCTCAACTGCTCCCGCTGAATAAAAAATAGTTTTAATTTTCTATCAAAATCAGTCAGTTCCAGTTATTATTACAAAATAACAACTACAGGAATTAAAGCAAAATTCTGTAACATTACTTGACTGGTAAATCATTTCAACTTAAAAACCCACAGAATCTGCTACTTGTTCTAGAAAATTAATTTTCTCTTTCAAAGTACATCTAGAGCTGATGCTTGGTAAAGTTTATTTTCTACATGTTAGTACATATGTTTTCTTTAAATAAATTGTTTAGTTTTGTTTTTTGTTTTTTTAATAGAAAGCATCTTTGGGTTACAAAACTCACTCAAATGAGCATCAATATTCCTTTCTTGCCCAGAGAATGTGCTTTAGATTTAACAAGTCATTCTCATCAGCAAAATCACATTTGATTTCAGGGAGTTCAAGAATAAACCTTATTACACCAAACACTCTCAGGTATTGCATCACTTTACCACACAAATGAAAAAATGCGAAATGGTTGAAATCCCACAGGAGCTGTAATTCCTTTTGCACATCTTCATGACTTTTCTTCTTTGGAATAGCTTTATGACCTAACTCTTTATGCCAGCAGTAAGGAGAGTCACACACAAACCCCTGTACACCTTGAAACTTCCCTGAGCCATGCCTGGAGCCCAGAGCTCAGCCTCTGTGGCCAGCTTTGTCCCAGGTCATAAACCAAATTTCACCACCACTGGGTTGAGGCAATCTTGAACGATGCTTTTGCAGTTAAATAGATAAATTTAATTTTTGAGAGGTATTAGACAAAATGTGATTAGACAAAAAATAAGTGTAATTAGATCATCTGATAGAGTTAAAACTAATTTTTACCAAAGTAATTCTGGGTGAAATATCTTAATACACCTGTACTGCCAACTGTTTCATTTGACTACATTTGATTCAGATCTTTACTTAGACAGAAGCAGCTTTACACTTTTTATCATTCTTTATGACCTGTATATGTAATTTCTTATGAAAATTTATTACTGATCAATATTTTTTTTTTTCTGTACTGAGAGCTATAACTCCGCAGGGCTCTTGTTTGAAGATACTAAAGAGCTATATCCTGGGAAGCAGGAAGAAGTGTTGCCAATCAAGCTACATACTGATTGTTTTCAGTATAGCAGTTGATTTGGAAATTGCGAAATATTTTAGTCGACAGCTTGCTTGCATATCTGTGGACTAGAACAGTTTTATAAATAAAGCTTTTTTTTTTCCTAGATATTTAAACATAGATTGTATGGATTTACAGCTTAAGAAAATAAGGATTTTTAAAATATTATTACATATTTACAGAAAAGTGCTTTTTACCTGTAATAGAAACACACTTGAAAAAAGATAATATGTATAGGCTCAATGTGCTTTATACCAAAATCTGTAGTTGAAATATCATATTGTTTTTAAGTTATACCTGCACATAGTCATTAACCCAGAAGACACTACAAAAAGTTTCCTCTGAAAAGGTACTGCAAGAAATATTTGGATGAGTTTGTTTGCATTTTTGGGTTTGGAGGTTTTTGTTTGCTCATTTGTTTGTTTTTAATTGTAAACCATTCACTTAGGACAAGGCTTTTCTGCAGAATTGTAAGAACTGCAATGAAACCTTCCCCATAATGGCCATCCTGGATCTAGATGGGGTCTCTTCTACCACCCCACCTTCCCCATTTTCCTTAAAACAGGATAGACACTTTTTGGGAAAAAAGATATTCACACTATAAAGCACCAGAGTCTACTATTTACAGCACTTTACAAGAGAGATGTGAATCTGTATTTCTCAGTTTTTAAGTGAATGCCCTAATTACAAGGCTGTAAGATTTTTGCAGTCAGAATTGCTCCTCTTTGTGGAGTGAAAATGAGTGATGGGTCTCCATTATGAATTTTGAAACGCAAACAATTTTTTTTCAATATTGAAAAGGAATGACATTTTTCAGTCAGTAGAAAAAAAAAAACCCAAAATGAAATAAAATAGCAACAGCAAAATACCACAGCTTCTAATATGACAGAAAGGTAGAGAAAAAAATTACTTTGTTTTCTTTTTTATCATAAAATTTCAGTATCATTCATTGGAAAGTTTTAAGTTCTTTTTTATTTGGTCTGATTGTGTATGTCTTGGTTTGGTATTACAGTCCAGCATTTGAATCAAAGAAAGACCATTAAACTGTTTTGAACTTCCCTTTCTTACAACAGATTGCCAGCATCTTGAAGATGTAGGGTATCAGAAGTAGAAATAGTCAGCTCATAAACTGAAAAGGAGGGAAAGAATGGAAAAAAATCTTCACTGTGTTCATTTAACTTTCTAAAAATGTGATTATTTCTTGGGGCAGAAATATTTTGCTACTTAGAACTTAGCCATTGGTGAGTCCATCTTCTTACGTGTTTTTCTAGTCAGGAACTGCATATATCTCTTTCCATGGGAAAAGTCTTTATACCTGTTTCATCTTTTATTAACCCTTTTACACTGATTTCTAGCTTTAGGACTCAGGAGGAGTGGGGGTTGGGTGGGGGCTTGGTTGATTGGTTGGTTTGATTTGGAGTATTTTAGTAAACAAAAGGAAACTACCAGAAAATGAGTTTGATGTTTAGGGCAGTTGCTTTGTCTCCTTTCCCCACCCTAACTTTTAACCCAAAAAATTGTCATTGTTGTTAACCTTTTAAAAACTCATTAGTACATAGTCTGTAATATTGGTACAGGACTATACAGAATTGCAGCTCAAAGTGAAGTATTAACTTGAAGTGAGATTTCCTTAGTCTTTTGTTCAAGAGTTCTTTTGAACAGGGAGGAATTTGTTTTTAGGAGGATCTGAAGTTTACTCCTCCAGGTAGTATCATCTCAAGACTTGTTAATATACCTTGGACAGGTAAGAATTTAGAGCATTTCTTTCTATCATTCATGTTGTGCTGGTTTGAAAGCAAAACCAGTGAGATTCCAAGTCAGAAATACAATTTAATAGGAAAAAAAGTAAAATACCTGCAAGTAATACAAAGAAAACAAAACCACTGACAAAGTCAGAATACAACCTGATACCCTGTTAGTTAGGGTCGTGGCAGCAGTCCAGATGAGGTGGTCTTGCTGAAGTAGTGATCCTGTAGACAGGTCTGGTAGCTCTTGTCCTCTGGAAACCAGTGGGTCAGGACTCTTTGTTCTGTCCCAGTTCCCACATTATATCCAGGTGGGAATGCTTGGCTCCTCCCCCTGGGTGGAGCATCTCACAATGGGATTATGTAATTCTATGAGTCATGTGGTGGATCCTCACAATGGGCTGATGTCATTGTATGAGTCATGGGGTGGGTCCTTAATGGCCCATTAAACACAAATGGCTCCCGGAGGGAGTTATCTATGACTCATAGGGCAAGGTGTTAATGGCCCATTAACAGGAGATAGTCCAGGGGAGGAGGCAAAGAAAAACACTGCCCCTCCTTTGTTTCAACAGTTAATGAAGATGGAGATAGAATACAGACCCTCTGGCACATTTTACATTGTAACCTAGGACATAATCCACCCCTTATTCTATCACCATCTACATCATACCCAAAACCAATACCCTTTTACAGATATACATATATATACCGAGTGAAACATTACACACAATTTTCACTTAAAATTAGCTCTCCTTGTGGTACACAGCGGGTTTCCCCATCTTCCTGCATTACCCACCAGGTGCAACCAGGTCCTTGAGCAAAAACAATCCCACGGATGGGTTTGCCTTTGACTGCGGTGGGATTAATCCAAACAGTCTTTCCTAAAATGCCTTTCATGTGTACCACAGGGACTTTGTCTCCATCCACTGTGTGCAGAGGTTCAGACTGGGCAGGACCAGCTCGATTGATGGACCCTCGGGTGTTGACTATCTAGGTGGCTTTTGCTAAGTTCATTTCCCAGTTTCTGAAGGTATAGGCATGTAATGAGTCAACCATTTTATACTTTTTATAAAGTGTGACTGCAGCCTTAAGAGAAGACAAAATTCTCTTGTGGCACTGATGGCAAAAGCTTTAAGCAGGAAATGAAGCAATACAGGTCTTACTGACTGTCTCATCCTAGCCTCTTACTATTTTCACCAGTGAATATATTACTTTCCGTGTTTTCTTTGTTCCCAGATGCAGAGTCTGACATCACTTAAAAAAAAAAGAGCAGAGCAAAACAAAACAAAAAACAAACAGAGGACCATAGTTTTCGCTTGTCATGAAAATAGTTGTACTAAAACTCCTTCTTGTTAAATTTTTGCTCTGTATTTCTTTAAATTTATGTTTAGATATAAAATAACCTATTTACACAGATATACAATGCAAAATTAGTACATGCATTTTCTGTATGCTTATATATTACTCTTACAATTCTATTACTTGAAATTCCATTTCTTAGATTGTAAACCTGGTTCACTAGAAGACTCATGAAATATAAATTTATGGCAGGAAATAAGAAAAATCACCCAGCCAGACCCTTGCAGTATATAGGATATTAATTTAGATCATGTTTTAAGTGGTATTCGTAATTTATTTTTATTAAGTATTAAATGTTAGGTTGGTATAAAATGAATACAGATAGGACTTCAACAGCCATGGAGGTTAATCAGAAGCTTCATATTTACCTTCATTTTAAACTGAAATATTTTTAAATAAATGTTTTGCAACATCATCAACTGTATGTTTTTCCCACTTTCCTTCTGAACCCCAGTATAGGAGAACTGTATGGTGAAAAATATGTGCATTGGGTGAGCATTAAGGAATAGTTTCCTTAAATGTTTTTATGTTTGCTTGAATATTGACTTTCCTTTGCAAAAATGTTTTCATGGCTGCTGCTCTTAGAACTTGATTAACATTCCCTAGCACAAGTGCTTTTGCTTACAAGGCATTTTTAACTTAATTTTGCTGATCTCTTTATATTTATGCAAAAAAAATGCAACAAAGTCTAAAAAATAGATATTAGAAACTAGGTAACATTAACATAATTGCATTTTAATTGCAATATTACCAAACAACTCTTGCAAATTAAGTTACATATCACATATAACTGTAAAGTGAATTAATTAATCATGATTAATGACAGTGAAAAACCACATGAATTAATGACTGACCGCCTACTTTAGAATGTTTCTAAACTAAGGCAATATCATTGTGCCTATTGACTAATTCTGAATTACGCTTTAAGTTCTAAAGGAGGGTTGGGTCATTAACAAATGACTGAAAGCCAAATGAATTAGGTATTAAGTGTCTGGCCAAATGAGCTGTGAGTCAATTTATTGAGAAAGGTCACTTTAAAAACTCAGTTACTGCTTTCAGACCTCATCAGCAGCTTATACATCATAGGTCTCCTGCTAAGCTGTTGTGTTAAATAGTTTACATGCAGGATATTCCTTTATAAGAGTTGGATAAATGCTTTCCTTTCCTGATGAGAAGGTCTACTGTTCAGCTCATTTCACTGCTCCTGATGTGTCCAGGAAAGTTCTTGAATCTGCTATCACTGAGTCTGCTTGAAGATGTTGGAACAGCACTGAGCTGTCTGCACAGAGATGTACAGCAGGTACTGGAGAACAGTGACTTAACACTGAGAAGTAACAGGGAAAGTATAGCAAAAGGCACTGTCTGGGTCAAACTTAGAGTACTGATAGAAGGGGCTTCTACACAAGTTGATATGTCCTGTATTTTTGGTCAAGGGTTGAAGAGCAAGCAAAGCTGAGTCTTGGCCCTATCCAACTCCTCTCATTAACTGAAATTCCTCCCTAAACACACTAAACACTGATTAAGGTAAAATTTCCTGACTTTGAAAAAAAAACCAAATAAACAAATCAGCTTTTAACTTTTAGAAGGATTAATGAGCTTAGAAGTACGTTTTCTGTAACACAATACCTTAAAATGTACTGGGTCAGAATTGAGAAAATATTTAATTAGTGAACTTTCAGACTTAGTTCCAAATGCCAAACTGTTTCTTCTTCAGTCACATAGCAGGCTTCATCTTCACCACTGGATTCTATTATTAGCTATATGCCAATAGTTATTAGAAAAAGAGAGAATCTGAAGAGGAAACAGTTTTAATTAGCTTAAAGATATAATAAGGTGGGAAAGTATCACAGGAGAATGTCTAGTTCAGTACAAAAGGGTTCATAAAAGATACCAGAAAATCCTATTTCAAATCTCTGCATCTGCTGGGTCAAGCAACAGGCTCTTAAATTTTGATCCTGAATCAGTTTAAATGAGTCTCAGAGAAAACTATAAACTAGTCCTTAAACCTTTCAGCTCTACACGAGCACTTTTTCTGAAAGCAGGAGAATAAAATCTCCATTAAAATAAATTTTAAAAAACAAATTTGCTACCAAAACTGTGTTTGGATTAAATGAAAGTTTGAACATTAATGTTTGTCTTATTGGGGTGCAGCAGTTACTTGGGTCACTTGTTTTTATATTAGCAAGAGTTGCCTTCACGTGCTGAATAAATCTTAAAAACAAGCCCTGCATATATTTTTGTAGTTAGGCAAAGATGTGCTCCAGACATTGATGAACAAGAGGACTTATCCCTATTCTAACTTGATTAATGTCATGCCAATGAGAACTAGACAAATATCCTGTCTTCAATAGGGAAGCTTCTGAGCGCTGTTGGTCCTGAATAGCCAAAAAAGTGAAGGACAGGAACGGGTTTTTGCCGAGTTAATTGTCATTGCAAATTAACCATCAGAGTTTATAGAAGGATAATTCAACATATTTGTTTCTAGTGTATAATTTGCTTGTTTTGCTTTCTTCTCCCCCACCTGTCAGTGTTTGCTACGACTCCTTTTTCTGATTATCATCTCTCACCAATTTACAGTACATTTTCGGGTTTGGAATGTCTAAGTACAAGGAACTTCCTGCTCAATTCAAATTGAAACACATGTAAATATCTATACAAGATACACAGTATTTCTGAAAAGAAGGGGAGTCGTGAATTTCCTTCCACAAGAACCCATCATCCTTTATCACAGTGGAAGATTTTCTGTGCTGTTCCAGGCAGTAATGCCAGTCTATAATTAGTTACTTCCTTGCAGCTGCAGCAATGGATGTATGTGCAGTTTTTGCATGCAGTTATAGGGAGATGGCTCAGTCAGAACCAGGCTTTCCCTTACAGCTCTGGGCTCCTCAGCAGGAGAAAGGGTCATGCTTATCATGTAGGTAAATAACAGGGAGAGCTGTCTTCCATGATAGATACAGACTTGGACATCTGCTTCTTCCCATTAATCAGTCATGGGGACTGATAGGGAAGTTTGTGACAAGCCAGTGCAAGTTGATGATTGAGGGAGGTGAAAGTGAGTTCTACAGCCTGAAATATGCTGACTGGTTCAGAGAGAGAGAGAGAGGTGCACCAAATATTTGATAGACAAGGGAAATAAAATACAAATACTTAATATATTCAAATATTAAGAGTTTCAAGGTTATTCAGCAACTTCTAATGTCTCTGTTTCGATATGTCTGAAGACAAACACCAGTGTTGTCTAGAGTACAGAGTTTTGAAACTCTTCCCACCAGTTTATAATGTGTCGTTCCTCAGTCATATCCAGATGACTTTACTTAGTTGCTAAAGTTTCTCATAATTATTTTCTTAATAGTGCACTGTGGCTTGTGAATCTGGCATAATTTGAAGGGGAGTATGTTAAAGTATCAGCTCCTAGGAGGCCTCAGACAGCAAAGAAATGATGGCTATGAATTTCTCTCCTTTTGGGGATAGTCCATAAGCTTATTTGAATACACAAAGGGTTATACACATTTATGTCATCTTTGGGTGGAATCTGTTCACCTGAAGTGGTTTCTAGAGAAAGGATACTATTTTTTTTCTCCAGTTCCTCAAAAAGTATAGTAAAAGGATGACTCCATGGGAAGTGTTCTGTAATTTATTCACTGCTCTTTATTCACTGTTAGATGTAGGAGTGGTGGTATTTGAAGTTTTCTAATTTGTCTTGATTGTAGCATACATTGGGGTTTTGTGATAGCCTGGTTTCTAATAGCATCCCAGTGAAGCCTACTAAATTTAATATCCTGACCAACTTGTGAGGGTTCTCCTATTTATGGCCACATTTACCATTCACACCAGCAGTAGGTGGAATGTTGTTTCTTAACTTTGCTGATGCCAGGACACAGTCTTAAGTGCTGTTACTTTTTCAGGAAGTTCATAAAAGGAAATGGTGTTTGACTGAAAAGCCTGAAACCTACAGATACTTAGTGCTTCCATTGTGTAACTGTTTGTTCAACCTTGTTTATGAATCTAAATCCCCATACATCTTGTTTATGAAGACAAGGACTTATTGTTAGTATAACTGAACAGAGATCTCAACAGTCTAATCATAGTGTCATTTGCTTGTTTTCATTGTGGACAATTTTTATGTTTGATAAAATATTTTCACACCTTTGTTATTTCTTCACTGGCTTGCAGCTCCATGTTACATACAAATGTACAACATGGCTACCTTTCAAATATGTTTGAAACACCATTTCTTTGTTCTCTTTGTTCCCCCTAAAACCAGACTTGTGCAGCTCCAGGTGGTTTTTTTTTTATTTATCTAAAGGTTGGTGAGCCTGCGCCCCATCTCTTAAAATCCTGCACTTACAGTCTTCTGCATATTCTGCATAGCTTCCTAAGCCACCACTTCTCAAAGCCTTTCCTATCTTATGCAGCCTACCAGTATTAACCAATACTGCTTCATTTCATTAGCCCTGGGTATCTTGTTCTACACAGAGCAACTATTTCATCCTTATAACTACATAAAACAGTGGTTAGGCCATACAAAAATAAACAGAAGTAAAACATAAAAAGGTCAAAAAGAAAGGTAAAAAAAAAAAAAAGGTAAACAAATAAAATACTAACTTATATTAGAGCTCAGCCAGATGGAAACAAAGTGCAGGCAGGTTGGGACAACTGCAGGGAGTTAGCCTGACAGCCTCAGTTCCAAGGCCTGTTAAACTCAGTGCCTTCAGCTTTAAGTTTTTATTACACATTGCATAGAATTTGGTATAGACATGTTACCTTTCTATGCTTCTCTTTCTCTGCTGAGGACATTGTAACTCACACTGTCCTATATTCCTGTCTGGAGCTGAATGTTACTAAATAAGCATTAGAATAGAAGGCTCCAGGGATGACTTTTATTCAATCTTTCACAAAATCTGCATTTAGAATGGAGGGAGGGATATATCCATGCCTAAAACAAAGCTCTTTCAGAGGCTGGCTCTTCACAAACCACAACATAAATATGTGCTTGGAAAACAAATCTCAAAGTGCTACTTAAGTAACCTTTCTGTTTGCTGCAGCTCCAAAGGAGTCTACCAAGAATTTAATCACGTACTCACTTTTCATCATAATAAGCTCCCTGTTGGCAGACACAGGAAGTTACTCTCCCCAAAATAACCTTAGGCATGGAAGATACATTCTTTTTACCGAGTGAACAAGCTGGGGTTTGTATATTACTGCTGGACAAGTGTTAAAATGAATCCAAGTACAGAAGGCTTTTTGCAGGCACAAGTAAGATACCAAGAAGACCTATTAATACATGTAAAGCCCCAAATATAAAACCCATTTTAAAATCTTTAATGTAATATTTAAGGAAATGTCAGTTGTAATTTTGCTAACTGCATTTGTAAAGATACTTTTTTGGTATCAGGAGGAAAAATATTTCCCGAATTTCAAAAGCTCTCTCCACAAATTACTTCTGTACCCCACTCTCTCTTATCTCTTGCTCAAAATTTAGTAGATTTTAGAAACAAGACCTTTTCTTTTTTTCTTTTTATTTTTTTCTTTTTTTTTTCAGTATATTAAAGTTTCATCTAGGAAGCATTTGGCAAAAGAGAGATGGAGCAGTAATCAAAGACGTTGGTACTATAATTCTTGCATTGCATTCTTGACCGAAATTTGGGGACTTACTCCAGCCAAAATTTAATTTGCCTCTGACAACACATGATTGAAGCCATCTGAAGTACTCTTCTTTTCTTCAGCCTCTGTCCTGATTAGGTATGGGAGAACATTTGGTGCATGTTTGGAGCAGAGCTCACATTTCAGCTTTCTCCCTAAGAAACTTGGTTACCATGAACAAAAAAAACCAGTCTGCAGACTGAGCCACCACATGGTAAGTGGGGCACTCACTCTGAAATGTATCGCTGTACCAAACATAGCTGCAGCCAGAAATCCTCTGCATTGTAGAAGATAAGAAAGGCTAAAATTTAAAGCAGAAACAAATGTTTGTTTCACCATCCTAATGTTTGGTCATCTGATTTTTTTTTTTCTTTTGAAGAGGCCATCAGGAGGAGAGACATTTGTGCTGTCTGCAGCTCCCCAGGCAGCATCCTGTACTGACCCAGAGGACTTTGGCTACCTCAAATTTCTGTTCAAAATAACTTCACCTGCTGCAAGCTTGCCGCTTCCTAACAGCTCATTTGTCAGGAAAAGCTCATGCTCAGCTTATTAGCAGCCCATTTTTCGGTCATTATCCATGCTTTCCCAACATCTGGCTAAGTGTTGTACTCCAGATTGTGGCCGTTCTGGGAAGTAGTTTTAGCGACTTAAAAGGCTGTTTAAGTCATGCTTATAATCCTCCCTCTGTCTCTTATCTGTGGGGTGATTCTGGGAAAGAGGCTATCTCACTTCTACCTCTGCGTACCCTTAATCGACCCTGAACTGCTCTGAGTAAGGACTATCATTTTATTTGTTCCCGTGGCCTAGCTAAGTGGGTAGTCAACCTCAGATGAAAATTATTTTTTGTTGAGAATTGCCTAGCAATATAGTTGTCCTATTGTCTCTGCATAAGTGGTTCTGTAGTGTCTTAGATGATCTTGTAATGAACTGGAAAGGTTTTATTCAATGTGTGTTCTTCACGCATGCCACAGCTTGCAAATAACTTTCGCATGGAGAAAATATTCTGCAGAATTAGGACCGTGTTCAAAGTTTAATTCTAGATAAAAACATTTCCAGAATGCCTGAATACCAATTCTACATCATTGATTCTTTGGTATATATTTTAAAGGAAAAAAGATAAAAACATTGTTTAAATTTTGAACAATTGCTTTGTCTTCCCAGGAAAATGGTATATTAATTCTCTAAGTTATTTGTATATGTAGTCTTTCTTATTTCTATTTCCTAAAATTTAACTTGGGTTTTGTTTTCATTTAAAGCTTTTCTGCTCTTTTTAGTAAAGAAGATGGAGTGTTCAGTTATGCAAGTAGCAAAATACCCATCTGCTTGTCAGGATTTCCAAACTGCCCAGTCATGCTTTGTCATTTCTCACCCATCAGTTCTTGGAAATGACAGTACAGAAGAAAAAAATGTGATTGAAGTCATTCGACTCACTGAACATATCTGAGTCTAGAACCAGCATGCATCTGGACCGTTCAAACACTAAACAACTGCCAGCTGAGACACTGATTTGCACAGCTAGCAATGATTTCTAGCCAACCTGCTTTCTGACAGCCACAAACTAGCTTTCCTCTCTTCATTCTCTTGCCTGCCTTGTCGTCTTGCTTACTGAACTTTGGTTTGTACATAACAGCTGACAGGTGTTTTCCCGGGGGTGATAAAAATGCCCTAGCTCAGTCATTATCTGGCAGTTTTCAGGCTGTCCCACACCAAGGCAGTGATAGATGGGCTATTAGACAAGTAGGCAAACAGTTACACTTGGCACAATTGCAGGCTTTTCTGGAGGGGAAGAAACAGTCAATCTCACGATTGCACTCTGCCTGACACTACCCAACTATTTGCAAAGTGCGTTCAGAGTGTTCAGACAAGGAACAGGGTTGACTGGCAAAAGCTGATCAGAAAAGGCTAAATGTCAGGCTCCTTGTGGAAGCTCTGTAAGATCCTGGCAGATTGAGTGAAATCTGGAATGCAGAATGACAAGAGAGTGATGGAAGCCAGGAAACAGGGTGGTGGTAGTGCTGCAAAGGTTTATTTTTAAAAACTTTAATACTAGTTTGAATCAGTTCTGCTTTGAAAATCAGCCATTAAATTAATTGCTATTATTAAAATTGTTGAATTTTATTAAAAGCGTTAAGAACTTTTGCAATTTTTACAGAATAGGACCTGTACAATAGGTTCTCTCTACAGAAGATTTTCAGCCTTTTTAAATTGAGGGAAGGAGATTTCAACAGCAGTTCAATGTTAGGAGAAATCTGAGTGCATGAGTGGGCCACATTTTATAGTAACATGCAGGAAAATGCACAGGAGATGTGATATATTCACAAGCCTTAAAGCACGATTTCCCACAGCACACTTATATATATCCAGATTGGTGACATCTGCATAAATGAGGTATAAAGTGGGTAGGAAATTGCCTAAATTGCCAGGCTCAAAGGATGGTGAACAGTGGTACAAAGTTCAGCTGGTGTTTGGTTACTATTGATGTATCTCAGGAATCCATAGGGCTCATGTTCTTAGTTTTGACACAGATGGAATGGAGTGTCCTCTCAGAAGCTTGCATGTGGCACAAAACTGCTGATCTGGGATGGCTGATTCACTGCAGGCCAGGGTTGGTATTCTGGTGGACATGGACACCACGGAGCAATGTCCTGGCAGAAGCCTCATGACTGAACAAGGCACCAAGCTGCCTAAATGTTTTTATGTTACATTACAGCATAAATTGTTGGTCTGGTTTTCAGAAGCCTTAAGCAGACTTGTCTGTTCCCATACCAACAAGTCTAGTGATAGGAACACAAGCACCCTTTCTTTCTTATTTTGTTTTTAGGTTGTAATTTTTATCTACACTCCTATGGCTTTTGCTGTACTATTATCTTAAATATTTTAATTTATACACCTGTTCTTTAAGTGAAATAGCATCTGAAGCATCATAAAAAGAGAAGGAGTAACAAACAGAATAAAAAAAATAACAGTTATGGGACTAATAATTTAAAGATTTGGACCTTAAATAGTAAAACTTACTCATTATTATAATGAACTTCAGTGACTTTCACTAGGAGTGGAAGATGATAGTATTAAACCTTGAAAAGATGGTAATTTGAAATAAGACACAATTTAAGGAATTTCAAATTGGTAGTCTGGTTTCTAGGATGCAGAAAAGAAATACTTCATCAACACAGTGTAAATACCCAACACTTACCTCACTTTTGAACTTTGAAACAAGAGTGAATTCCACTGGCTATCATTCTGCCCCAAATAACTTTGCAGTTAGAATTTAAAATTTCTGAGAAGGCATAGCCTTACCTATAATGAGATTTTGTAAAATATGTTTTTTTAAAAATATTAGCTAGGTTTTTATCTCTTTCATTATTTAATCATGGATTAACTAAATCTCTTTAAATTCATACAGAGTTTAAATTCTATATACTGATAGTGAAGGCTTATTATAATGCTAAGTACTATCATGTCTGCACCCAACTAAAGATGGAAGTGGTCTGAATTACTGAATTATTTGTTTGTCCCTAATTTTTAGATTACAGATAGCCTAATCCAATCTGAACAAGGTAATTTTCAGGCCAGTTTTCAAGTTATTATACTGGTTTCTCATGATTAATGCAGAGTGACAGACTAATAGAGATATAGAGTCAAATCTAACAGAATAATATATGCTTAAAACCACAGCTAAGAATTTAAAATATATGTTCAATGAGTTCCAAACACCACCATGTTGAATGTGCTTCCTGAAGATCTCTCCCTACATACATGTAGATATTTTGACTAATAATAAATCACATCAAGTCAGTTGGTGCTGAAAGTGAATTTATCCACTTTAGGAGGGAGAGGAAGAGCAGGAGCTGTTTAAAAAGTAAACATGGCATATCTTAAATCCAGAATTTTATTTTAATCTAAAAAGTTGCATACATTTCTGAGTTGGCTTGAGTTCTCTTAACATCTGGTGTTATACAATATAAACTGCCAGATAAATAAAAAAAAGACAGAGCATTCTAGACTACCTATATAAAAATTGTTCAGAAGATCTTAGGAGATTTTAAGACTCAGCTGTTATTAATGGAACAGTTCCAATTCGAAATAATACTGAATTAAGAAACTGGGGATTCTGAAGTTCAAGCAAGAGGAAAAATCTTGTGTTGGTAGTTATTAAATAAAGGAATTCTGAAGGAAATTTAAATGTTACATGTACTAAAACAATAATTGAATTTAAAATATAATCTCAGCTGAAAGTGGGCAATACATGTAGGTTAATGAATGACCTCAAACAGTGGCGAAAAGTAAATTCATTAATTGTAATTTCCAGTTATCTTGGGACAACTAAGAAAGGCACATTTATCAAAATAATATTAGTAAATAAAATGGGCTTTGAAATATAATATCTAAATATTTTTCAATTTCATGACCTAAAGTTCACAGAATAAAATTATCTTAATAAGCATCTGATTTTACACACATTTCTGAATGTTTTACCTTCTCCTTTTAATTTAAGCAAAAAAGTTGTTTTTAGTTTATGATCAAGAAAATGGAGCACATGGAAACGATACAGGAGGGTGGCAGCAATGATTTAGAAGGGCAAATTCATCAACATCTTCCATATGAGAGTCTTCGATCTTTGTAAGACTTCCAAAGAGGTTATGGCACTTGCAGAACTTTAGATAGTGCTGTCCTCCGATCAGTCTTGTTTCCCTTAAAACTATTTCCCTCTTCCAACTCCTGACCTTGTTCTCAGTAACTTGGTGCCATCTTCTCTCTCCTGTGTACAGGGACCAAACAAAAGAGCTATGCCGCAGCTTCAGCCTGTGAGTTTGCAGTCCAGCCTTTCCTCACCATCTTTGGTACTCTTCTGTCTTTGTGGAAGTTTCTGTAGTGTCATCTTATCTCAGTAATTCATACCTGACATTGTGCTGCCACCCTCACTACAACTATTTAATCAGTTTAGAGCTGTCATTTGAAAAACATTAATGTCAATTAATACTCAGTATTCTAAAATAATTATTCTAAGAAAGCAATTATTTTAGATATGTGTTATAACATATTTCTTGCAGAAAGGAGGAAATTCTGTTCTTTCAGCACACAGAAAACTGTTACAATGTGAGTAAATGCTTTTCATGATTTTGTATCATAAAAGTGAAAAGACCTAACTAGGAAAACAACATTCTGAAATCAGTTTAATCTTTAGTGATGCCTGTATAAGAAAATGGGGTTTATATGCTGCTTTGCCTTATGACACAGTGTATTTTGTATTTTAAGAAAAAAAAAAGAAAAAAAGAGCTGCATCTCTGTTTTATACTGAAAAAGGGAGAAAGCACACGGTCATTTCTCTGTTACCTTTTGTCAGAGTAGTAGGTCCCAGTCTAATCAACATTATTTCAGTGTGCCATTCCTTCGGCAACAGTCACTGAATTATAAAATAGAATAAATAAATAAATAAGGGTTTCACTTTTTAACTCTCGATCAAAGGATGAAGGGGTTTTGCTGTACCTTCTAAATTATAAGGGTACAGTTGTATCATTATGCACAAATATTACAGCTAAAATAAAAAAAAATATTTAAAGGGTTGATGCTCTCTTGGTTTGTGCTTCTTCTGGGTTTGATTTTTTCCCCATTTATTATTTCATTGTTTGGTGAGTTGGCTTGGTTTGGGTTTTTTGTTGNATGCTCTCTTGGTTTGTGCTTCTTCTGGGTTTGATTTTTTCCCCATTTATTATTTCATTGTTTGGTGAGTTGGCTTGGTTTGGGTTCTTTTGTTGTTGTTGGGGTTTGTGGTTTTTTGGTATTTTTTCTTATTATTATTTTTTTTTCCTAATAAGCATATATGTCATTTGGTTTTGTAAGGAAAAAGAAGAATAAAAAAACGATCTGATGACCTGCTAAATAAGACTATAAGTCTCATAGGTAGTGCTAAGTAAAACAGGTAGTGCTAAGTGCAATTATAAGTAGGGCTAAACAAAACAAAAGATTTCAAAACTTTACAAATTTGCCACCACTCTCACAAGGTCAGTGAGAGGAACAAGAAATATATAAAGATGTCACATTGCTGTTCTTGATTTTAGAATGACCTATCTAGTACAGAATCATTGTAGAAGAATGAGGATTTGGATGATGTAATTCTCAGACTGTAAGAAGTGCAGTGTACAACTTACATGCTAAATTTGAAAATGAAGGGGAAGTGTAGAAAAGCCTTTCCTTGCAACATAGACAAATTAGAACTGCTGAATATCTTGCAGAAAAGTAAATGATTAGTTAAAGTGTTCAACCCTAAGTTATCTTGCCTGTTCATGAGTCTTTTTTCTTTCTTTCCTTTTTTCCTTTTTTTTCAAGAGGGCCAGGTTACCCTTTTAAGAAAAAGACATAGTACTGAATATTACACACTGTCTACCTGGAGGTAAAACCACACATAAGCAAGGGACCCTGCAAAACATGAAAGATTGGCAGCCCTGAATGTCACTGTGAATATAGACATTTTACAGTGAATATAGACATTTCACTTGGAAAAATATGAGAATACTAGATCCTTGCATTTCTGTTTTCTCCACTCCTCACTTTTTTTCATCCTCTTCAGAAAGCAGCAGATAAAGATGATGTTGGTGGGAAGTAAGAAGTGACCGGACATGGGGTAAGTGTGGGAAGTCACAGGCTCAGGTGTGCAAACACTCCACAAAGTTGCGAGATACAGGGCAGCTGGTAAAGCTATAGATGTGATAACCATCCACCACAAGCTTCACAACGTATCCCGTGCCAGTGAATAATCCTTTGATATCAAAGCTTGCACACATGCAAGGACTAAGGTTTCCTCGGTGGACAGAGGTGGCAAGAGCCATGTCAACCCAACCTGTGGTGACAGGCAGATCCTGTTTTAATCTTCTCTTAAGAGAAGACTCCAACTTGACATTATCTGGGGGAATCTGGGCAAAAATTTTTCAAAGCTTTGGTTGAATGTAGCTCTATTGCCACTGAATACGTGCATGCAATAGGTGCCTGAGTCACTGCCTTGAGGGGTGAAATGGTCTTAAGAGCACTCTCTTCCTGTCTACCCTGTGTGGGCTCTGACAGGAATAACGGTATGTGAGGAAGATTCTTCTCTGAGAACATAACTGACAGCTTTGAAAGTCATATTCATACTGAATAGAAGGAATTTCAAGGTGTTATTGTACAACATAGACATTTGGGGATATGTTTGTGTCAAAATATCATTTAAGTAGATCTTGCTGCAGTGAGAGGTCAGACCTTTGAGAGTACTCTGTCACATGGGAGTCCCACCAGTCCCCCATGCTCTTGTGACTGAAAGTCTGTATCCATCACAAGAAATGGATGTTCAAATAATGTCACAGTGAGGTCTGCAGTATCAGTCAAAGGCAAAATGTCCATGACTATAAAAAGCAGGTTTTATCATCTAGTAAGAGAGACTAATATTTCCCTCTTTGACAGAAATCTAGGAGTCATGAAGAATTCCTTGTAGAAAAGAGGAAGATAACATACTTAAAAACACACAGAGATGCTTGAAATCTCAAGGGGAGTTCGTAGTAAAATGAATTTATAAAACTCTTGTTATTTCCATAAAAGAAAACTACTTTGAATATGTGTGTCAAGGGCTGCTGAGTTTGAATTAAAAAAAAAATAGTTGAAAAAGGGGAAGGGAATAATTTATTAGCAGCCATGATTACATTTAGTCTATGGTGCTAATTTGTTTCTTAATTATATCTTGAAATTACATGAATGAACCATGCAAGGTAAAATGGGAGGAAACTAGGATGAATATCCAGAATTCTAGTTCCAAAGGTGAAGGACTGCTGGGCTATGGCAAATGTTTTTGTCTGCCATAAGAGGCATTTCCTCATGACCAGGCTATTTGTCTTAGTGGCCCCTCTCCTGGACCTCAGAGATTTGAAAAATGTGGAAGAGAATGCTCCAGCTTTTAAATCTTTTTGTTGTCTTACTAGCTCCCAATCCAGATGAAAATCCCACTTTTCTTAAGGTTTGGGGTCCCTAAAGTCCTCTCCCTTCCCTTTTTCAGAGTGAAGCTTTTGTCTATAGTTCTTCCCCCTGTGCTGGGGCAGTGGCTGCCTCCCTCTAGACACAGGCTTCACTTCACTGGCTCTATGCAGTCCTTGCATCTGTGCCTCACATTGCTATAGGAGATAAAAATCAGTAGCAAAAATAAGGTGAGAAGGAATAACTTCTCCCCTATCTGGTAGCAGGATTTTTCAAGTCTGTAGTTAATGCAAGTATGTAGGATCTTCATAACATGGAATGTTTTAATGTACCTACCCATGGTAAAGATGAAGTTTTTGCATCTGTGCTGGAGACACATTTTATTTATAGAACATCTACTGAAGTGTACTGTTTTGTACCACGAAAACTCCAATAGAAAAAAACTCCAAAAGCTTTATGCTGGGTTATTATTGGAATCATGTCTGTTTTGATAAGAGAGGGTCCAGTGGCCCTACTGTGATAATGTTACACTGCATGCTCATAATGTGAGTGTTAATGTGATTAAAACAACCATGCATGCACGCTGTGTTTTGTAAAATATTAGAAAGTCACATATTTGCATATTATACAGCTGGTTGCAAAGCCATCAATCATCACATTATCTGTACATTGAGGATGATAAATGGCCATTCTAATGAGAGAATCTAATCACATGGAGAAATGAAGAGGGCACACAGCATAAAAGCTTTGGATTCGAAAGCTATAGATTATTATTAATATTATACATTTGCCTCTGATTTGGAAACTTCTGCGCTTCATTTGTATACATGCCTTTTTACGGCCATTATTTTGAGAGAAGGTCAGAATTTTTTTTTTCTTTTTCTTAATGAAATGACAAGAAAAAAAAACAGAAAAAGGTTAAAAATATGAAGTAAATTGGAATCAGCTTACGTGAATTTCTTTAAATTACCTAGGCCAGACCATTTTCCATCCCTGATAATGCAGCAGCAGAAAAGGAGACAAAGGTTAAGAACAGGAAAGTAGAAGTCTCCTACTTAGGTATTTTTGTAAACTATCCAACCCAGCTCTACAGCAAATGACTATGCACTATTTTACTTGATGAGAAAGTGAAGTACTTCTGAAATTGTTACAAATACTAAACTCTTTCATACAGCAGTAGTTATAACTAGATAATTATAGCCATTAAAATAATGCCAATTATTATGTTTAGAATTCTCTTATGGTCCAATTGGAGGGAGGTAAGATCACCCAGTACAAGGTGAAAAAGGAACAATTTTCTAATGGGGTACACTTGTGGGCGAATGGAGAAGAAGGCAGAGTGACAGATGTTTGGACACTGAACAGACACATAAGTGAATAATCAAGAAAAAAAAGGAACAAAAAGTGTATTTAACAAAATATTTGTATTTCTCTATCTAATTTTCAGAATTAATTTATGACATTACATTGTTTCCTCAATGTATTTAAGGCTGTGCTAAATTTTAAATTAAAAAAAAACAAAGTAAACAGCTGTCATTCAATATGGGTGAAGTAATCTTGTCTCATAGATCCTGACCTGAAAAGAAAAGACATAACTTTCAGGAGAGAGGAAATGAAAAGATACTCACATCAAACAAGAATATGTTATCTGACTACTAATACAGATTTACTTTTAAATTTGGGAAAAATATTTTTTAAGTATTTTTTCCATATATGCAAAAGATATTTAGATTATAAGTAAAAAAGCAGATTTTGAATATCCCCTAATTTCTGTTACAACTTCCTCAGAAACTGTATATATTAAGTATAGGAGAACTGGATCCTCACATAGCTAAATGTCTCCTTGAATATCTTTATTCAACCATGTGTCTTTCTAATGTATTTCTTGACTCTTCAGTTACAATACTGCAGCTGTGAAACACTCATTAATATCCTGATTCTTTGCTGATGTGTTACTTTGGAAATATAAGATGTTGTAGTGTATCTACAGTATTTCTCTTTCAAGTGCAAAGCTCAGCAATATTCAGTTCACAGTTTTTTACAAAAGCACTCACTTCTGGTTTTGGTAGTTCCAAATATGGTTTTACCTGACACAGTTTTAAGGTTTTTGTGGTTCAATGTCTTTATTAAAGTGTATCATTATTTTTCAAGTATTACATGACACCTGAAAATAAAGACATATAGAAGATTATAAGTAGTGAGTGCCTACACCATAGAGCCCATTCTAAGAGAGTATGCGTTTTCTGATATGGAAGTTTGTGCAAGGATGAACTAGGAGAGAAGAGCTGCTATCCCATGAAATATGAAATTTGCACTCATTGGCTTTTTCGTTAGAGAAACAAATCTGCATTTGCAATGAATCTTCCTAATTAAACAAAATATCAGGAAAAAAACCCAAAAATTGGCTTAGCTTCCTAATGCTAAAAAGTGAATTTGTACTACTTCTCTTTGGATTTATAAGCAGAGCACTTTTTTTGGTTGACTTGAACCTAGAGAGAAGGCCAGGAAGACAATAATGCATGTATAATACATCCTGTCTGCAAAGAGAAAATAAAAGACATTTGCCCTGGCCTTAAAATGCCTTTTTGTTTGCTGAGGATCTGCATAGAATTTCTTACGTGGCTTCTCACAGGAAGAGAAAGAAATTTAAACCAAAATTAAAAAAAAAACACTAAAGAATAAAAATTGCCAAAGAATTACATTCTGTAAATCTGTAGCTTTCAACTCAAGCAGAAGCTTCAGTCCTGAGATTTCTTTATCTAGGATTTAGCCGCCATTTTTATGACCCCTGGTCACTTACACTGAACTTCAGTACTTGGATTTGTTTACAAAAGGCTTAGGTGGTGTCACCACACGGTTTAGGAAGGGACCTTTTCATGGGACAAGTCTCTCCAAGTGCATACAGAAGTGTTTCTAGGTATGAAACACAAATCTGTAAATGAAAACAAATCTGGAGCATTAGAAGAGTTTCAATATAAACAATAACTGGGAATTTAGAACAGGATTTTAAACCTTTTCACTTAAGTTGTGACTTTCTAATACTGCTTGCACAAAGCATATGTTATTTAAGCCTGTAGTGATCTCTACTGAATTGGTCAGTACATCTCAAAAAGATGCTTTGTTCAAAAAGGACAAGGAAAAAGAATAAAAAAACCAAGAAACCATTTTGTTTCAGCAGTTTGACCATGGCTGACTAACAACTGTTGTTTATAAGATTGGAATTTTTTTTTCTTTGAAAGAGTAACAGAGCTCAGCTGTAGCAATGTACTGTTAAAATGCAATGAATACTTAAACCTGCTTGCATTGTCATTAAGAAAAAATGTGCAGTATTAATTAACATTTATTTCTCTGATGCAGTCTTCGAAAGTGGAGCTGTATTACCTTCAGTATCCATCTATCCAAGGTTCACCAAAATAAATGCATCATATAATGCTCTATTATATACTTCATAAATATATGTGCACATGTATTTGAATGCAATCAACAGATTGACAATTTTAACCATACCATAACCAAATTGCTGAGGGTTTGCATTAAACTTAATCTGTATGTGAAACCTTGACTTTTCAGAACACTAATTTTTATTTAATATTGAATTACTTAGTGCCTTCAAGTTCTATTTTTTATGCCTGTTTGTTGCATGGCAATATGTATTAGCAGCAAAAATCAATTCGAAAAATGGAACAGAGATGAAAGTGAAGACAATAAAAATACTGTGACCAAAACCACACATCTCCAGGTTTGTCACAAATACCAATTTAATCAAGGGAATATGACATTGATAGGGCTTTCCTGCAGGTAACAACGCAGCATTAAGAACTTTGTCTTTTAGTTACTCCTACAACCCTTCTTATGTAAGTTTCCAGTCTATTTGGCTCCAGATTCAAAACTGCAGACTCTAATCAATGTATTTCATTCACACAGAAGTAAATCATTAAAACTAACTTCCCAAATAGGATTAAGTGTCTTTGTTTGGAACATGACCTTACATGCAGGTGTTTTTATTAACCTGAATGTTTATAAGTAGATGACACAGCTGAAATAGCAAGCAATAATCATTATACATGTGGATACTTTATGTCCTTTATGTTAACATTCATTACAGTAAGAGAGAGACAGTGAAAAGTTTATCAGTCTCCCTGTGTTTGAAAACAATTTCATTATTTCAGAGGAAAAAAAAAGGCTATTCATGAAGAAAAATAATAATGTTCACTTAAAACTCTACAATGAGTTGAAGGATACTGTAATAACAAAACCATTGCATTTACTTGCAGGGTCAAGACCAGGCAAATTCAGTTCTTGTGTGCTCAAGGCAATAACATCCTGATGATGAGACTGTGTTAATGAGTATGGGAAGGAGACCTCATGACCTTTCCTTATTTTTTTCTGACGCTCTTGTACATTTCAGTGTACCAAGGATGCTATTATTTAGCTCACGGTTTTGGCTATGAGGTTCTTGTTCTTAGTATAAAATGTAATTTCTTTTAAAATTAGTATTTTATTTTAATTTGTACTTTCTTGCTTTGCAGGAGTCAACATTTTCTAGTAAGCAGTCAGTTAAATAATTGCAGCTGAATCTTAACTGTCTGTTCCTGTCACTTCAAAGTTTGGGCTTATTGAAAATAATTAAATTTTAGCACATAGGTTTAAGAGC
>VXBU01010920.1:9131-20575 GCA_013400315.1 Bombycilla garrulus
TTAAGACACGTTGTAACGCAGTCCGTGCTTCCCCGGCAGGAATGAGTACAAGTACTTCCAGAGGATGACGAGCACATCCCGCGTGGAAGGTAACGTGTGGCCGCGGACACCCAAAATTCGGATTCTGCGTTTCGCTGCCCTGGCCCTCTTCCTGCACGCTGCCTGCCCTCACGAATCTCACCCGGGCAGAAGTATTTCACCCCTTTGTAATCGGTCGGGTTAGATGAGGGAAAGAAGGATGAATCAGATGTTTCAGAGGAGATGCACGCAATCTCTTAGAGGACAATTTCTAAGTCCTTTCACCAGAAGAACAGAAAAGGTCATCTAAAGTTTACCTAACAAGTCTGTACACGAAACTCCAACTTAAAATGGGAAGGTTTTCACAAGCTGCTTGATTATCGGAGGTGGTTTGTTTTTTTCAGTCTGCATTAGCTTATCTAACTTGTTTGCTGTAGCTCAGCCTTGGCCATTGGATCATCCACCCCTCTGACCCTTGTAAAAGTAATTTTGTTGAGTTTTCTGAGCCAAATCCATGCACCAGAAAATCCAAACCATGCTGTTAGCACAGAGCAGAAGTACTGCAGTTGTTTGTCAACACAGTCGCTTTTTCATGGTTTCTTATGGGGCTTTTTTAATGCTGCTAATACTCACTTGTTTGGCAAAAACTCACTTCTGGTCAGCTTGATATATTCCCTTGTTTTGATTGGGTGCCTTACTCCATTTTCTGCCATGAAGGTCTGTTTTGATGAGGTGACTTACTGAATTTTCTGGTTTGAATGTCTGTTCCATAATCCATGAGGAATGTCTAGTCTCCTTTTGAAACAGTTCTAAGTGAAAGACTTTGCGTATGTTTTGGAGACCCAGTTTGGAGCCCTTTGTGACCCTGCATGTACAAAAAAAAAAGGACAGAACACAATTGACAGTTGTAAGTCTTTTCAGGTGTCTGCAAGTCGCATCTTACCTGGCACAAATAACCTGCGATCAAGAAAAAAGACGTTTGCAATACAATTACGAAGAAACATTTTGCTCTCTCCTGCCTGGCAGATCTTTTGATAAGCTGTGATCTTGGATGCTAGGCAGGTAAAGGGCTTCATAACCAGACTTCCTAATGTATTATGGTGCCATAAATCTTCACACCAGGGATGTCACCATTGCCTCTGGTGTGTCTCAGTCTGGAAATAATGTGGAAAGAGTGATCACGTTGGCTCACTCATTGTGGTTTTTTTTTTTCTCTGACAACTCCTTTTCCTCACAAAGAGGAACATTCGTTTCCTTAGCAGATTTACATGTGGGAGGTGATCAGGTTATGAATGCTTGGGTTTGGTCAGAAATTACATTTTATGTGTGAATGTTAGAGCGTGATTGATCGCCGGTAGCACTTCTGCTTTAGATTTACATTCTGGTTCTTCTCCCAGAAATTATTGTGAGTTTATAAATCTGTGTGTGACTCATTTGAGGGCTGGGGCCTGAGCTTGTGCTTTTGCTAACTGCTGGAGAGAGGCTTGGCAGGGCAGGGGAAGTCCATCAGTGTCTCTAAACAATTCAAATCCATTCTCTCCCGCTCAGGTAAACAGAATGCGCTGATAATGGGTAAAAAAACGTGGTTCTCCATTCCTGAGAAGAACCGTCCTTTAAAGGACAGAATTAATATTGTGCTCAGCAGGGAGCTCAAGTAAGTGTGACAAATAAAAGCCTGCACCGAAAAAAAATGTCTGTAGCATTACAACATACAGTAGTTCCAAACGTAGCATTTTTGATACCTCGTTAGAAAGCATTTCTGCTGTTGGTTCTGAGTGTTATAACTACTTTACTCTTAATTTTTAATTTTTTAAAATTCACTCTCAAGGTAATTGTCATCACTTTGTATCATGAGTACTTCTAGCTCCACTCACAAACCGTTTGACAATTTTCAGTAGTGTTTCTGACTCATGTATTTGACTGTATTTCTCTAGGTCCCGCTTAGATTGGTGACCCTTAAAACGTTTTTGAAGTTTATTTTCATTAGGATTTGTGGATGAGCTGTCCTTTTTTAGAACTCTCTTCTCGAATGCATCGCCCACAGTCACACGGATATTTTTAAATACAAATGTCCACTTGTAGTGCTTTATTGCTCTGGAGGATGTTGGTGGATTTGCCAGTGAATATGTGGGTGGACAGGGAGTATTGGCTTTTCAACCAGTTTTGTTGAATGAAATATTAACATTCTGAAATTCAAGCCAAAATCTACATGTCTTGATTATCTATATTCTATGATCTGTGTTTAATTTCTAGATTGTGTGTTAATCTTGTAGCTATATAAATTTCTCAGTTGCACTTTTCCAGAAACACTTTGTGAAATTCCATATGCTTAATTTATAATGCCTCCTAAATTTTGGTTAAGCTGTGGTGTGTTGAAGAATCCTGCATTCAGATGAGACCTCTGCCATAATTTGGCAATAACAGGCACTTCAAAATAATTAACTAGCGTGAAACATGTAGTTATTTGTTGATTCAGAAAAGCACATTTTGTGTCCGGTTTGTGTTGATGATCATGATGAATTGTCCTTTGCTTGTTCAGTAATAGAACTCTGCTTTTTCTAGGGAAACCCCGAAAGGAGCCCATTATCTTTCCAAAAGTCTGGATGATGCTTTAGCTCTTTTGGATTCACCAGAGTTAAAAAGCAAAGTAGACATGGTTTGGATCGTGGGAGGCACTTCAGTGTACAAGGTACATTTAGCCTCCTCCTAAATTACTCATTTTCTGTGATGGGATGAGGATGAAGTTCCTATTACTGCTGCTTTAGGGGGTGCCTTCCCTTCACCATTACCAGCAAACTGCAGTGATTGCAGAACAGAACAGGTCTCGGAGTGTAGGATCTCAGCTCTCAAGTTCAGAATACCCATCCAGAGACTGAGCATTGCTCTTGCCAACGGGCCAGTGTCACACTGTTGTTCTGCTTTTGAGAGCTTTTCATAAATACCTAAATTGCTAGGTTCTTCAGACAAAGCCCATAACGTTGTGTTTATTTTGCTGAGCCCACGTTGTTATGTTTATTTTACTGAGATTGCTGGCTGACCCTGCAAGGGATGTGAAAAGAAAACAAAAAAAAGGAGAAGTGCTCAAGCGTTTTTTTAGCCAGAGTATGACTTTATACATGTAAATGGGGAAGAAAATAGGATTTAGAGAGAGCTGGCAGGTCATGATGTCGGCAATAACAGGAGATAATCATACAACAAAAGGTCGCACTCACTCTGCTTTCCCATCCAGCAGTGTTCCCACTGTTCCCACTCCCTGGGTCAAGAATTGTAAAGCAAATTCTCATCAGAAGTGAAAGGAACATTGCTGCTGTCCTTCAGTCATTACGAGCGTGCTAGGAGATACGCTCCAGCTGTTGTTGTTGGGCACTTGGACATGAGATGTGTGATGGCAGTGCCATAATCCACCTGGTGGGAGCTTAGGGCTGAGGCTGTGCCCTGTGTACAGGGTAGGAGAATGCATTTTTTCTGGCGCTTCTTGCCTTTGCACTTCGTGCTTGTCACAGACCTCTTCTCTGAGCCTGAGGAAATGTGTATTTTACAGTAAAAACAGTAAGGTAGGTAGAGGTTGCTAAGGTGGTAAGAGGATGAGGTGCATATGAGATCACACTGCCACTCCTCGTGGTGAAGTCCAAATAAATTCAAGCATCTGCTCAAGACATTTCAAAGGAAAATTTAATTACGTTAGGGAGAAATCTGACAGTTTTTATACAGATTCCTGCACTCAAACTACATCTGTGATGTTAACTGAAAGGGTTTTATGGGAGCCATACTTGTCTACCAAAACTACAAGTAACATAACATTTTTAGTGCCTGTATTAAGGATTTTACAGGAATATTTCCATTGTATCGTGTAGCAATGTGTGGGAAATGAAACAGCAATTGGTAATGGAAGTGAAAAATTTCATTCAGTAGTTGTGGGTATTTGGTTTTAAAGCATTATTGTGATCTCACTAGTTTGAGTGGCTCAAAGGTGGGGAACTGATTTTTGTTCATTTTTACCGGTCTGTGCCTGTCTATGGAAAGGCCTACCCCATTTTGATTATTCGGACTGTTGCAGGACTCTATTACAGAAGTCTGTTTATGCTTCGTACTGTCAAATAGAAAGGATGTTCGCATGAGAAACTCTTGCTGCCCTTTTAGATCAAGGGAAGCACTTGCAGGATCCAGCCTGGGCAGTGCAGGAGCCCCTTGGGGCTGCACCCAAGTCAAACCCACAAATGGGCACAAAATGGATCCTGGGCACCAGGCCTCACACTTTGATAGGTTTGGGTCCATCAGCACATCGGAGTTCATTGTTCAATTCCAGCTCCAGCTGATGAAGCTCCATCCTCCTTGTTGCCTCTCTTCTTCACTGCTGTTTCCACTCTTGGGCCCAAAATTTCTCCTGGGTTCCAATCTAGAAAGGAATTGTTTTGTCTTCATACAGAGAACTTCACAATCCTTAATATGAAACACAGAACTACACACTGAAACAGCACAGAATCTGAAAAATATAAAAGCCCAAACCTAAGGCGTCGCTCAGCCTGCAGGAGAGGGAAGGCCAAATCTGAACATTTATAGAGCATCCCTCTGATGGTTGTGGCCATCTCTCCCACTGCCCCTGTGGTCTCAGGGACACGGTTCTCTCCAGGGGTGGGAGGATTGCCATCAGCTGCCTCAGGCCCTGTGTGAGCTGTGGTGGCCATCCGAGTCCTCGTGTTGGTCGCACTGATGCTGTGCTCACACACTCTCTGAGCACAGAGAAACTGTGACCTGACCTCTGCAGCAGGGCAAGGTGGGGCAGTGGGGACAGGGAGAAGCTGGGTGGAGTGTTGGTACTGGCAAGTGAGAGCAGGGAAGGTTGAAAACAGCTCCATCAGTTCAGTGAGGGTGCAGAAAAATTCACCTGGGTGTCATCTTCTTGAAATTGACTGGACACTGATCCCCTGGTCAGGTTTATTATCTCTTAAAGTAGCCACAGGGCAGCAGCAATGCCCCCGGGGAAGCTTTTGGATTTCTGACAGCACAGGTTTACCAGTTAATTTGCCTGGATCTTAGTGCAATGCCATCTGGATCCCCTCTGCACTGTTCTGGGTCTCCTGAGTTCCAGAAGGAGCTGGGGTTGCTGTTTGTCTGGATGAGGAGGGGGGAGCCCAGCAGTGGTCAGGAGGTTACAGCAGTTGCACACTGTGGCAGGCACTCGTGGTTTTGTGTGAGAACTTCGTGTTTTGAGGGCTGTCTGCTGGCTCCTGAGTGCTTCTCGTGTGCTGGGGGACATGTGGCTGGCTCACTCGTGGGTTCTGGCCCTGGAGTCCCTCCAGGGAGCAGCTGTTAGAGCTCTTCAGATGTACTGGAGCACAGTTTCTGGCTCAGCTTCATCCTCAAGAAATTTAGTTCATGGATATCAAGCGTAGCTCAAGCATGGTGAGTGGAGACAGTTGGAAGACTCTTAAACTCAATGATCCTGGAAGTCTTTTCCAACCTCAGTGATTCTGCAATTCTGTGATTTCAGACCCGGGTTTCTGTTCTGAGTTAGGACACTGCTGCACCTGTGTGGAGGTATATTGTCTCTTGAGACATCCAGGTCTTGGTCTTGACTCTGAAAAATAGTGTTCTCTGGTCAGAGGGGAGGTCAGGGGGGCAGAGGCCCACTGAATTGTTCAGGCTGCAAAGGGCTTAAAGGCTCATGTCATTCCAAACCTCTGGTCGTGCACCTCCCACTAGACCGGGTTACTCTGAGTGCACTCAGTGTAAATTGTATCACTCTCTTTTAACTACGTTTAAACTGTGTGGTTGAGACTGGTCAAAAACAACATTGAGGTTTTACTGGGAATAGGACCTGGAAGCATCACATCCTTAAGTATTAAACAGGGTGTTGAAAAAACAAAAACAAACAAACGAAAACAGCAACAACAAAAAAACACAGATACAAATCCACAAAAGCCAGCAGACCCAGGAGTCAACTTCCTTATGTGTATGGTGTGGTTTTGTGATGTGTGGAGTGAGCATGTCAGCATTCCGCCAGCTCAGCTCTGTGCCTCCTCTAGTTTCCCTTCAGTCCCCAAAAAAATGGTGAAACCAATGGAGAGGGCTGGACAGGGCAAGACTGAATTGAATATCAGTGAGGACCTACTTAATTCCTTGTGGAACTGACAGCCTTATGACAACACTCCTTTGCCACCCCACCATGTCCTCAGCAGCATTTCACTGAGGCAGCACTGGGCACTCCCAGCTGCTGAGGAGGAATCTGAAACCAGCCTGAACCTGTTGCCTTCCCCCAAGCTCTTTTCTGTTTGCTCTTTACTGGTCCTGGGCACACGGGCCTCCAGAGCTGGTCTGGCTGACTGAGGAAGCATTTGCACTTCTTCCATGAATGTGGGGACAGCGACACAGCTGGTTGGTTCATTCAGCTGATGAAACCGTTTCCCCAGAACACGGGTCGCCATCTGGTCTCCCTGGAGTTAAATTCAGCTTTCTTTGCAGCACCTGTGGTCGGTCCCTCCCTGTGCTCTCCCTTGGCCTGGTGTGGTGGTAGAGTTCTTGATAAAGCTGAATTCCCACAGAGTTGGACAGGAAGCTGATTTATTCCTCTACTGCGAAGCAGAAGTGTCTCTGTTTGCAGAGCACAACATGTTTTTATTTGTGAGGCAGATTATTATTCTTCTGTCGTTTTGCAAGTGTGATTCTTCTTACCTCCCAGTCCTTAAACAAAGGAAAATACTAGTATTTGTGTACAAACTGGATGGGCACCAGTTCAGTGTTGTTCGGTGCTTGTGTGCTGTGACTTACCCCTTTTATTTCTAACTGGTCTCTAGTAGAGCAGCTTCTCTACAAATTAGCCTCTCAGGAGTGGTTAATTAATTTTATTGGATTCCATTTGTTATTACTTGGTTCCTGTGCTTGTTGAAGTAGTACCTAATAGCCTGCTGCATGGTGAGTCACCTTCCACAAAGAGCATTGCTCGTTGCCAGTTTAAGCAAAAGGCAGGAGCAGCTACAAGCTTTTCAAATTTGTACTGTAACCAACCCTAGTGTAGCTTTTCCTGGGTTATTTTAATGCCCGCAAAGTCTGGAAGAGTTGCCTTTTTTCGATCTCAAGACAAAATGTATATCCCTAACTCCTGAATTTTTCTGTGAAAAAACTTGCCTAACAAACATTACCTTAGAACATTTTCATCCAAGGAGCTTGGCGATGTAAAAACTTCCAGCACGTGATACCATTTTGCCACAATCCAGAGAGATCCAACTGCGAAGGTAAACTAAGGGGTAGATTGATAATCTGGAATTCCAAAACACGCAGCACAAATCCCTGGCGGTGATATTAAGCGTCAGAACAAATTACCTTGAGGTTGGGCATCTCTCACCACTTAAACCTTCCCATCTCCCAAAGAGGCGTGATTCAGAAATTGCTTGTTGCCACCAGGCCTCCTGTTCCTTTCTTCTCACAGGTCTATTCAAATTTTGTTCTTAACTTCTGTCAGAGACCCCAGGCTCTGAGAATGGGTATTGCTGCCACTTACCAGGTGGAGCTGACACGGGGTGAAATTATCCCTTTAGAAAGTGCTCTTCAGCAGAGTCTAAAAGAGGAGATTCAGAGTGTAATTTCCATGGCTTTGCTAAAAGCCTGTGGTACGTAAAATTGTGACTGGGCTTGTGTTGTTTCTAAAGGCAGCAATGGAGAAGCCAATTCATCATCGATTGTTTGTGACAAGAATCTTGAAAGAATTTGAAAGTGACACATTTTTTCCAGAAATTGACCATAAAGACTACAAGCTTCTAACAGAGTAAGTACCAAAATGCCTATCAGGCTTGTCTTCAGAATAATCTAATTTGAATGTTTTAAGAGTTCTGTGAAGGCCATGTTGGTTTGAGTTTGAGGTGAATTTTTCTCCAGAATCATACTTCACTTAGAACCTGGAATGGCACCACAGCCTGCACAGATTTTCTTGGAACTTGCTGTGTTTCTCCTCTTTCCTGTGATCTTCACAGTAAAGAGTTGTCAATTTCAGTTTGCTTCAAAAGTAGCTTTTTCTTACTGTTTCCTGGTTTAGAATACTCACATATTTACGAAGCTTTGTAACTCTCAGTGTATTCTTAGTAAGTAGTATTTGGCCTCTGAATGTCTTTGATAGATTGCCAAAGACAAATTGAATGGATTTGGCTGGAGAGGCTTGAGCTTTATAGATTTCTAAGGTTATTCCTTCTGTCCTGAGACAATTACTTCTTCCTAACGAACACAGTAGGAAAAGGGGTACAAAAACTTACAGTTTCTGCCATTCTCTGTGGTTTCTTCCATATTATCCCTGCCATATTCCAGTTGTGCTTTTATGTCCTCTCCAACAAGATTACGTCCAACAGGCACTAAGGAGGCAGCAAAAATTCAGGCACCTGCCTCAAGAACCAGGGAGGACCGGACCTGTTGCTCTTCCTGCTGCTCCTGTTTTGGTCTCTCAGCGGGTGACAGACCAGCAGTGGAAGAAATAGAAAGTATGAGGAGTGAAACTCTCCTCAGGGGGCACAGGAATGGATTAGCAGGGCTCTGGGGGAGGATAGGCAGGGGTAGGGAAGAGGGATACGAGACAGACAAGGTGGGTGGGGAGGATGAGTCACCTTCTCCAGCTCCAATATATTCCGAACTACTCTGTGCTCGTTTGAGTGTCCTGAGATCTGACCCAAAGCTCCCTCTCTCTCCCAGCTATACGTTGTTTTTGGCCAATGTACTGAAATGAACATATTGGTGTTAGAACATGATTTTGTAAAATAACAGGTAATTTCCTCGCTGAAGTGGAAACCTGATGATGCCAAACCTTACCAAATAAATCTAAAATGTATCTCTCCCTCAAAGTCGGTATTACTCATACAAAATCCTTGTTCTTTCACGGGGAGATGAAAAGATTTTTGAAAGCGTCTATTAATAAGAAGTGGTTTAGAAAACCTGGAATATAGAGGAACCCTTTCTATGGTAGCAGTCACCTGCTTTAGTAATATCTTGCAGACTTGTAAAAAGCCTTTATCCCTAGCATTTCCTCTAAACCAGCGTGGGAAAAGCAAGGTGAGGGAAGAAAACCAAAGGGTTCCATCATCTCTTCTTCCTTGGCAGACATTTTGACTAACATATTGGAGGTTTTAATAAAAATGTTGGGTATTTCTCTATTAAGCCAAAAATAGGGGTGTTGTTTTTGTGTCAGAGTGTGCTTTCTTGATCTAAAAGATGTGCATATAAATAATGGATAATATTAATATGATTCCTAAAGCAGTGTACCCGTTCTAAAGACGGTGGTTTCTTTTTTTTTTTTTTTCCCCAAACAACTTGTCTTGCTAGTTGATTGGATAGATTACAGGTGAATCATAATGATATTCTTACCTGCTTGTTGGCTTTTGCTTTTTGTTCTTCTCTCTCCCTAGGTACCCAGGTGTCCCTGCTGATATCCAAGAAGAGAATGGGATCCAGTACAAGTTTGAAGTGTATGAAAAAGCCGTCGTGGCACAATAAGGGAGGCATTTTGTACTTCTGTGAAAGGGCAGGTATTTTAAACCATGAAGTTTCACTGAATGTAAAGATACATTAAAATTTTGAAGAAAATCATGCCTGGTGGTAAAATACCTCAGTAGTGAATGGTTCCAAAAACCACACCCCACACTCTGAAGGTACACCCCGCAGAAGGGGGTCTGAGCAATTCCACAGCAGAGGTTGGGTGAGGCCTTGCACTGATCTTACAACCCATGTCAGCATCCCTGACAATTCCAGGGGTAATGAAAAGCATTAGACTATGTCAGAACTTTTCTACTGAAACAAAGGGGTTTAATATCTATCTCCTTGTTCAAAACGTCCAGCGCCGAGAAAGCACCAGTCCTCCAAAGTTTTACACATTTATACATTCATAACAGCCTTTAAAGTGTATTGGTGTAGAGGTAAAGGCGAGCAAGCCCAGCAGAAGGGGAGTCAGGAAGTCTCAGGCAGGCCCCCTGCTCCCCAAAGCTGGCCACACAGACCCAGCAAAATCTGGTAAAGAAGCTGTAATATTCTCCTAGGTTCACAGCTGCTCTCATAAAAACTCACAGTGTCAGTTTGACCTCAGCCAGTTCGAAGTGGAAGAGGAATATACGTCGATTTTCATAAAAGTCTGTGTTACTGCCAGGTATTATCAGTAAAGGTGCAGTTCATTTGTGAGTGTGGTTTTGAATAATCTACGTGACAAATATGGATTATAAGCAACAGTGGAGTAGTTCTGTTTCATCTTCATTAAACATAGTTAAATGCAAAAATACTAAAAATGTTAAATGGACTGGTACAATTTGCATTGATGTTCCCTTAGAATAGCAGCTATGAGCACCCCTTGAATTTTCCATGGCACTTTACTACAACACCCAGCTGATAAAATACATACTTGTTGCAGCACCTGCTCTGAGTTGTCCCAGTTTTCTCTGTTTCCTTTGAAACTGAAAGCACTTCCCTGTATTGATCTTCTTGTTCCATGTGTGCTGATGCTACATCAATCTGTAAAAACAAGTTTATGCTTACATAATGCAGCAAGAAGTCTCCAGAGTTTTAAATTGACAGCACATTGTTGAAGGGGAGGAAAGAGACTGCTACCAGGGAGATGTCATGGTTTTTATTTTAAATACAAGTCACTGTGACCCTGGCAAGAGAATAAGCTCCCGAAAGTGTTTAAAACATACCTGTTATAGGTCAGTGTTGAAAGCTCTGACACTTTGCAAAGTACTGTGTTTAGGACAACTGACATTTATTAAAAATGGGAGAAAAGACTTCATGCAATGTTGGCTGAGGCCAACGTAGATTAGAAACTTTGTGCCTAAGTGCAGAGATAGGGCTCTCTGAGGCCAGGATGTTTCGTAGCATCATTTCAGTTTCAAAGAAGTTTTAACTTGGTTGCAAAAACAAGCCTGCTGAGAACATAAGTGGTTACTCTTGATTCTTTGTGGACTCGCTTAGTCCTCTCCGGATTTAACTATGTCCTTTGTCAGATACAACAACAAATTAAGTTAATTGACGTTTCGTGGAAATGCGAACTTCTGAGTCTCCTACTAGAATCTTTTCAGAACATAGTGCTGTTCCTTCAGTGTGGCTCTCTGCCACCAAGATGCATTTTTGTTTGGTTTGGTTTGGTTTTTAGTAGAAGCACTGCATTTGGACAGCACCTTTTTGTACCACAGGTTTTCCATGTGCCTGTGAAGAACTCGGAGGACGCATTTGACTGCGGTGGAGCTGAACCCAAAATCATGGACAGACACCCCAAGCAGCACTCTCTGACCACACCAAGGCTTGCTGCCTCGGGATGGGTGGGCACAAGGGAGTGAGCCTGTGTGCTCAGCAAGCACATGCAGACTGTTTGCTGTTGGGTGTATTGTGAGGGTGGTCACCCAGCCCCTGTTACCTCCCCAGGGTAAAAATAACTCTTATACTGTGGCTTGAAAGGGAAAAAAAAA
>VXBU01010920.1:46433-59809 GCA_013400315.1 Bombycilla garrulus
GGTCTCGCACAGCCCTCACACAGCCCCGGTACAGCCCCGCACCGCTCTCACACATCCCCGGTACAGCCCTCACACATCCCCGGTACAGCCCCGCACAGCCCCGTTGCTCACCCCGCGCCCCGCTCGCCATGGCCCGGCCCGGGCCCGCCCCGCCGGGGGCCGCGTCCCGTCGCCCTGGCGCCGGGCGGGGGCACTGTGGGGAGCGTGTCAAAATTATCCCGATCGGGATATCTATCTGTGTGAAGCCTGATCAGCAAGGAAAGACGTGATCCGTGAGACGGGCAGTGGCTGCAGCCCGCAGTCACGGACAACCCGGGACTCCGAACGGCGGAGGACGGGATGTCGTCAAGACGGGAGGACGCAGCCCGCAGCCTGGGCCAGGGCAGGCTCAGGGTGGGCAGCAGCTGGAAATTCCCCATGAAAAGGGTGGCCAGGCCTTGGAACTGCCCAGGGAGGTTTGGAGTGCCCATCCCTGGAGGTGTCCCAGGAATTCCTGGAGGTGGCACTCAGAGCTCTGGGCTGGGGACAAGGCGGGGATCAGGCTCAGCTGGGACTCGATGGGCTGGGAGGGATTTTCCAACTTAGTTCCGTGACTCTATGTGAAATCAGGATGTTGGTGTACACCCACGTATGGCTTGCAGGCTTGTCGAGGTGGTGAGGGTGCACATGTCCTGCAGCTGGACCCTGCTCACGAAGGGCCACAGCAGGTGAGACAGCCCCGGCCAGGACAGCCCGTGTCCCGGGGAGGTGCCGAGCCTGGCCGGGCTCACACAGCCTGCGTGGCAATCCCCAGCCCCTCCTCACAGAGGGGCAGAGCTGGGGAAGTCTCCAGCTTTGCCTTCCTGTACAGGATGTAAATAACGTCAGGGAAAGGGCAGTGGGGTGTGCTGGAACACCCCAAGCACCTGCCCGGCGCTGATGGCACACCCCGTGTCTCTCTCCAGGGTGTCGCTGTTGGCTTGTGGCACACTGAGGGACGAATCCCATGTTTGGGGCAACATCAGGAGTCCCAGAAAGCTGCAGAGACAGGACACATGCATTCCAAATCTGTCTTTATTTGTTTCATTATAAATAAGAGGCGGAAGGTTGCAAGCACTGTAGTTAATTTTATTGATCATTACTGAAGAGTTAGTAGAGGTTAAGTGCCAAGAGGCAGCTGTTCCTTCACGTGCCCTGGCCCTGTCACAGACCCAAAAAAGCTGTTCAGCCTCTTGCTGGGGCTCCCTCAAGGGCCTGGGTGCAGTTTGTTTTCAACAAGGACATGTTTTGCCCGTACTGTGCATGGATTCAACCCTTCTCCCTAACGGCAGCTTCTCAGGAGGAGTCACCACAGAAGCTGAAAAATGCAGCTCAGCTCCATCCAGGGTGAGATCTCAATGCCTGAACCCTTCTAGGACTGGAGTGTTAAAGCACAGATAACAGCAGATTAGGTTAAATTACAAATTGTTTTTGATACAAAAACATAAAATATCCCCTATTAGCATCAAGAAGGCATCCAAGTTTTAATACTCTCGTTATAAAATTGTACCAGCATTTTTACTGAAAACAATATAGATCTTGTATATATTTAGTTTTGGTTCTGCTCTTGAGAAGCAGTTGTGTGGCTGCTACCAAACCCCAACTGCAGTTTGACGAACCTCAGTACAAATCACATGCATCACAAATACATAAATAGATCTAAATGACCCAGTATCAAAAATACATCCTATGCAAGAACCTCAGGAATACTAAAAATCCCATAACAGTTTGGGTTGGAAGGGAGTTTAAAGAGTCCCAACCCCACCTGCCACGGGCAGGGACACCTTCCACTGGATTCTACCTGTTTGTGAAAATTCAGACTTAATACATCTGTTCTCCCTGAAAGCAAAGGTGGCTACTAAAATGTGGCAAAAGCAGTAGACAGGAGCAGAAAAAATACTGCAGAATTCTTGTCTGACTTATTGCTACATGTAGATTACATCGAGGGTAATCTGTATGTTCCTAATCCTTGAAAGGTCCAATTCGGTATGGAATTCTGAACACGGAGTAAAGAGAAAAAGCACTTTTTATAAAAATAGCAACCATTTAAGTTAGATAAATCCTTATAAATACAAGAAAGAAAACAGTTACTCTATAAAACATTAATTGAGAGCACATGTTCCTGAAGCACCAGCATCACATCCCCAGGTTAAGGACCTCAGTGAGGTGTTTATCCACAGCGTTCCCCATGCCAGGCAGCTACGGCAGGCCTGGAGTCTGAACCTCCCGTGGAAAGAAATCAGTTTTGGGCCAGCCCTGCTCCAGAGTTCAGCTCTTGCAGGGGGGAAGCACGTGCAGAGATCACACAGAACCCCAGCCACTTCAGTAACACACTAGTGTGAGGGTAAAGGCAAGACTTGGAGTTACACTGCACCTGCCAAGTGCTGCAACTGTGTGAGGAGCAACAAAACCTGCACTCTGCTGCAGCTGTACTCAGTGTAAACTTTCAGAACTTCATGACACAAACTACAGCTATTTTGTGGTCGAGGAACAAGAGAGGATCTGAGGGGCTTAAAAAAAAAAAAAAAAGTTTGAAAAGCTATTACAACATAACAGGTTTAGAAACTTTAACATTTTTAGTGTTTGTAGCATTACAACTTTGGTGTTCAGATCTAGCAAATCAGTATATGCACGTAAGCAGCCTCATCAAAACAGGTGTTCTATAATGAAAAATACTAATTCCATTTTCAGTGGCAGAGCTGCAGGATCTGACATTCCACCATGAATCACAGGAATCAGAGCACTGTCCAGGTCATTCAGGTAGTTCTGTGGAAGAAGCTGCCCTCCAGATCCTGCTAAGTATTCAACCTAGGATGGAAACAGATTGATATTTAATAAACACTTTTTGTATTAACCAGACTGTGCAAAAAATGCTGTATCACAGTGGAAGAATATTTCAGCTACCATGGAGTGAGAAATCAATGACTAAGACAGCTTCTTCCCCAGATGTCATCCTCATCCAAGTGGATCTTGGGTAGGACAAAACTCTTGAAACGTTCATGGAGAGATCCAAGATATTTTCAAGGGAAGATACTTCAGTGGGAATGGAGTGTGTGCTATAAAAGCTGAAAGCTTACCATGTCTGAGTCAATGGAAACTCTGAGTCCTAGCTTATTCATCCCGTTGTTTTTCAAGGTTTTAAGGTGAGGGCACAGAGCAGTGCTGCAGGCAATGGCAATCTCTTTTGCAAACTGGTGGGGAACAGCACCGGATAGTTCGTGATCCCTTACAAAATAGTAAACCTGAGATCAGAGAAAGGGAAGGGCAGTCAGCAGCCTGGGACATCCCAAAGTTAGGAAAAAGAGTAGTTCAGGATCACGTAACACCAAGCAGGGCCAAGTCTTGGTGCTTGTCTCCTGGCAGAGCACCAGGTATTTCATCCACACAATCAAAACACTTCAGGAACCATGGGAATGATGTCTCCCTTAGGCATTTACAGAGCTGTCACTGCTGACAGACTTTAGCCTTTCTCAGAGAGGAAAAATAAACAAGTGTGTAAACTCACCAAGGAGCTGCAGAGAACATTCTGCCTGGCAGGATGGCTACACATAAAATCAGCTCATTTTTAATAGTATCGCTTAGTATCACCACATTACCATTTAAATATTCAAAAACTAATAAAAAAAGGCTAAAGAACTATGAAATTTACTTACTTCAGTGCACTTGATAACTTTTCCCTCTCTTTCAAAGTCTCTGTACTGTGGTGCTTTTTCACTCTGAGTTCCTTCCATTGATTTTCCATCAACTGGGCTTAAAATTCTATGAAAAACAACAGTATGATTAGTAATTTAAACAACAACATTTATAGTTTAGATACAGTAACTTCTACGAAATAATATTTACCCATCCTTTAAGGTTATTTAAACAGCTTTACAACAAAATACAATACAGGACTCGGACTATGAAATTCCAGATGGTACAAAAATACATATCCTAAACAGGGAACTAACAGCAATAACAGAAAAAGAATCTTGCAGGTATAAGACACTATAAACCATCTTTGGTATCATGTACTTTCTGTCAAAACAGTACTTTAGATTAATTTCAAAAAACTAAAGGCAGATATTTGAACACTGTGAGCAAGAATTCTCTCAGATGTCTGGTTTTGGTAATACATTTACCCTTTGTTTGTTTTCTCTTCATTTTCTACCCAGCAAATATCTACGTATTCTTTCACATTCCCTGCATCCATTTTTCCACAAGTTATTTTGAAGTCCTTCTTGTCTCTCAATGCCTGACGTAGCTTTTCCATTGTTTCTCGTGTTATTTGTACCATTAGTCCATCTAGAAGAAAACCAGTTAAAATTCCACATTATCCACTGGAAAAGCATCACAGCTCTTCACAGAATCTTGGCTTAAATTCTACTGAGACCAACCATCTCCTACAGCTAGTTAATAAATGCACAAAAGTACTCCATCCCTCACCTACAGCACTAAATGTTACATGAAAGACGAAGAAAACCTTTTTTGTCAGCAGAACTCAAACTAAAAGTTGATTAACAACATTTTAAGGTTAATTTTGGAATTTTTTTTCGCACATATATGTGCCAATATATATATTTCAGCAATACGCCAGTGAAAATAGTTCCATAAAGAAAAGGCCTGCGCTGATTAAACAGAGTTTAAATTTGAATGTTTTAAAACAAGTAGGTGAACTCATGTCATGACATGACTCATGTCAAAAATATCATGTATTTTTACGCAGCATATTGATTGCAATAGGTTTCATACAAAAAAAAAAAAACAACTGAAAACAGATTTTAGCTTACTAAGGCACAAAGAACTTACACAAGACTGCTGCTATATTTTTTTCCTTTTTTAAGTCTCTTAAGAGGAGAACAGAACAAAATTCTTACCTTCAACTATACTGGATTTAGCTAAAAATCCTGAAGAAGTTTTTAAGGCTCCATTAAACACCACAAAGCTTGCACCTGTAACTATTAAAAACAGGAAGTGAGTGAGCACCACTTTGTGTCACTCCAGTCAGTCCTAACTGACATTAAACTTGCACTCTTCTTAAAACATGATGTAACAGCATGTATTTCTCCTCTAGAAATGTGGTTTTTCTCCCCCAGACCTCTTACCTTCCCTGGGCTGTCCTGTGGCGCTGATGGCCTGTGTGTGATAGAGGCCCTGCTCGTTCTGCACACACACCAAGTGAGAGTCTGCTTCGGTATTGAAACTCGCTCCAATGCTAATTACATGCTCGTTAGAGCAGTTGATCACCCTCATCACCTGTCAACACAAAATTTGTCATTACACCAATAAATCTCACTAAGAGGGTTTTTTTCGTTGTTGTTTGGTTGGGGTTCTATTTATTTTTTTTTAATTACTAAGCAAAACATCATCATCAAGAAATCCGTAAGAGAGGGCATTTGAAAATACATGCTGGAAGATTCTGAAGAAATTGCTGATCTTTCAGCACTTAATAGCTATCCTAAATCCCAACTCCTCATTATCCACCTTCCAGAATATCACAGAAGGAAGCGTGTGCTCAGGTAATTGCATGCCCTTCCAATGACACATTTAGGTCAGTACAGAGGTCAGAGAGGGCTTTTTCAAAGAGCTGTAGAGGTGTGACTGGTATTATACAAAAAGAGAAGACTAAAGCAGCTTGGATTAGAAAGCTAAGATGGGTGTACTCACCTCATTGTACTTCCTTAGGGGTATTTTAATACAGCTTCTACCCATTTCCACATGAACAAACAGGTTGTCTATGGTATGCAAAGTGTACTGGTAATTTCTAAGGTCCTATAACAGACAAAATAGTTATGTTAGCAGATTATTAAATATTGTTTTCTTACCTATTCCTTACCTTTATCACTTAGATGAAGGTATTCTAAATACATGTTTAGAATTTGTAAAAAATAGTAATATTAAGGGTGGCTGGAGATTTAGGGATCCCTTTTTGCCCACCAGGTGTGTGTGACAGGCACCTCGGTGAACGTATTAACAAATTAATATTATAATAAATAATTATCTGACTAATTAGCTCTATTAACCAATTTACTCTATGGCTGCTTTATATACAGTAGAATTCCAGTGTTTTAGGGAAACAAAAACTTCAACGTCCTCCCTCTCTGATGGAAAAGTGAAGCATGGAAGCCATCATCTAGATGAGCTTGTTTCCAGGCTCACGGCCTGTCCCCTACAGCTCTAACTTGTTGATTTACAGATTGAATCCTGCACTGTTTCTTATCCCTTTCTGTGACAGAAGTAATCTCCCATCACCTCACCCACTTCTGCAAAAATCTGTTTATTTCCGGAACAATGACAATCAGGCATGAAATGGTTCTCATTTGCTTTTACTACTTCAGCTGGAAAAAAAAATTAATTATAAAGAGGCTCTTTCCACCAGTTGAGCCAGGCTATCAGTGCCTTCCTGCATGAGCCCAGCTGCAGCAAGAAGGGCATTTACAAAAACCAGGTTTCCATGGGACTGGCATCCAGCACTGAGGATGGAAATCACAGGTGCCCTTTGCCTCAGCCACTTGTGTGGGGAGAGGCTCTGCACGCTCCCTAACTGAGCATTTGCACCTCAGGTGCCAAGGCACCACCAGGAGAACATTTTGCAGTCATGCAGTGACTAAAACTCCTGCAAGGAGCACATATTGCCCCTGCCTGCTCCAGGCTGACGCAGCCACGCAGGGGAACCCAAGCAACCCTGAAAAGAAACTCCACAGAAACGCCACTCAGCAGCAGCACAACAGGAAGGCTGCCCAAAGTTCTGTGTAAGTATCAGAAGAGGAAGGTTACTGGCCAGGAACACAGGCTTACCACAATATCAAATCAAATTATATAGGTAACAGAGGGAAAGCTTCCACAGGGATTGGCATGAATTCCAGACTTGACTTGTGATTTTGCCAAAAAGTCCTTCTCAAAAGAGAGTCAAGCTCAGTAAGTGTGGCAACATTCAGTTTGTCTGACAGAGTAACTGCTACTGCAGTTAGTCTGCAGCATCTGCCTGTCAAGTGTTTCCTCACATTTAAAATTGTCAGATTTAAGACCAGAATCTCTGCACCACAGTGATGCTTGGAACAGAAAAATGCACCTGAACAATGATGACCAGCACCAATGCAAGTATCTCCCTCATTCATTAAAAGCCTTTTCACTACCAGAATTAATGCATAACAATACAAGGTGAAACAGCTTTTATTAACTCCCTCACCAGTTTTAAGTCAAGTTTGAAGAACATAGAACATTATCTCTGCTTTCAAGATTCATAATTTGTTTGGAGGATATTTTATGTAATTCTGATTGCAACAGGAAGGGAAGGTAATAAAGCATCTACTCACAACAAGTAGATTCATAATTGTGTGTCCAATGTCTCCGAAGAGTGGCTTCCGATTCCTGACACTTACCACAGCAGTTGGATAGGCTAGGAAGGAAAAAGGTCATATTTACCTGTCAAGAACCCTAAAAATTGATATTCTAAGTAGTTTTATATGTTTTTTCAGCTATAACCTGTCTCTAAATCTCAATATCTGACCAGCCAAAAGGAAGCAGAGCCCCCCTCTAATTCTCAGACACTGTGTGGTTCCCCCCTCCAGCACCCCTCAACAGTTATATCTGACAAAATTGGTTAAAAATAAAAAAACAAACAAACACAGCAAGTGGTTTGGTAGGAGAAAAAACAACAACAAAGCAGCTGCCACCCTTGTCCACACAGACAGGCAGGTGGGCTCCAGAAATCCATGAACAGGTGACAGGTACATGTTTATGGACTTTCAGCTCCTACAGTGGTGGGCTACAGCCTTTTTACATGCCTAGATGTCTCCAATGTATTAATAAGTTACCCTTATAAGTAATCAGTACCTTTATTCAGTTTATGAAGCAGTAATATTTTGCCAATATACCTAAATCATTTAATTAAAATAACCATTTTATCAGAGTTGTAAACTGGGCTTGTGAACATCCCTTCAAGCCTTTCTACTACAACAACAACAACAAAAATTCTTTATATTTTACTGATTTGGTTTCTTAGCTTTGTCATCAGCTAAGAGAAAAAAAAAAATCAAAGAAGTCTAGCAGGACAAAGAACATTCCCAGGTGTTTCTACAAGTGTAGTATAAAATACTACAATGTAATATAAAATACTGCACAGATGATTTTAGAATAGCTTGCTAGTCTAAAAACTACTTGCATTTTCCAAAGGGAACTTGAAATTTATACAGCTACTGAAACCATTAAAACTTACCCCCATATTCTGCTCCCAATCTCAACATCAAACGGATTGGAAACACTTTTGCCCAGGGTATTTCCAGCTTATGGATAAGAATGCCACAAAGAAAAGGGTTATCTGGTAGAATCTGATCATCAAGATTCAGAAAAGTTGATGAAACAAACAGGAATCCCCCATGGTCTTTGTTGCCGAGAAAGTTTTCTGTAAAAGTAATGTTTTCCATATTTTTTATGAACTTTCCTGTAGAAAGAGGAATGGAGAGTGTTTACAGATCTGGGTCACTCACACTTCCGTGCCAAGAGAACTGCTCTAGGCAGTGACCTGTGACAGACTGGCAAGCCCATCATTTATCTCACATCTTCCTGAAGTCAGTCAGCTATCTCAACCCACAAAACAAGAGCCCTGTACTTCATCACTACATGAACCTGACTGTGAAACTAAGTTTCTCCAAACAAGTGCCAAAAGTCCTAAATGCATCAATTGATGAGTTTAGATCAACAGAGCTAAAATATTTACAGCCCTGTACTTCTACAAATGAAGTGCCAGGTGTCCTAAAAACCACAGACTCAAGGGCTCAAACCCAGAATCTCCCCCACAGTTTGACTAAACAACCAAAAAACCTGTAAACAGGATGGTTACAGAACTACATGAAACAAACATGACTTCTTTTGTTTCTGTTATTTAGGACTCTAGTCTAACACAGCAAGCTCTCTCAATGGAATCATTAAACAATAATAACAACAACAACAATAATAATTAAAGAAAAATTACCTATGAACTTTAGGTTTTAAAGATCAGCAAGAGAATATAACACAAGAAAAAGTTAGACATTAAAATGACACACCTTTCATTGCATCTTTATAGATGTCAAGAAATAATTTGAATATTTCACTAGGGAAAACATCTTCATCTGGCAAACGCTGCAACAGAATGACAATTTCTGCCTGGCCCAAACCATGCAGTCCATTTGTTGAGAAGCACCAGCACTTTTCTGAGGAATCTTTAAAAAGATAAGATACCATAGTAATGCTGTTTTACACACAGAAGGAAAAGAAAGAAAAAAAAAAAAAAACAAACTTGATTTAATGAAAAAAAAAAAAAAGTGCAATACTTACATGTTATTAGCTTAACATTGACAAGCAAGTTTGCATTTAGAATAAAAGTCAATGGATTAGGACCTCCTTCCCCAAGCAGCAAGGCGACCTTTTGGTGAAATGGATGTTCTTCCACCAGAAGATCTAAATAAAATAACACATGATTTAGGCCAATACACCAGCGAATGACCCAAACCAAGAATCAGTTCACTGCATGCCACAGTCATCCCATCCTCCTACTCTGTGCAATACAAATTGCATGCACATGGGCATGTATTTACAAATCTGGGGGAGTGGAAGGTGTGCCTGCCTGGATGAGATTTAATGTCCATTCCAACCCAAACCTTCTAGGATTCAAGGAGTAAATATTAACAATTTTCTCAAAATGTCACCGGATTTTACCTTTCCCCTTTTCACCCAGTGCAAGTAGCAGTGGGGGCAGCTGCCCACCATCAGGAAGAAGGCTGATCTCTCGTGGCACCCAGTTTTCTACCCCACACAGTGCTCTGTGACTTGAAGCAGTGACAGGCACACTCCACGTGCTCTGGTCCACTGAACTGGGACTGCTCTTCTCAGCTGCTGCAGGGGAACACTCTTCAGCTCCTGGAGTGACAGATTTGTAACTAGCTGCCACCTCACTCTGGCCTGGAGTGGCCTGCTGTGCACCATCTGAAGGAACAGAAGGATGCAGTTCCTCCATTCTTGTAATCTTATCTATTTCTTCCTGCAGTTTTTGATTCGCATCATTTTCCAGGTCATCTTCCTCTAGGTTTGCAGCCTGTGAAGAAGAAAAAAAAAAAAAAATATATCTAGACTGTCTCACCAGCTAAACTTTAGTTATTAGCATTCTAGAAGCAAAAAGATAGATTTCTATCACAAAAACTGAGAATGTATTTCCTCATAATAAGAAGCCAGAAAATTTCTCCTAGATCATCTTCTTTTCTTTTTGTTTAGGAGTTACGTGGGTGAAGATGCATAGTAAATTTATTTGTTTGGTGACACAACCTGGATCAGCAGTTGAGTACTGCAAACATATTCCTACACTGTTTCTACTCATCTACCAACAACTGAATGTAGCTTTGCTCAGCCTGACTAATTTCTAGTTTGGAGTCAAACCCACACTGCTCCCCCAGGTATGACAGGCTACGAACATAGGCACGTTGGGATGTCAGCTGTCATAATAAAATAAAATTTAAAAAAACTCAACCCCTCCCAAGACCTTTATAACAAAAAGAGAGATGCACGTTATCTTTCCTTAGACTTGCATCCTATATCCAGAGGGAAGATTCTGTCCATACTTTCACCACTTCGCATTTTTGCCTTTCACAGCACCCTGTGGCAGCACTTTCAGGATTTTGTGCTGCCTTTGCTTCAGAGCTGCACTGTGCTGGTTTTATCAGAGCTCCTGAGGCTGCACAGGAGAATTATCAACTAATTGTCCTCCACTCACTTTGTCCACGCTGCTTTTAGTTTTAGACATTGCTCATTTTCTGCAAATGCAAATATCCTACTCTTTCCCCAAAGTGAGAGACAGGCTACATCTTTTGATTACTCCAACTCTTTTTGATTTGATTACTACAGCTCTTCATGAGTAAAAGCTGATTTAAATGCTATACACGGGATAAGTGTTCAGACCCTCTATATACAAATAATAATGACCTGGATTTTTAGCTTTAACAATATATTTTTAAAATTCTGGAGTGCTGTGACAATCATGGAATTTATGTTATTACTTGAGACACTGCTTTAGTGCTGTGTTTTATTTTAAAAAAGCTTCACCTGAGGAACCATGCCGAGTCCTTCCACAGCAAACTTACAGCTCTTCTTTGGACTTCTCTTTTAAAGTGCAGCTCATTCAACAGTATGCATGTGACTCATGATGAAAAAACCAATTCCCCTCTCAGTTCAGTATTAGCTCACACTAGAAGCAATACACAGATTTTGTTGCACCCTATAATGTGGTACTGCAGGGCATTAAGCAACTTGGTTACTTTAGTCCATCAGGGAAACAATAGCAGGCCACTGGAAATAAAAACAAGCAACCACAATCTTCTACCATAAGCTTGTTGCTAATGGCAGGCTTAGGAAGTTGTGGCTGGGGTCACCTTCACAAAAGTGGTTCATCAAACACTGTGTACAAAAAAAAAACTGCTTTGGCCAATTTTCAGCCACACCAGTTCTGAAGCTCACAGACACCTCAAACCAAACAAGGTTTTCCTTTGAAAACTTCGCTTGGTTTTACTCAAATTGAAAATTACTACCATGTTTTTCAATCCGAGGACTTCACAGCCCCTGCCAAAAACATTGTCTCAGACTCCAAAGGCTGTGAATCAGAAGCCATGGTGTGCAAGGAGCCCCATCAATGGCAAGCATAGGTAACTGATGCAGCTGAACCATCCCGACTCCTACCGCGAGCGTCTCCGGCGGGTCCGGGCTCCCTGGGCTGGAGTCCTGCGACCTCTTGGCTCCTGAGGACAGCTTTGCTGTGTCTGCCACTTCCCCGTTTGGCAAAATGCCGTCTGCAAACCAAACCCTCTTCTGTTCTTTGGGGCAGAGCCCTGTGACAGGTTAAAGCAACAACTCCGTGTTAGCGTGCTGCTCCAGTATCCCGAAGGACAAAGACAAAGCCCCTTCTCCCCTCCAAGAGTACAGACAATCTGTTTACTCCAACAAAGCACAGGCAGAGGTTGACATTAGCCAGCCTTCAACCAGGCAAATCCATGCAAAAAAAAATCTGTCACTTGCAGAGGAAGCTGCCCTGCTACAGTTAAGTCTATCAGTCTGTACTACAGAAGGCTGCTTCATCCCTCTGTAGTGACATAAATATGAAATGCTTATCACAACGAAAAGATTAAATACTCTCTAAAAAAAAGGTGATTTATCACTTTGTTTAAAAATGTGTTTTCTTTGAAGAAGGTCAGATGTTTAATAAAAGTGGAACAAAGACAGGAGTTAGCCACAAATAATTCCTGTTTACAAAGAGAATGAAGCTTTGATCCTCCCTTGTAACTTCTCCCTGAACAGCTACTTTCTGTTTTTACTCTGTGACTGGGAGTCCAACACAAGCCAGAGATCTCCCAAGACATGTAAAAATTATAAAATGAACAGCTGCCCAAAATGATTTACAATCTAAACTGAGAGGGCAATGAAAAAAGTAACATCTACATTTCATAAATGGAGATTCAGGACCAGCTTGGGCCTAGCACCACAACTGGGAAGTGAAAATGTTTTCATTCAGAGTGTTCCTGTTTCACACCAAAAATACCAACTACAAACCCCAGATGTGATAAGCAACTCTTTCCAAAGAGACTCCCAAAGTGTTAGATATGTTATATTTACATCTGTACCTTCAAGACCAGGTTGTTTAAGTGCTGAGATAGGCAACAATGCAGATGGTGAAGGAGAGCTGGCACCAGCAGCTACCTGGGCCTCCTCTACACGTGGAACAGCGGAAGAATGCTCAGAGGAGACACTGGAATTGGGGACAGGACCAGTTGGACTCATCATCCTTTCAAATGCCTGTGCTAAAATAATGTGGTTAGTTTTTAAGATCTCACAATTGATTAAATTTCATTTGCNTATTTTCAACTTATTATTTACATACTCATCAACGGGGCCTCAATTTTTTCTCCTGATTTTTTCATAAGCATCCATAGTTAAGCTTCCAGTTAAGAAAAGGTTATCTGATGAGTCATTTTCTGCAGCCCTGGCGACTTGTAAGAACACCAGGACAGGAAGCAACATAAAGTGGGCAAACAACATGTGAGAACAGGCAGGGATGTGTCCTTTAAACACGCAGAGGGCTACTGTGGAGGGAGGGCAACTTCTGCTGGATTCCTGCCACAGATGACTCAACAGGATAAATTGTATTCTTCTATAACTTCCTATTTAGTCCTATGGAGATAAAAAATAGTTTTTGTTTGTTTGTGTTTTGTTTTTTTCTTTTAATAGAAAAACAACCAACTTGACACTCAACGTTCAAAATAAGAACTGTAATAAAACTGAGAGGTACAATTATTCTCTTTATCCCTCCATGTCAGAAATAGGAAAACCTACACCAATTAAAGAAATCAAGCTCCCCA